>JAXQQM020068101.1:0-77518 GCA_034641835.2 Pinus albicaulis
AGGTTACATGGAACAAGGAGGTGAAGGATTCATCTTTAAGCCATGAAGAGTTAAACTTCAAGGGAGCCCTTGGCTTCTTATGAAGGCCTTTGATCTCTAGAAGAATGGGCAAGTGGTCGGATAAGCCTCCTTCCCCAACCCAGTGCCTAAAAACAGAGGATCTGGCCACCAGCTCTTCGTTAAGGAGAAAACGATCCAACTTCTTTACCACCCTATCCTCACCCATTCTTCTGTTCCTCCAAGTGGGTCTAGGCTTGATCAGGTTTGCATCCACCAGGTGAGAGGAGGGTAGCTTATTGATAAAAAATTCCGTAAGAGGATCTGCACGAGTTGAGGGGCCCCAAGATTTAGAAATCCCCAGGGAGAAATTGAGGTCTCCTCCCAGAATAAGATTTGAGTTATTCATGCATGATTTGGCAAAAAGGTTGTTTTAATACTGCATCCTATCCAAGCTTGGTCCATAAACATTTAACAGAAGGATAGGGTGACAGAGCTCGTTTGAGTAGACTTCCATGGCCAGGGCATTTTCAAAGCCCCAAGAAGATATTTCCTTCAACCTCCCAGGTTTGATGCCCAACGCCAAGCCCCCAGATCTTCCGTGGGCATCCAGAGCCTGGAAAACCCAACCCGGGAACATCCTTGACTGAGTACCGATTACTTCATCCCCCAACCCCAAGGTTTCTTGAAGCATAAGGACATCAGGGTCATAGGACTTCATCAGCTCTCTCAATGCTAGTTTTTTGGGTTGACTAGCTAAACCCCTGCAGTTGTAAGAGAGAATGATCATCGATAACCTAGGGTGGGGGTTTGCGCTACTCTAAGCACCCCAGAAAGGGAACGCTGCTTCCCATCTGCAATATCAATTTTTGCCTTGACTTGTGCCTTGGAAAGGTTTGATTTCCTACCCCGCACCTTTCTAGGGCCAACCGAAATAGGGTTAGACTCCAAAGCAATGATGGCCTCCCCTTTCCAAGGTTTCTTCATCAGGGATCTTAAGTTATAGGGAAGCTTTTCAGGGATACAGGGTAGAGGAGGGGGCGATCCTATCTCAACCTCGGGGGGGGATCCAAATGGGGGGACGGGATTGATGTAATGATGCTATCAAGGGACTCTATGACATCGTGCATTTGCAAATATTCCAAATGTGGAGGCCTGGAAGGACCAGGCTTTGTATAAGCAAAAACATAAGTACATAAAGAGATGAAAAGGAAAGGAGAAGAGACTAGAGTTGTACCCTCCTGTGAAGTTTCAGCGGATCTAGCTTCAGGGAGAGGATCAGATGCTAGAGGGCGTTCCTGTTCTTGATCCATTGCTACAAAACTGGATTGTTTTGCCAGTTGTGTCGAAGGAGCTGTGCCAACCGTGTTGACACCAAGACCATCAACCCCTTCCATCATCTCCCCCTACGAAGCCCTGATCTCTTCTATAGCCGAGGATCTCAGGGGCCCTCGGTTCAATCTTTTTGGCTTCCTTCTTCTTCGGTGCCCCAAGGGGCAGTTCTTTGCCAGATGACCATAATTATGGCAGCGATGACATCAGAATGGCATGTGTTCGTGGTCCAGAGTTTGTGTATATTCATAATCCTTGTACTTAAGGCGCATTTCCTCTGCTAATCCTTCTTAAGGGTTAAGGTTGACCAAAATTCTGGCCGCACTCAGGTCCTTGGTCTGCTGGAACGACATATCTGCTTCAAGGAATTGACCCAGAGGGTTCCCAATTGAACGGAAAGCTGAGTCCTCCAGAAGGGTATTGGAAGTCCTGGGAGCTTTACCCAGACTGAAGATTCTTCGATTTTTTCCCTGTATGCGTCAAAGAGCGGCGTCCATTTCCTGAACAAGTCAGGCTTCTTCCCGAAATTCTAATTCCTTTCTAAAACCCATTCTAAGTGCTCCTTCTTCTCAAACTTAAGCATAAACCACCCCCGGGCTAGGGTTTGAATATCAATGGGGCTTCTCGGGGCTTCCGTCCATTCCAAGGCTGTCCACTCTGTGAGTTGGCAAAGTATTTCCTGCCCCTGACTCTGCCAACTAGGATGGTTTCCGTCGCTTCCATGACTTCGTCAATGAGTATGTCTACTCCAAATACACAACATGGGCACTCTTCTTTTCTCCTGATCAACTTGGTCTTTTTTCTTTTTGTTCCTGCAACCCCACTTCTTCCACCTTCCTCGCCTTCCAGCGGCCTTTCGATCGCATCTGGTACTTCAAGAACAAGGGACCTGGATCGCCCTTCCTCGGAGTGATGCGTACCTTCCCAAGAAGCGCCTCCTGCTCCTAGAGGTCCTTCTTATTGTCTGATAGGCCCGAGATCCTCCTTTAGACTTTCTCCTCTAAAAGACCCTGAATGTCTTCCTTGTTCCTCCGCTGAAGGCACATAGTGAAATGCTCCTGCCTGACCTAGAACCATCTGTCTCAGCCCACTAGGGTTTTGAATCAAACCCTTTGCAACCTCCGGCCCCGAACTCGCCGCTTCACTGCCTTGCGAGAGAAGAAAGTTTTCAAGGAAGCTAATACCCTGCCACTGATGGGGGTTCCTTTGAGCGCTTGGACCTACCCGAGGAGCTCCCCTACCCCACTCTGGCACTCTATGGTTTTCTCCCAAAAAAGCTTTAAGCCCAACAAAGCCCTGAAATCCACAACTAGCTACTATATCTTCCAACCCCCCTGAAAGAAAAGGGATTGATGAAATACCTGGCGGAGTAGGGTTTTGCAGGTTTGTCTGGAGCTGTTTGCCTCCAAACTTCTCAGGCATTGACGATGGCTGGAGTGAACCTTGATCATACCCTTCCCTCCACGCGCAGTTGAATGTGCTCTGAAGACTTTCTTACAGAAGTGCAGCCCCGTTCGAAAGACCCCAAATGCCATCAGGAGTTTTGTTCTTCTGGCCTGTACCTCAAATGGCTAGAAAATAACAGTCCAAGTTTCGTGCCGACACTTCGTGTCCCCAGACTGTTAGCAAATCTTCCGGTGCCAGTTCTAAGTCCACAGAATCCTGTTCAAATCCCATCTTTACCCTATGCTTTAGCGCTTAAACAAACCCTCAGACAACACAAAACCCTCTCCTGCAGTAATCTCTCGTGCTCACTCCGTCGTCTAGCAAGGAGGTTAGGGTTTGACAAACCTGAAACAACCATCCTCTCGAACAATTGTAGTTAGACCTTGCTTCTCAAGGTTTCAGATTGCTTTGTATCCTTAAAGTATCCAATTGGTCACTAATATTTTGAAGGATATATGTTTTGAAATTGTCCTAGGGTCTCCATTAAAATAATTAATTATTTGAATAACTTAAGCTTCAGGTGGAATTTCTCCAAACAGTTTCTGGGTCTTGGAGATCTCATGTGTTCTAGCCCCTCCACAAAGTTTCGGAGCTAGAGCACATCCGATGCTACCCAAAAATCAACACTACTCACAAGATCCTGAGGGCTGGCTACTATTGGCGGACCATTTTCGTTGACACATTGAACTTTGTAAAAAGATGCCAACCATGCCAATTATTCGCTGGAAAACAACAACTCACTTCCATGCCTTTAAGAAACGTTGTTGTGGGCGCACCCTTCCAACAATGGGGTTTGGATTTTATTGGTGAATTCAAGGATAACTCTAGCCACAGGTATAGATGGATTCTTACAGTTACTGACTAATTCACAAAATGGGTTGAGGCTATACCAACTAAGAAAGCAACTGATCAGATAGTTATGGACCCCCTTGAGGAAAAAATTATTACCAAGTTTGGTATCCTTGCTAATATTGTTACTGACAATGCTAAGGCATTTGACTCTATGGCTTTAACATCCTTGTGTAATAAATATGGTATAATATTGCCGAATTCGTCTAACTATTATCCTCAAGGAAATGGCCAAGCTAAGTCAAGTAATAAGAACCTCATAAAGATAATTAAAAGAACTATTGGAGAGCATAAAAGGGATTGGGATAGCAAGATTGAGCATGCCCTATGGGCTAACCGAACAACTGTGAAGGCATCAACCGAGTTTAGTCCATTTCAATTAGTCTACGATTCAGAGGCCAAATTCCCTATCCAACTTCAGTTGCCCACCCTAGAATGCCTTAAAGCTTTACCTGACCAACAAGATGCCATACAAGCCCCTATTGACCAAATTATTGAGGCTGATGAAAATAGAAGGAAAGCCCTTGATCAGCTTGGCCGCAGTCACGATAAAAAGAAAGCTACTTTTGATAAACACGCCCGAAATAAAGCCTTCAAACCCGATGACCTTGTGCTTTTATGGGAAGAACTAGAAATTGAACTGCAAAATTCACTGATCAAATAAACTAAGTATTCTAACGAAATTGCAACGAAAAATAAATTCATGAAGACACAAGCACACAATTAACAAAACACCAGAAATACCTAGGAAACCCTAGTTGGGGAAAACCTGCTAATTTGTGTGTTTTATTGATTTGCTCAGAAAAATCTCAGTAATTAATTACAAAGCACTAGAAAAAATATTTTCCAACTCTCCGTTCCTCAACATAACCCGGGGTGTAGGTACACCAAGGGCGAGGCCCACTACATGGAGGGGCCACTTGAGAGCGAGTATGAGGAGGAGGTTGAGTAGGAGGCAGATGACACTTGTGGTTGCGAGGAAGACATAGATAACCCAGTGTTACTCCAGAGTCACCACTATCGTAGAACAAATTGATGGCATGAGTTGAGACAATGGTAGAGAGAGTGGATCACACACCCATAGGACCATCCATTGACGAGATGCCAACATGCATAGAGGCATCTAGATCCATGACAAAGTTTCCAGATGGAAGCCACCCTATAATTGTCTGGTGAGGATGTTTTGCAGGTTGGGTTTTCTATGGAGGAGTAGTTGGAGGCTCAAGTTGAGCCCATGATGGAGGAGGATGAACAACCATCTTTTGGGCTTGTTAGCACTCTGCCAGTTCTCCGAAGGCTGAAAAGGAGACTGACAAAGGTAACCACATACTACTTTGACCTAGTAGCTAGCCCTACCAGGCTGAGAGGGCTCTCTCAATGTGATCACAGTCAAGGATTGCTGTGATATGAAGGATATTATGCTAGATATGATAGGCTCAGGTAGGTTTTGAGTGTTTTAGGGTTTTATGCTGGATTAGGGATGAAACCATGTAGCTAGGTCTAGGTATCAAAGGGTTTAGAGCTGCAAAGATATAAAGGAGCAAGGTAGTAGTGGATCTATGATGGCTTTAGGATTTTGTAGGTATGGTGGTGAGTCTGAAAAGGTAGAGGGATTTAATGAGCATGTTCAATCATGAATTCATTAAACTGGAAGCATGAAACATAAAATGACATTTCCATATAAACAAAGCTAAATCAATAGAATTATGCCTATGAACTGTAAGGAAAACCACTGAAGATACAAGATATGAAAGATGAGCTATATATCATTCAATAAAGACTATTACAGAGAAGATACATGATTATAAACTCACTGCACATGAATTCCTAGATAATAGCTACAACTGCATCCTTTGATTTTTGAATATGAAAGTGAAAGTACAAGCTACAAAAGTAACAATCCTCTGATGTCCAACCAGTCAAATGGCTCTGAAAATGATAGATATAGACCAAAACAACATCTCCCCTCTCTCAGGGGTCGAATCCATCAGTTGTGGAGCTGATTACATGATAAGCTCAACAAAACCCTAATGTCTAGTGGAGGTCAATCAATTCACCTCATCATAGGAAACTAGATACATTTGACCAAAATTACATTAACAAGCATCTATTTACCCTATTTCACTATTTACCAGCTCAATTACACCTCATGACATTATTATTCATCAATTACATAGGTAAAAAGTCAAACTAGGTCAAACTGACTGTAAAAAATGCCTTATGGAGAAAGCGTAGTCTGCTGGGGAAAAATGACTTTTGGAGGCATTCTAGGTGTCCAAATCCTAATCTGATAGATGTTATGGAAAGCTTTGGATGTCTGCTACATGATAGGCTCATCAAGCACTCAAAAAGGTGGCTTCTAGCCCTCCAAATCTTCATTCTCCCAAGAGTACTCAGAAAGCGTACTGAAGCTTCCAAAAACAGGGCAAAAAGGTGATTTTTTGCATGTTTTGGGCAATTTGACCCTCTAAAAGTGGTTGACATGGCTCCACTGCTGACTAGGATTGATGTACTCATCAAGAGTAATCCAAAAATGCTGAGTTTTCATCCAATGGACGCCCCCAACAAAAGCGTAGCATGGCCCACACTACGCTTTTGCCAGTATGACTAGTTTTTCAAATTTCCAATTTCGACCAAAATGTCACAAAAAACAAAATTTGCCCCAAAACTCCTCAAAATTGGTCCAGAGGTGCCTCATGAGGTATCTTATGCCACTATGGAAGCATCAGCAAGAATCTCCGAGTTATCCTTCTCATTTTGACTTTTTAGGGTTTCCTTTAGTTTGGCTTGCAACTGTTTGACTTTGACATTACAAATTTGATTTCTTGCATAGTAATGGTCAGCCATGTGCTTTTGCATCTTGTTGTCCCTATTGGCCTTGTCAAGGAGCTTTTCCAAGTGAGTGTTGACCTTCTCAAGCCAAAACTCATTGTTTTCATTGATTTCCATGGCTATCCTTTCTTCAAAACTCAGCTCTTCATCTGGTGGATTTTGCTCTCTTTCCTTCTGCAATGCTCTTCTGAGACCCATGGTTCTTGGTCTCTTCCTTGTCACCTGCTCTTCATGCTTCTCTAACTCTTCAGTGTCAATAACTGTTTTGCCCTTTACATCAGCCCCAAACTGACTTTTCTCTAAAGACGACTGTTTTGCCTTCAACTGATGGTTTTCTTGCTCTAGGAAGGAAATGATGAAATTAGCCCTTGCCAAGCTGTCCTTGAGCTCTTTGATCTGAGCATCTTTGTCTTTGATGATCCTCTCTAGGTTTTCATGTTCTTCACTAGCCTCCAAATCTACTAAGTCAAAATCATGCTCCTCATCATGCATGGACGTCTCCGGCTGTGAATGTAATCCTTGCTTTGCTGATGTGGGCTTGGCCCCTTTCTCAATCTGAGGAGCAAACACAAGCCTTTTGCCTCTCTGGTAGGTTTTAGTGACCTCAATCTTCCTCATTGAAATGGTGCTAGGTGAGCCAACCTCCACATGTCTAGAAGGTGCTGATTGTGCTGATGGAGAACTAGGGTTAGTAGGCTGGCTACTAGAAGACAAAAAGACATCTGCCTACATGAAAACTTCCCAAGTGATGTTCTTCTGCTCAAGCTGGTGTAAAACAATGATTTTGATCAGGGCATGGTGGAAGAGGTTGCTTTCAAGACTACTTTGCTTATGCTGGACCTTTTCTGCCATCTTTGCCAAACTTCTATAGAGGTAATAGGGAAAATTGAGTGGCTTTACCCCTGTGAAATGCATAAGAAGTCTAACATTATACCCACACAGTCTAGAAAATCTTCCCTCACAGGTGAAGTACTTTATGAGTGGTGTGTACTTCTCAAGGAGGTGCCCAACAAGAAAAATCTTCTTCATGTGTTGTTGATGATGTCTTCTGAGATAGGGTTGATAATTGTGAAGGGCTAGGTCTTGGTTCTTAAATCATTTTTCACCATGATTGGGCATGCCTGTGGCCTCAACGACTATATTAGTTGATATAGTGAAATCAACACTTGCAATTGTTACTTTGTCCCTTTTGAGTTAAATGGCAAACAACTTGGTCAATGTGGCATTACATTTGACTTTCTCAACTAGTTGACAAAAAGGAAGACACCCTATTGCTTGAAAACAATGGTTGGACAGTGGTTTAGACATCATTTCAAGGGTTTTTAAGGGCTCATGTCCTATCACCTGACCTCCTTTGTTATAAGATCTCTTCTCCTCCATTTGGTTGATTACAAGGGGCAAAACCCTAGTATGACAAAATGGGGGAAGGGGAAAAGGGATAGAATGAGTGGGTTAGGGATGGGAGATGGGTGTAGGAAAATTTAGGGAGGTGGGTAGGGGTCTTAGGGAGCTTTGGGAAGTAAAATGGAGTGAAATGGGCAAGGGAAATGAGCTAGGAAATTATAACACAGTCCTAGCTAGGATAACTGCCCAAAATGGCAGAATTAGGCTAGGGTTTAGGTTTTGGGACTTAGGAAATGGGGAATGAGGGGATGTGAAGGTTGTGGGGGATAGTTTAGAGTGTGAGGGAGGTAAACAAGTCTAGGGGAGAGTGAATTTACCTTGCAAACTTTGAAAAGATGGCTAGCCACTAAAATGCAACATGGAGGTCAATGGAGGGTATACACACTAAAACCATGAAATTGAGCTGCAAGGAGGGGTTTGTTGAGGTGATACTTACTTGTTCCCTGATGCTAAACACTGTGATATCCTTCAGAAACCTCCAGAACTTGGTTTTATGCCTCCAAGAGAGAAAACACAGCCTTGTGAAGAAAGCATAGCATGGAGGGCAGAAAGCGCAACATGGCTGCTTTTGGGACCAAATTTGGAGTGTAGAAGACTTGAATTTGCTAAATTTTCACTTGGTGATGGATGAGAGCTCTTCTTCAATGAGTTGAATGAACAAATGAGCTGAATTGGTCTTTTTATAGCTTGTATTGGTCACTTTTATTCATGGTAGTGGGATGGCCCACTACATGTCCTTTCACTTTGCTTTGTAAACTTGTAACTTTGACACTTTGTATGCAACTTTTGAAACATGATGAACTTATTACATATTAAAACATGAATTACATTTGAAATTAAACTTTATTGCACAAATTACCTATTACCACTCTCCAATTGCCGGATTTTATGCATGAAATGACAAATTTGGTGACCTTGAAACCCTAATGACCTAATGGAGACACTGAACTGAATGAAATTATGATGGTGTTGACTAGAGTAATAATGCTGACCTTTGAATGATGGTACACTCCGCTGAGTGATGACAAGGACCAACATGTAAAATTTTGAAAGGAGTGGAAATAGTCCTAGACCTACTACCCAGTGACCAAATTTTTAGTAGGGGACCTAATGAAATAACAAAAATTTGACTGTGAGACCCTAACAAAACATGATAAGAGTCCATTTGATCACTGGTGACAGGCTGTATAGACTGACACTAACAGGGCTAGCCATTCATGAGGGGCAGCTGTTAGTTTTTGTAGCATCCAATGTTTTCTAGCCACGAAATTTGGTGGAGAGGCTAGAATACATGAGATCTCCAAAACCCATAAATCGTTTATGGAAATTCGACCTAGAAGTGTTTCATTTAGATTATTAACTATTTTTTAAATATTTCCTAAGTCTAAACATAGGGAATATGGTTAATTAATCAATATTAGTTGAGATAAGGTGAGAATAGTCTAGAACTCACACTGATCGATCCAAAGATTATCCTAGCCATTGATTAAGTTTTAATCTTGGTCATTGGTGCTCCAACAGTGGATTATAAGAGGAGATCGATGTGGTGATGGAGAACACACCAGAGCAGATACTTAGTTGCCCAGGCAGTTTGATTTTCTTAGGGGCAAAGATTTAACAGAGAAGATAGAGCCAGAGGGTGAGTAGCAGGTGGTAGAGGAGGTCAGCAACATTACAGGAGGAAGTATTCCAGTCCCGGGAAGAGGCAGTGAAAGGAAGGCCGAAATCCCCAGAGGTTCTGCGCAAGCACTGCATAGAGCGTGATGTAGGAGGCTCGACGTGTAGCTAGGGAGGAAATTTCGGGGGCAAATATTAGATGTGGGGTGAGACAATTCTCACAATAATTTTGCCAGTATTTTCCTCAGATTAGATTGCCAGTTGAGCATCTAAATTATTGTACTTAGAATCACTGCTGAAGATTAATAATAAAACCCTCATCTGCTGCACCGATTTTTCCACATTGGTTTTTTTGGGGACAATTGTCCAAAATAGCTGTGTCAAAATTCTTATGTGTGTGCTAGAATTTCTCAGTTGCCAATATTTTTATTTTCCGTAGTATTTTTATGGTGAAAATTGTAGTAGTGATTTATTCATTGTTTTTCATAGCAAATAAACTGCATAATTAATTTACCAGTTAGGAGAATAATTTCCAATTATTGCAATAGATGAAATTTTCACAGCAGCGAGGGGAGCACGTTGGGATTTCAGTACAGTTCGCTTTAGAGGCACGCTGATGGGGACTTCAACATTATTATCCCACCCCTATGCATTTCACTGACAGAGGCATAGTTATCTAGAAAGACCATAGGGGATGACCAAGTCAGTAGGATTGAGCGACATGAGCTGAGTATGACACCGCATCAACTTGGAGGGCTTGTTTCTTACACAGGAGATTGTGCCTTCTATCCCTCTTTTGGGATAGGATGGCAAGAGGTATTGAGTTGGTAGCCCGGTGGAGCTGGCTAGGTGTCTGGGTATATTCATGGCCAGTGACATAGTTTAGCAGGGGCCATGGGTTACCAGAGGAGCTTGGGGGCTAGATTGTTGTTGGGATCCAGGTGGGATTCCCCATCACATGTGGAGCTGGTAGGCGATGGTAGTAGCTCCATGATGGGTCTAGTGATTGGCCGCACACACACTTTCAAATCTCCATTAGATGCCCGGAAAATACTAGTGACAGGTTAGATTGACAAGGTGGCTGACAGACCTCGTAAGATGACTTGGCATGTTGATTGTGCACGAGGTCGCAAAATGATGAGCATACTCTCGCGAGAGCTGGTAGGAAAAGGTGGCATCGACAGACCACTAGACAAGGTGTTGCATGGAGACGATGCTCTCCCATTGGTATGTTGGACACGTGAGCTACTGAGGATAGGAACAATGGTGTCATTCTCGTTAGCATATGAGGAGCTAGGCTGCTCACGTCTACCAGGGTAGATGAGGAGGTGAAGCTCACATCATGGTGGGTTCACTAGCAGAGTGGTGGATGCATCGACACATATGGGATGGTCGATGATGCAGGGTGGTACGACAGTGGGTGTTGGTGTCCAGTGGTGCACAGAGTTGTGCCACAAAATTAGTGTTATATAGAGGAGTGCGGGGGTGCGTGCCTGCATGTAGCAGTGTATATTGTCGCGCAACATGTTGTTGGAGTGTTGCCACCAGAGATATCTCCTAACAGGGACATTAGGCACACCATTGGGTTTGGCACACCCAGGTTCCGAGAGCGGGTTGGTCACAGGGCCGACTGTGGAATTCTATATGGGTCCTTGGATAAAACCCATCAGAGCACGCACATTTATCACTCTCCAACATAGGGCACTTGGGCATTGTCTCTTGATGCTCTTGTCACGGGCAACAAGACCTGGGAAGTTCATTTGAGCTAGTTGGACAAGACATAGTGCGTTAGGAGGGAGGCTTTCCAGCTGTGGCATATGGTCAAGGCGCGAGTTGGCAGGTGCAGGCTTGGGGATGGTCAGATCTCCTGCAAAGGTAGCACGTGCTCCACCCTTGAGCCCACACTTAGGGAGATGCATGACCTCTTTTGGGAGAGACACTCTGAGGTGTCTCAGGGGCATAGACAACGGTTGGTGGAACTTTCTTGCAGTTAGATGTTTAGACTCCAGGCAATATTGGGGAGTGCCTTCAACATGCATGATAGCAGACTCCACTGTGTGGTATGGCAGGCACAGGGCAATTTTGCACGCACTAGATTGATTCATGATGTATGGAGTCCATATACTGATTGAAGGCAAGGACCTAAAGGCTGAGATGTGGTACTGGTTGGTGCTCAGTTGTCAGGACTATGCTGTAACCGATCTGGATATTATGGGATCCAACGATTCGGTTGGTTGATTGGTCACTTTATTCCATGGCAGAGAGTGACCCAACTCACTCTTTGTTTGTTATGCGGGGGAGCGTTGAGGACTTTATCGCATGGCAAGGCCAACTGTCCTTGTTGTTGCTCCAGATCGGAGTTAGTGTTGGATGGGTAGGCCTTGACATCATGGAGATACCTGGGCAAGATGTGTTGGGACTCTATAGATATTTAGCCCTTAGGTTCTAGGAGAGGGGGATACAACTTGTGCACGATGGGCAAATAGTCATGATCAGAGTGGCACAGTGACAACATGGTGACACCCTTTTGAGAATAGCATGGGATTCGGGCATCACAGGATTTGGCAGTTCAACTACCCCTAGAAATGAGCTGGTTTCTATAGGGGAAGATCACACATATCTTCCGTTGGGCTTTAGCGATACATTGATGACATGGGACTTCAAGCTAATTGGTGGACTTCAAGTGCCACCCTATTTAGCATTTTGGGGAAGATTATTTCAGTTCTTCCATTGTGCTTAATGTTGAGAGTCTTCAGAACTAATTAGCATTGTTTGCAGGCAGCTTCCAGATTGTGAACTTGACTTTGGTTGCAGGAGATTATTGGCATTGTGAATTTAGTATGCAGGCCCATTCATCTCACTCTAAGAGGCCAAGTATAGCTAATTGCAGGAGGGACAAGTAAAAGATTGGATTCTGGAGTTAGTTCTTCGTCCCGACTCCCAAGCATTAAATCATCAGGCCCAAGACCTATCTTCAGGAGGGCCGAAAAATTACCACCAGACAAGGGACTAGTTGCAAGTGAGACTAGGAGGCCGAATACATTGTGGACTGGTAATCTTGCTCCAGAAATCAGCATCTTATTGGCAGCTTGGTCTTGCTGTAGTGGACCTATTATCTCAAGGGAATCGAACAGCTCACAGTCAACTAAGGAGGAGCTGAATAATCAGAGTTGGAGCATTATTTCTTTGAGGAACCGAATTGGTTTTTGCTAGCAGAACTCTGGTGCCAATCCCAAACAAGAGAAGGGATCGCATTTCAGAATTGAGGGTCATTGGTTGCTTATGTTCAGATTTGTAGTCCCTCTTGGATCGCTTTCGTATGTCTGTAGCAGCCTATTCATCAGAGGCTGATATATTTATTTGTGTAATTCCAGATCTGGAGTATTCCACCATAAACCTGTAGCAGCCCTTCCCTTCAAGGCCGAGTTGTTATCTGTCATCCAAGTGGGCTGAGTCTCTTAAAAAAAGGAAGGCTGGTAACACGTAATAAGTGTCAGAGGCTGAATAGTTATAAAGGCATCAATTTCAGAGGTTAAAGGCTGATTCAAATCTCCTCTTTCCTGAGACAAGAGAGACCAATTTATGTATCCTTATTCAATCCTAGATTTGAAGAGAAGAGCTTGTTTCTATCACATTCCAGGCAGAGTCTAAGCTAGAGGAAGTGGTGTAGCAGATTGTCATTAAGGAGGTTGATGGTCAACTGTCATAGTCTTGTAGTGGTGGATGATTGATCCTGTGTATGTAACAAATATTAAACCTTCTCACCAGGTGCTACCCTACAGTGGCCTTGTAAATTCCGCTCTTTTTTATCTAATAGAAATCAGAACTTCGCCTCACAATTGTCCTCATGTTTGCTTACTAAATGTTTGTAAAATTTAATATGAGGTACCTGTATATTCATGATTGTTAATAGCGCTATTCATATCAGCAATTTATTAGAATGTGGTGATGTTGTAGTGCTGGTTATTTATACACATACAGATGACTTGTACCCCTGCTCATGTGTGCTCAAACATTAAATTAATCTACACCTACAGTAGCAATATCACAAGCTGATATGACAAATCCTCATGCTGAAGTTCACACTAAAAACTCAGAAATCTGATGGAAATTTAGGGAATTTGGGAATGGAATATTACAGTGGTATCACTGTACCAGAGCATGATCTTGGCCAGCTGTGGGGAAGCTAGCAAGATCATGGAGGTGCTAGGCATGCATGCCAGTGATTGATGGGGCTATGGACATTCTCGTGGCTCAAGGAAGGAGTACACAGAAAATCATGGACGAGATCTTCAGGAACAATGAGAAAATCCTCTTGAACAATGAGATGGTAGAAATGTTAGCCCAGTTGTGTAACAGTCGGAGGGTAAACCAGAACCTTCCTCATTTTCATGACAGATACCCTAAAGGTTCACATACCACGGGAGTGAAACCATTTACAACACATAGGGGAGGTCAGCTGAATCTGGGCATACAGAAGACGTTGGGATGATGGTTCAACTAGGGGTTCTGTCAGAGAATAGGTGCAGGAACTGGACACATACATCTGTGTAAACACCATGAGAGAGGTGGATGCCATTAGCTATGCCACTTTGAATTTAGATGGAGATGCCTAGGAGCTAAGTCACCGGATACTCCTAAAATGCCCTCGAATCCCCGAATCCCCGTACCGGACACCTGCACGTACCGGATTCGGCCCCAATTCAAAGGATACGGCGTATCCGTACGGGGTACGGCGTATCCCGACCGTATCCCGTTCAGATACGCCGTATCCCATAAAACCGGATACGGCCGGGCCCGCGGGTTCAAAAAAGCGTTGTTTTTTTTTTATAAAGGGGGGTTTTGCTCATTGTTTTTCACCAATTGAGGAGGATTTTTCAGGAGAGGGCATCAAGCCTATGGCCCTAGTATTTATATGTGATTCATGGTAATGTTAAATTCTTAAAGTAAAAGGATGAAAATGAAGATTAAGGAAAGTGACATTTTCCTTAATCTTCATTTTCATCCTTTTACTTAAATTTTTAACATTACCATGAAATGACTCAGGATGTTTGAGAGTGGTTCCGACCTCATTAGATTTCATATGGAGAAAGTAGAATTTTAGATCTCATTCAAAATCCAGCAGACTTATCAGTTTTTCAGGATTTCAAGATTGGGTTATTGCAATGTTTCCATCGAATTTTGTCATGAATTAGGGTATGGAACTCGTATTTAATCAAGAGAATTGAGCACCAATCCCTCTATGTACCTTGATGTTAGTGACATTGGTTGTCAAACTCCTCTATCATGACCCTACTAAAAATGTACCCATCACTCAAACAAAACCTTGACTATCTAAGATGATAGATAAATCTATGTTTAAATCAATGAATTAAGTATGAATTTGTGTAAAAAATATCTAATTTTTAATATATTAATACATATATATTTTTAAAATATATATATATATATATTTTAATAAAATAATATATAACGTATCGTATCCCAGAAGTATCCTGTTCCGGGGTCACCGCACTCGTATCCGATTCTTCGAATCCCGGTATCCCCGTATCCCCGTATCAAGTGACTTAACCTAGGAGTGTACGTAGGGCTAATCCCTTTGGGTCATGCAGGCATCACGTCCTACACAAAGTTCACAGGGAGGCTCATAGAGAGATTTGATCAGGAGGATACCAGACCCCCTCAGAGGGAGAATATAAGACAGTTAGAGGATGAGACCGGGAGGGACCTTCGAGGAGGAACTTTTGCTTAACAGGTTAGGAGCCATGGACCCTAGGGTGCAAGTACACCAAGGGAAAGGTCCACTACATGGAGGGGCTTCCTGAGAGTGAGTCTGAGGAGGAGGTTGAGTAGGAGGCAGATGACACTGGTGGTTGTGAGGAGGACATAGATCAACCTAGTGTGACTCCAGAGTCACCACTATCGGAGAGCACATTGATGGCACGGGTTGAGACAATGGCAGAGAGAGTGGAGCACACACCCATTGGACCATCCATTGACGAGATGCCACTAGGCACAGAGGCATCTAGATCCATGACTTTAATGACCCACCTCTAATATAGAGAGCACAAGAATATTAGCATGCATACGATGCATGCATGTGATAGCTACATATGCATGAATCGCATGCACTGCACTAATATATATTCTAAACTAACTATAAATGTTCAATATCATGACACTCCTTCAAATAGAAGTTACTCCCTTACCCATCACCACACGTATTGCTCAGCGCGTCATAATTAATAAGCAATACCCTAAGTAATTTCAATGATATATATTTAAAGTATAAAGTAAATATGGTTATAAAAATAAATGTAAAATTTAAGTCAATTATAAATATAGTTATATATTTATATATCCCTGAATATATAAAAGAAATAATAAATGATATTAATAAATTGTCAAATGATAGTACACACTATGGACCAAAGGTATTGATATAAAAAAAAAAATGAATTCTAAATTTTAAAAGTAAACTTAGCACACATGTCAATACACCAGTTCCTTAAGTAAATACACATACATGCTATAAGAAGATTGAAGGTGTCACCATGTAAAAGAGCGCCGGATCCGCTGGTAGAGAAAGCGGTGACCGACAAGGAGTAGATATACAATGACCAAAGAGAGCTCGAAGGGGGGGAGGAAAATTTGGGGAGAGAGGAGTTTTCGGGAAAAATGAAGAAAGAATTTATAACAGTGAGACAAAGACACACTGAGGATTACTGAGATTTGAGCTTTGATTGTTCTTGATGCTTTTGGGCACGGGGCCAGAGTACTGAAATTCAAAAGTACTTTGGAACTGGGTACCGAGGTTGTGCCCAGTTTGGCTGCGAGGTTTGGTCCTTTGGTAACGGGAGCAAATTGGGAGATGAAACAATGCGGGATCGACATCAAACTTCAAAACCAAGTAAGTATTGTGAATTTAATTAGTAAATTATACATTTAAATTTCACTATCTATACTGTTAGAAGTAATTTCTTAAAGTTTTGAATTAAAGGCTCTACAATGACAACGTTTCTAGATGGCAGCCAACTATAGTCGATTGGTGAGGTTTTTTTGCATGATGGGTTGTCTATGGAGGAGCAGTTGGAGGCTCAAGTTGAGCCCATGATGGAGGAGGATGAGCAACCATCTTTTGGGCTAGTCATTGATGAGGGGCAGCGAGGGGAGAACATGTTGGGATTTCAGCACAACTTGCTTCAGAGGCACGTTGATGGGGCCTACAACATTATTAGCCCACCCCTACGCATTTGACTGGCATAGGCAAAGTTATCTAGAAAGACCATAGGGGATGACCAAGTCGGTAGGAGTGAGCGACACGAGCTGAGTATAACACCACATCAACTTGGAGGGCTTGTTTCTTACATAGGAGATTATGCCTTCGATCCCTCTTTTGGGATAGGATGGCAACATGTATTGAGTTGGTACCCGATGGAGCGGGATAGGTGTCTGGGTATATTCATGGCCAGGGGCATAGTTCAGCAGGGGCCATGGGTTACCAGAGGAGCTTAGGGATCCAGGTGGGATTTCCCATCACATTATGGAGCTTGTAGGCGATGGTAGTAGCTGCATGATGGATCCAGTGATTGGGCGCACACACACTTTCAGATCTCCATCATATGCTCGAACAAAACTAGTGATGGGTTGGTTTGATGAGGGGGCTGATAGACCTTGTGAGATGACTTGGCATGTTGATTGCGCGTGGGGTCACAAGATGATGAGAATACTCTCGCGGGACCTAGTAGGAGAAGGTGGCATCGACAGGCCACTAAATAGGGCATTGCATGGAGACGGTGCTCTGTCATTGGTATGTTGGACACAGTAGCTACTGAGGATAGGCACATTGGTGTCATTCTCGTTAGCATGTGAGAAGCTAGGTCGCTTAGGTCTACCAGGGCAGATGAGGAGGTGAAGCTCACATTATGGTGGGTTCACTAGCAGAGTGGTGGATGCATTAACACACATGGGATGGCTGATGATGCAGGGTGGTACGAAAGGGGGCGTTGGTGCCTAGTGGTGCACAGAGTTGTGCCACAAAGTCAGTGTTATGCAGAGGAGTGCGTGGGTGCGTGCCTGCGTGTAGCAATGTATATTGTCGTGCAACAGGTTGTTGGAGTGTTGCCACCGGAGAGATCTCCTGATGGGGACATGTTGTAGCTACTACAACCCCCTCCAAAATTTTGGCCTATACCAAATTTCGGAGCCTTCCTTGGTCTTGTTCATTATTCTCGCAAACTTCAAAGCTCATTTTGTTTGTTTTCTTAGAATGTTGTGATCCCTTTCACAAGATAGGCAAGGTGTCGTCTGTTGGCATTGTTGGTTGTCGCATTGTATGCATGAGCCTGTTCTAGTGGTTCCAAGAGGTCATCTTTGTGCAAATGAGTTGTTCTAACCTTGTAAGTACTTGTCACACTTATTCCAAAGTTTTGAGAACTGTCGCACAAGTGTCGCCATGGTCGTCGTAAAGTGTATCTTTGGTGTCGCACTTGTCATAACTGGTCGTAAAGCTATCACACAGAGGGGAATACTGTGTTTGTATTTCATGGATGATCTGTGTTGGTTGGGTTGTTAAAATATGCTAAGTGTGTGATCACAGTTAATGTTCATCACCATTCACACCGATCTCACTAGTCCCGCACTTTTAGTCATTTTTCGGAAAACTTCCGACCGAGCAACTTAGCTTCACCTGGCCTCCCCTGAGTTGTGCACTGAGCAGTCTCAATCCTCTAGCTGCGACCTTGCTGCTTGGCACTAGGTAGTGCAAAGTTCCTGCCTCCCAGGACTGCTGCACTACGTAGTTTTTGTGACCAAGCCTTAACCGTGACCTTTGGAATTGCACAATCATGACCTCCAACCCAACTTGAACTGTGCACTTCGCAACCACAAGCCTCAAGCTCATCCCCTGAGCCCTTGAACTTCGCAGCTGCACAGTAGCCCGACCTTCCTTGACCCCCCCAAAACTGCGCAATAAGCTCTCCCAGTGCCCATCCCTTCAGCTTGTCCCACTGGCTTCGAAAACTGCGGAGTCTTGTCTCTTAGCCCAACCTGAACTACGCATTGTGCAGTCTCATGACTCAAGGCTTCCCCTTGCTTGCCTGAACTGCACAACTGCGCAGTCATTGAGCCTCCCTATACAGTCTATCACTTCTTCTAGGCTCAGTTCATGTATCAGAATGCATCATCTTAGGCTAGGGTTTTTCAGATTGATGTCGTCTCGTCATGAGTGAATTGCAGGAACATGTACTCTATTATGTCATGGCAAGATGATGGAGAAGGAGGGGATCATGCTCAAAGACACTCTTTCAATTGAACTTACAAGCTGATTGATCAGGAGAAAGCGAAAGGACACTAGTTTGCGACCACTATCCAAGACTTGAGATCATTGAAGACTCCTTATCACCAAGGCATGCAGAGGTGAAAGTAAAACTCTTTCACGAAGACATTCAACTCTCAGCAGCAATAGTGGCTTGACATTTCCCTGTCATCAAGCAGTCCATGTCAGCAGTGTCATGCCATGTCATGTCATGAGTGGTCATATGGCACATCACTATTGTACACCATGTATATTGTATTCAAAATGTATTGTAAAGTGGAAGTCCAAAGGGCATACGTGGAATGTAAAGATTCATGTAAGTTGGAAAGTCATAGGAAGTCAAACAGTCATGAGGGTAGTCAAAGAGTCACCCTTGGTTATATATACTCGCTCATTGTATGAGCAAAGGACTTTTCACCTTGGTTCCTCTAGCAAGGCATTAGAGAGATAAGCTAGTTCTTTTGAGGGGCAAGGAGTGGCTCTAACGCTCCACTACTAGAGCTAGTGGTGTTCATTGTGTACATGTGTCTTGGAAATTTTACTTAATATTAAAAGCCTTTAAGGCCGACACATTCTTCATGCATGAATTATGAATATTTGTAAGACTATTCCGCGGATGTTTGTATTTCATGTTTGCTTTCACATGTGCTAAGGTAGTTGAACTATTTCAGTTTTTTTAGTACTTATTTTATTGAGAATGTGATGTAATGTTTGTTATTGTTGTCGCATCCTTGTAGACTATTCCCCTGGATATTAGACAGACCTTTCTCATTCATTGGTTACAACGACCGTCGCACCTCTTGTGGACTATTCCATTGGATGTTAGATGGATCTTGTTGTTTGTGTGTGTCTCTTCTTGGGTGGTACTATTACCTCTCTCTTAGAGGCCCACCTTTTCCTTTCCCCACAATAGAAGGACTTTGACACACATACGATCAAACACTCACCAGGCACGCCCCCCTTGCTTTTCAAAGGCGCATGTGCACTCCTCTCTCTTGCTAACAATTAGAGTCAAGGAAAATCCATAAGAATACATGGCAACCGGGCCGATATTTCAGATGGGGCTCCTACTCCAAACGGTGTGAGGTCTAATTGGGACTTCACATCAGGGAGACCCCTTGGTTGACGGATTTCCAACACCGTCAACAAATGGTGCTAGAAGCAGGGCCAGACGATAGGTTGTGCCCGTTGAGTCTGGTCTGAATCTCTTATTCAAAATGACTCTTCCCCATATCATAATCCCATGATGTTTTTCTAAAGAGATTCATCTTACCATCCCTGTGGAAGCTATTCATAACTTGTCCCAATGTAAGTTTGATGGTGAGGGTAAATTAAATTTTCGTGAACATTTGTTTCAAGTTGTTTGTTTTTGCTTTTTAAACAAAATATATTGCAAGGATGTCATGACTAGATTACTCACTCTCACATTTGAAGGCCGCGTTAATCGATGGTGTCATACATTACCCGCTGCTTCTATCCATTCATTTTACCAACTTGCAAAGGAGCTTCATAAAGCATTTGATCGGTATAATCACCAAAATGTTTGTAGAAGAATCAATCTCTTAAGAATGAAGCCAATGAATCAGTTGCGCATTTTCTAATCGATTCCTTCACCTTTGCTATGAATTTCCGGAAAAAGATATGAATTGGTATGTCTTGAAAAAGAGTTTGAGCGCTTGGTTCTTATCGCTTTACATGGTGAACCTAAACCCCTTAATTTTCCCACTCCCCCAACTCTTGTGAATCATGAGACACCTCTAATTCCAGAGGAGGAACTTACTATTCCTTTTGTTCCTTGTCCTCCTCCTTTTCCAGTTCCGACGAGGGTGCCTCCTTGTGATGATAATAATGTTGGGAGATCTGCTAATCAAATTCCTAATCTATCTTCTCATTCTGCTTCCGCTTGTCATAACTCAGATTCAATGTAGGAAATTCCAAAATGGCTAATGAAGCCTATGGTGAAGACTAACTCCATTCCGCAAGATGATGTTACTGTTCATAACTCTAGTCTCAAATTTGATATGAATTTTCGTTATCCTCTATCCTCTACAAGCCACGACTCTTTGTACCATGATTCGCTTGAAAAATCTGTTCCACCAGCTAGTTTTTAAATTTTCACTCTTAATTTTCGTGCTGCTGGTTCAAATTGCGATTAGATACAAGACAGTCACATTACACATGTAGAGGAGAAGGAAGGGGAAGAGGTTTTCGATCTTTCATCTATTTTCCAAAATCCTTCATGTGAAGATGATGCACTTCCATTCTTGGATGATTTTTGAGCTACTAATCTCAGTAGTAAATCAAATGTAATCAATTTTTTCGATCAATCCGTAGCCTTGGGAAACAATCGTTCTAATGATGATGACCCTGTTGATGTATGCAATCACGAATGCCCATGCGCATCAACTGATCTTTTAGTCTCTCATGAAGATTTTACTTTAGATCCAGAATCTGGTTCGGTCAAAGAAGATATGCTCATCGAAGCTTCCCCTCCATCTCACTATCTCTTGTGTTCTGTAGTTTGCGATGCATCCACTTGCGACGAAGATACTCCATGCTCCTTAGGTTCTGCATCCGATGAGTTATCTTCTCGATTGACACAAGGCAGTGAGATTTTCCGTGATGAAATTGAAAACAGTGAAATCATTGAGCACCCTTCCCATCCCTCATTATCTCTTATCTTGCAGGAAGACGACTCTTCAAATCAACTTTCTCATGAAATTTCCCCAATTCATTCATCATTAAATTTGCGATCAGAAGAATCTTTCGACTTGAGTAATCTGGTTCTTGAATTTGGAAAATTTGGTAAAATTAGTGACAAAGATAGTTACCATTCGGTGAGCAGTGGCCTTTTTGAATCTAATGGTAACAATTATCCTCAAACCATGCATGATCTGGTTCAAGCTCCAAAATGCGATTTTACAATCCTGGAAAGCTCCGAGACTTTCCAAGGAGTCGAGGCACTTCAACTTCCGTTGATGGTTATGCCAGGATCTCACGACTCTGGTAAGCCCCCCGAACTAAGTCAAATCTGGTTTCTCTCGCACAATCCTTCTCTTTGCATGGTTTCACTTGATGTGAATCTCTTTCTCGAAGATGTTTGGTATTTCGGATGTAATCTTTCAAGCTTTCAATATTTTGCTTCTGACCGGATTTAAGAATATTTTTCAGTTCATTCATTCATGCAAATCTCTTGCATCAAACTCGGGTTTGGAATGTGTGTCCCTCATAGAGTCATGGAATTGCGAAGTTGATCATTTCAAAGACCATCTTTGGCTGAAGGAATCATATCTATCACATTTGTTTCATGATCAACAACTCTTGGCTTTCCTTGTGAACATCATATCGAAAATCTGGTTCTTCATCGCACCTGAAATCCTCTTGAGTGTGAATGAATGCTTGCATTATTCTCCGAATCAAGTTCTTCTCCATTCACCATGTTCTGACTGGTCTCATGAATTTGTTGTGCTGGCATCCCTTTTAAATTCCTTTTATGATTACGATGCTTGTGCAGTTTATCACCAGTTATAGGAAAACGGTTTGTCACATTTAGCTTATGACGAATTTGGTTTGATTGTTCTGAGCATTCACAGAGTTGTTCAAACTGATTTTTCCTGGTTAATTACAAATTTGGAATTAGATGCTTTAATCAACCCATCTGATCATTATTCGGTCACCAATGACTCTCATTCAACCTATCATTTTTTCATCAGCCTATCCGATGACAGTTGTTTTACATCCTTCGATCTTCATCGTTCAGCATCTCACTATTCAGATTTTTGTCGAGTGGTTGAGGCACTTCAACCTTCGCCGATGGTTATGTCAGGTCCTCACTGTCTCGACATGAGTACTGAAAATGATCAGATATATTTTCCCTCACAAGTTTCCCATCATAATCCTCTGCCTCTAATTGAAAATCTGTCTTTTCAAAGATTTCGGGGTTTTCAAGAGGGTCATCATGAATTTTACGATCCAATCGTTGAATGGTTGGAACAGTCTTACTTGGCAAGCTCCATCGCAAATAACAAGTTTCGATTTTTCCTCATGCTTGCTAAGGAGTCTGGTGCAGATGGAGACACATTCGCAGGAAGCTTCAGAGGTTTTTTGAATGATGGTTTTCATCAAAGAGGTAAGATCATAAACTGGTTAGAAGCGGTGGCTATGGTTTATCTTTTTGCTGACAGGCAAGACTTTCAAAATTTTGTGCAAGATATTCAAGTTTTTATCTTTTTTGTTGCACATTACTTTATATCTGTTTTAATTTTTCGTATCTCTGTGGATGCAAGTCGGGAACATCTACATTGGCTTCATTGGAAATTTCATTACACGTGACCCCGACCTACTAGCTATTAGGTTAGGAGTAGGATTAGCTGCATCTTAGTTTTCCTTATGTTGCAACCATCCCGTCTTGTTCTCTTTAGTCTCTCTTGTCTTTTCTTACTTTTCTCTTGCATTATCTTTGATTTAGCTTCTTTTGCTTGTCTTCTGGTTTTGTTTCCTTGTTGCGTGTTGTCTTTCCTTTCGTTTTTTTCTTTTGTTTTCTTTCTTGCTGTTTGTCTCCTTTTGTTTTCATCATGTGAATAAATGTTGTGCCTGGACCTGCCTTGGCTTCTTAGTATTTGTGTGGCTGAAGTCTAAAGAGTGTTGTGGCACTTCAACATTTGGTTAGCCTTTGGTTCGTCTTCCTTGTGTTGGTTATGCCTTTTGGCCGATGAAGTTCCGACGGAAAATACGATCCGTCCGTAAGGAGAGTTTTTGGCAAACCTTGAACTCGTGTCTGTTCGGGAAACCTTGTGCCTATATTCGGTTCTTTTTTTTTTGGGTGTTTTCATGCTTATCCAATTAGTAGAAAGGAGAAGGGGAAAATCTAAACGAGCAAAACTAAATCAGAGGTATCTATATGCTTCTCTGAAGGAACAACCTCTCCTGCTCTCAATAAGTCGGGATCCCTCTTTCGCCCAAAATGAATAAGTGCCAATGCACAATCTTATTTTAAATAAATAAATAAAGGCGAAAGAAAAGAAAGGATTCCTGCACAGAGAGGTAAAGCAAGCAACATCGTCGGGGTACTCTTTAGGCTCGCTGGCAGTGGAGCAATGTTTGTGCTCCCGTAGTGACTTCGCTAGTGTACTGTCCAGGCCTGCTGGCAGCAAAGCAACACCAGAGACGAAAAAATTATACTTTGAAAATCTTAAAACTTGCGAGCTTCGCTACCCTTCCCTGCTTGAAACATTGTGATAATGATGAATGTTTGTTGAGTTGAACTGAAATGGCATGATGGGGCTTCGTTTATTCACGGGGTAAGTGGGGAAACCAAAGTAATATGCACGATGAATTAATACTCCTCGAAGAACCAAGGCCCTGCACAAAAGAAGTTAACCAAGACAAAGAAGCTGGAATTCTACCTTTGTGTCGCCAAGTATTTTTAGCTGCTACAAGCCCCTCCAAAATTTTGGCCTATACCAAATTTCAGAGCCTTCCTTGGTCTAATTTTAGAGCATTCCTTGGTATTGTTCATTATTCTCGCAAACTTTAAAGTTAATTTTATTTTTTTCTTAGAATGTTGTGATCCCTTTCACAAGATAGGCAAAGTTTCGTTTGTTGGCAATCGCATTGTATGCATGAGCTTGTTCTAGTGGTTTCAAGGGGTCATCTTTGTGCAAATGAGTTGTTTTAACCTTGTAAGTACTTGCCGCACTCATTTCCAAAGTTTTGAGCACTATCGCATAAGTGTTGCCACAATGGTCGTAAAGTGTATCTTTGGTGTCGCACTTGTCATAACCGGTCGTAAAGCTGTCACACAGAGGGGAATGCTGTGTTTGTATGTCATGGATGATCTATGTTGGTTGAGTTGTCAAAATATGCTAAGTGTGTGATCACAGTCAAAGTTCATCACTGTTCACACCAATCTCATCGGTCCCGCATTTAGTCATTTTCGGAAAACTTCCGACCAAGCATCTTAGCTTCACCCGACCTCCCCTGAGCTGCACACTGTGCAGGCTCATTCCTCTAGCTATGACCTTGTTGCTTGGCATTGTGTAGTGCGAAGTTCTTGCCTCCCAGGACTGCTGCATTGCGCAGTTTCTGTGACCAAGCCTTGACCCTGACCTCCAAAATTGCACAGTCATGACCTCCAACCCAGCTTGAACTGCACACTTCGCAACCACAAGCCTCAACCTCATCCCCTAAGCCCTTGAACTGGGTAGCTGCGCAATAGCCCGTCCTTCCTTGACCCCTAGAACTGCGCAGTAAGCTCTCCCAGTGCCCATCCATTCAATGTGGTCCACTGGCTCTAGAAACTGCGCAGTATTGTCCCTCAACATAGCCTGAACTGTGCATTGCGCAGTCTTGTCCCTCAACATAGCCTGAACTGTGCATTGCGTAGTCTCAAGGCTCAAGGCTTCTCCTTGCCTGCCTGAACTACGCAACTGGGTAATCACTGAGCCTCCCTGTTCGGTCTGTCACTTGTTCCGGGCTCAGTTCATGGATTGCAATGCTTCATCTTAGGCTAGGGGTTTCCGGATTGATGTCGTCTCGTCATGAGTGAATTGCAGTAACAAGTACTCTATTATGTAATGGCAAGATGATGGAGAAGGAGAAGAAGGAGGGGAACATGCTCAAAGACACTCTTGCAATTGAACTTACAAGCCGATTGATCAGGAGAAAGCGAAAGGACACTAGTTTGTGACCACTATACAAGACTTGAGATCATTGAAGACTCCTTATCACTAAGGCATGCGAAGGTGAAAGGAAAACTCTATCACAATGACATTCAACTATCAACAGCAGTAGTGGCTTCACATTGCCATGTCATAAAGAAGTCCATGTCAACAGTGTCATGCCATGTCATGTCATGAGTGGTCATATGCCACATCATTATTGTACACCATGTATATTTTATTCAAAATGTATTATAAAGTGAAAGTCAAAAGGACACACATGGAATGTAAAGAGTCATGTAAGTTGAAAAGTCATAGGAAGTCAAACAGTCATGAGGATAATCAAGGAGTCACCCTTGGTTATATATAGTCCCTCATTGTATGAGCAAAGGACTTTTCACTTTGGCTCCTCCCACAAGGCATTAGAGAGATAAGCTAGTTCTTTTGAGGGGCAAGGAGTGGCTGCAACGCTCCACTACTGGAGTTAGTAGTGTTCATTGTATACATGTGTCTTGGAACTTTTACTTAATATCAAAAGCCTTCAAGGCCGACACGTTCTTCATGCAGGAATTATGAATGTTTGTAAGACTATTTTGCGGATGTTTGTATTTCATGTTTGCTTTCACATGTGCTAAGGTAGTTGAACTATTTCGGTTTTTTTGGTACTTATCTTATTGAGAATGTGATGTAATGGTTGTTATTGTTGTCGCATCCTTGTGGACTATTCCGTTGGATATTAGACAAACCTTTCTCACTCATTGGAAATAACCTAAGTCACTGCATTCGTGTTTGTGTTCGAGTTCGGCAACCTTGAAATTCGAATAAAGTTCGACACCTAAGGTTTTGCCAATAAAATTTGGCATAAAATTCGACATATAAAATTTGAATATATATATATATACAATTTAAGTTTAAGTAGACTGAAAAACACATTTAGCCACAATTCTTCACAAATAAATCATGTAGACCACCTCATAAAAAGCAAAAACTCACCATTAACTTTCACTAAATCCATATGGACAATTACAAATTATTTTGCTGGCGATATACACAACAATGGGATTATATCCCGATTAATAGAACTATAAATTAACAAAAATTAATTGTTGTTTTAGTTAGTGAATTTTGTTAACCGAACAGGACAAAAATTCATTATTCATCCTGATGATTCAACCCTCTCGATGGGTTGGTTGAAAAAAACATTACTTGAAGAAGATTGATTATCGTTCCCATTAGAAAAGTTTGTCAATCAGATCAGAAACCTTTCTCGTTTTATCAATGATTCCAAATGCCCCAGTGGCCTAGTTATCCAACTTCCTGGTGGCTCAGTTATCCAACTCCCAAAGGCCCGATTATGTCACCGGTTGGTGGTGGAGTGAGCCAGTGTGACTGTGAGTGAGGTAGATTTTCGCGCAGCGCCAAGTCTTAGCCTCAAATTCATTAGGGGTATGAAACTTACCATTTTAATTTTTTTTTAATTATAAACAATGGAAAAATGCCGAACCACAAAACCCTGAAACAAATTTCAACGATTTTTTGGCAAATTTCATCAAATTTTTGGTGAATTTCATCGAATTTGTTCGTGTTCGTTTTCGTGTTTGAAATAAAGTTTGTGTTCGTGTTCAGCATAATTCTCGGTGAACAAAAACAAATTTGTTATAATTGTTTTGAGGTTTGACGAATTTCGAATCTGAAGGATTAAATAGTTGAAAATAATTATATTATTTTATATTAATGGAGAAAAGGTTGTAACGTATCTCCTTAGTTTAGGATTAGTTCCTAGAGATTAGGGGTTTGGTTGCAACTTCCTAACTTCTAGTATTGTACTTAATGATGTAATCTTTCATTCATGAATGTAGAGTGTATGAGAGTTCTCTCTCGATTCTGAGTGTAGTCTCCAGGTGCAGGCCACACCTGAGAGCTACAACTCCTTCTTTCAATTCTGTGTGCATATTTTATTTTGGTATCAAAGCTCAGATTGGGTAAGCCTGATTTTTTATCGCCTTTGTGGCTGGAGTGCCTTTGTGGCCAGTTTGCCTTTGTGGCAGAATCGCCTTCGTGGCTAAAAGTGCCTTTGTGGCCGCGTGTACACAAGAGCTTTGTGCTCGATTGAGCAGGTGGACTGCAGAACACCTGGCTCGGACTCAGATTTTTTAATTTTCTGAGCAGAAAGGGGTTGGCGCGTTTTTCGCGCTGACAGTAGCGCCAGGAAGCGCGACTGGCGCGTCTGTTCAGCTGTTAATCGCGCCACCGCGCCAGTGGCGCGGAGTCCAACGGGATAATCGCGCCAATTGTCTTTTACTTAGAGCGATTTCATCCGGGCGCGAGTTTTTCGTTCGGGAGGGCGCCAACTCATCGAACAAATTGCGGATCTATCCCAGAGAGGCAGATCGGATCAGTTTCGATCAGATTGATTTTTTGGCTGCATTGGAAAACAACGGATTTGCTCATCGGAGCTTGTAGATCTGTCAGTGGGTGGATCAGGAGATCTGGCAGAAAAGGGGCAGAAGAGTTGCAGACAAGATTTGACAGGTATCGATTTTTTTTTACTGTTGAGTGAATTCATTTTGTAGATCTGATCAAAATGAGTAATACGATGGAATCTTACATCCACGAGTCTGGCAAACTCGATGGATCTAACTTCACGAACTGGAAGTTCAAGATCCAGACCTTGCTTGAGGGTGCGAATGCATGGTCCATAGTCACAGGTGATGAGCAGAGGCCGAATTCAACCACAGGGACACAGGAGCAAGAATGGGATAAGCGAGAGAACAAGGCGAAAGTTTTGCTGAAGATGTCGGTCAAGGACAACATCATCCCCCACATCAGAGAATGTAAAACATCTGCAGAGATCTGGACGACCATCAAAAACCTGTATCAGATCCAGAATACAAGTCGAATTATGGCACTTAAAAGTAAGTTATTTTCAATGAGGATGGACGAAAGTGAGACTGCTGCTGCATTCATTGCGCGAATCAAAGATGTGAAAGACGGATTAGGAGCCATCGGAGAGAAGGTGTCTGACTCTGATCTCGTTACAATCACACTGAACGGAATGCGAGATGAATTTCAAATGTCCATCACTGGATTGGCGGCAAGGGAAAAAGCGCCCACATTTGAAGATCTGACTGGCATTTTGCTGCAAGAAGAGGAGCGGAGACAGAACTTGAATCCCCAGAACGATGATCTTGCGCTGATGGCGAAACGATGATCTTTCAGAGGGAAGCAGCCACATCAGCAATCACAGTCGCAACTGCAGCAGAGAGGAGGTACATCGCAGAAGAGTCCATATAAAGGTATGCTTGCAAATAATCCTATAAGAAGATGTTATTACTGTGGAAAGAAGGGTCATATGCAGGACAGATGTCTGAAGAAGCAAGCAGATGATGCAAAGAGGAAGCTGGCAACTGCAAAGCACAGAGGATATTTTGTCGAAGAAGAAGATGTTGAAGAAGATGAAGATTTCAGCCATGAATTTCGACTGTTCACAGTCGACTGCGCCCTTTCAGCATCCAATGAGGACGATATTTGGTATGTCGATTCCGGAGCATCCTCCCACATGACAGGTAAAAAGGAATTTTTTGAAAGTCTTGAAGAAAGTACATATGGATCGAAAATCTATTTAGGAGATGATAGTGGATACGAGATTAAAGGTTATGGGGTCATTCCAGTTAAGTTACCAAATGGAAAAATCAGTTATCTTAAAAATGTCTTATATGTACCTGGAATTAAGAAAAATCTCATATCTGTATCCATGATAACTGATCAAGATATGCAAGTCGAGTTCTTCAAGACTCACTGTGTGGTAAAGGATTGCAGGAGAGAAACTGTTGCAACAGGCATGCGCGTTGGAAGCCTATACAGGTTGGATGTGAAGAGTATACCAAAGCAAGCCATGGTTGCAGGTGGATCGACAGCCGAACAACTCTGGCATCAGAGGTTCGGACATTTGAATTTACAGGACCTCATGTTATTGCAGAGGAAAGGTATGGTTGAGGGACTCCCTATCTTTCGTAATATTCAGTTAAATTGTGATGGTTGTGCCTTAGGTAAGATGCATAGAGAACAGTTTCCTGTGCATGATAGGAGGAAGGAAACAGCTATTTTGGAACTAGTGCACACTGATATATGCGGACCTATGCAGACAAGGTCGCTAGGTGGAGCATATTATTTTCTGTTATTTACTGATGACTGCACTAGATATTCATGGGTTTATTTTTTAAGTAAGAAAAGTCAGACTTTCCAGTGCTTTACAGAATTTAAAACCTTGGTGGAAAAACAGTTTGGTAAGAGTATAAAAATTCTCCGATCTGATCAAGGAGGAGAATATAAGCTAGGGGAATTCATGAAATTCTGCAAATTCCACGGGATTGTTCAGCAATTTACAGTGCCACACACACCACAGCAGAATGGAGTTGCAGAGCGCAAGAACAGAACCTTAGTGGAGTGCGCAAGGAGCATGTTACAACGTAAGGGTCTATCTAATAGTTTTTGGGCAGAGGCTATTAATACTGCTGTATATTTGAAGAACAGAAGTCCTACCAGGTATCTTGGCTTCAAAACTCCTTTTGAAGCTCTATATGGATTTAAACCAGCAGTAAATCATCTAAGAGTATTTGGGTCAAAAGCATTTGCCCATATACCCAAAGCTGATAGGAAGAAATTAGACCCTAAAGCTGTTAAATGTATCTTTGTTGGTTACGGCACAGAATTTAAAGCATATAAGTTATTCAATCCTCAGACTCATAAGATATTTGCTAGCAGGGATGTAGTGTTTCATGAACAGGTACAGGAAGGGAAAGATGACAGTGGTGATGATTGGCACATTCCATTGTTGATAGATGAAAACAGTGAGGATGAAAGAGAGCAGGAGCAAAAACAGGAGCAGAAAGAAGAACAGGAAGAAGGTGATAATGCAAGCCCAATTAGAGTTGAAGAAAACAAATTTGAGGTAAGTCCCCTACTAAGGAAATCAAGTAGGAAGACTCAAATACCACTAAGATTGAAAGACTATGCTTTGATGTCAAACGTTTTGAACATTGTAGAGCCCACTAATTACAAAGAAGCTAGTCAATTTAAGGAGTGGAGGGCTGCAATGAATGAAGAGATAGAATCTATTCTTAGAAATGACACTTGGGATTTAGTTGAACTGCCTAAGAACAAAACACCCATAGGATGCAAATGGTTGTTTAAACCAAAAATGAATGCAGACGGAAGTATTGAAAAACTGAAAGCTAGGCTAGTTGCAAAAGGGTACTCACAACAGGAAGGTATAGACTTTGATGATACCTTTGCACCTGTAGCAAAGCTAAATACAATCAGAATGCTTATTTCTTTAGCTACTAAATATAATTGGAAGCTACACCAGCTTGATGTCAAATCTGCATTTTTGAATGGAGACTTAAAAGAAGAAATTTACTTAGTACAGCCAGAAGGGTTTGTAAAGCAGGGGCAGGAACATCTTGTTTGCAGATTGAAAAAGGCTTTATATGGCTTAAAGCAAGCTCCCAGGTCATGGTATGAAAAGGTTGATTCTTTCTTTTTAGAGTATGGCTTTCATAGAAGTTTAAATGACCCAAATTTGTATACCAAGTACAATAAGCAGGGGCAGATTATTCTGATCTCTTTGTATGTAGATGACATGATTATAACAGGAGATGCAGATGATTTAATCAGAGGAATCAAAAGGCTTATGGCACAAGTTTTTGAAATGAAGGATCTTGGAAGCCTCCATTACTGTCTAGGATTAGAAGTATGGAGAGATACCGGGCAAACTTTTCTTACCCAAGGGAAGTATGCCAGAAATCTGTTGGAAAAGTTTGGTATGGATCAGTGTAGGTCAGCAGCAACACCTTTGCAGCAGAACTTGAAGTTGTGCAGTGACGATGGCACTAAGGAGGTTGATGCCACGATGTATAGACAGATGGTTGGCAGCTTGATATATCTTACAACAACCAGACCTGACTTGGCATACTCTGTTAGTGTGTTGAGCCAATTCATGTCAAAACCGCTTGAAAGTCACTGGGTAGCAGCAAAAAGCGTGTTGAGGTATCTTTGTGGTACTGTTAATTATGGAATTTTATACACTGACACATCTGATGTTATTCTAGCAGGTTTTTCAGATTCAGACTGGGCAGGTAACTTGGATGATCGAAGGTCCATCACAGGTTACGCATTCAACATAGGATCCGGGGTCATAGCATGGAGCAGCAAGAAGCAGAGTACTGTAGCACTGTCTTCATGTGAAGCTGAGTATCAAGCACTGTGTGCAGCGACGTGTGAAGCAATCTGGTTGAGAAGGCTTCTCAATGATGCAGGAGAAGAACAGAAGAATTCCACTTCCATCAAAAGCGACAACCAGAGCACCATTAAATTAGCATACAATCCAGTGTTTCATAAAAACACCAAACATATAGACACTCAGTTCCATTTTGTTAGAGAGAAACTACAGTCAAAAGAGATTATTGTTGAATATTGTAAAACTTGTGTCAATGTGGCTGATATTTTTACAAAGCCTCTTGCACGTGTGAAGTTTGAATTGTTTAGAAGGATGCTAGGAGTTCAAGACAATCCTTTCTCCATTAAGGGGGGGAGTTGAAAATAATTATATTATTTTATATTAATGGAGAAAAGGTTACATAATTTGTAACGTATCTCCTTAGTTTAGGATTAGTTCCTAGAGATTAGGGGTTTGGTTGCAACTTCCTAACTTCTAGTATTGTACTTAATGATGTAATCTTTCATTCATGAATGTAGAGTGTATGAGAGTTCTCTCTCGATTCTGAGTGTAGTCTCCAGGTGCAGGCCACACCTGAGAGCTACAACTCCTTCTTTCAATTCTGTGTGCATATTTTATCTTAAATTTGCCAAACTCGGTGGCTTGAGTTATAATGACCGTCGCACCCCTTGTGAACTATTCCGCAAGATGTTAGACGGATATTGTTGTTTGTGTGTGTCTCTTCTTGGGTGGTACTATTACCTCTCTCTTAGAGGCCCACATTTTCCTTTCCTTGCAGTAGAAGGACTTTGACACACATACGATCAAAGACCCACCAAGCACACCCCCCTTGCTTTTTGAAGGCGCATGTGCACTCTTCTCTCTTGCTAACAGTTAGAGTCAAGGCAAATCTATAAGAATACATAGCAACCAGGCCAATATTCCGCATGGGGCTCCTACTCCAAACAGTGGGAGGTCTATTGGGACTTCACATCGGGGAGACCCCTTGGTTGACGGAATTCCAACACCATCAATAGGACATCAGGCACACCATTGGGTTTGGCACACCCAGGTTCGGAGAGCGGGTTGGTCACGGGGCTGACTGTGGGATTCCATACAAGTCCTTGGATAATACCCATTGAAGCACACACATTTATCACTCTCTAGCATTGTGCACTGACACAGGGGACTTGGGCATTGTCTCCTGATGCTCTTATCATGGGCAACAAGACCTGGGAGGTTCATTTGAGATAGTTGTACGAGACACAGTGCGTTAGGAGGGAGGATTTTCAGCTGTGGCATATGGTCAAGGGTGCGAGTTGGTAGATGCAGGCTTGGGGATGGTTGTATCTTCTGCAGAGGTAGCACGTGCTCCACTCCTGAACCCACACTCTGACCTCTTTTGGGCGAGACTCTTCGAGGTGTCTTAGGGGCATATACAACAATTGGTGGAGCTTTCTTGTGGTTAGATGTTTAGACTCCAAGCAATATTGGCGAGTGCCTTCAAGAGTCAGGATAACAGACCCCATTGTGTGGTATGGCAAGCACAGGGCAATTTTGCACGCACTAGATTGATTCGTGTTGTACGAAGTCCATATACTGATTGCATGCAGGGACATGAGACATGGTATTGGTTGGTGCCAACAATTGTCAGGACTATGCTGTAGCCGATCTAGCTATGGAATCCAGGGATCTAGTTGGTTGATTGGTCACTCTATTTTGTGATGAGTAGGATCAGGGTAGAGAATGACCCAAATCACTCTTGGTTTGTCATGTGGGGGGGTGTTGGGTATTTCGTCGCATGGCAAGGCCGACTTTCCTTGTTGTTGCTCCAGATCAGGGTTATTGTTGGATGGGTAGGCCTTGACATTGTGGATATGCCTGGGCCAGATGTGTTGGGACTCTATAGATATTTTGCCCTTAGGTTCTAGGAAAGGGGGATACAACTTGCACACGATGGGCAGACAATCATGATCAAAGTGGTGCAATAACACCATGGTGGCACCCTTTTGAGACTACCATGGGATCCGGGCATCACAGGGCTTGGCAGTTCATCTACCCTTAGGGATAAGCTGGTTTCTATAGGGGAAGATCACACATATCTTCCGTTGGGCTTTAGTGATACATTGATGACATGGGGGACTTCACCAGTTGGCAGGATGTTCAACAGGACGAGATTAGGGGGAGCACATGTAGTCAAGGGCTCATCGATTGGATTGCATCTTCAGGAGTCTACTCTTGAAGTGCACAAGATTGTTTACTTAGGAGGGCCGCTTCTCGCGGGTCTGCTCAGGATTTCACATTGTCTGCTCAGGACTATAATGTTCCCAATTTTGTGCATGCAAAAATCACTTAAGAGTTTTTGCCAAATTTTGGATAATATTAAAAGGGGAGAATATTATTTTATGAGAAAAGGGAGAACTTATTATTTTATTGAAATGGCGGTAAAATAATATTTTATTGGAGGATGGCAAATCATTATTTTAATGGAATGGTGGCAAAATAATATTTTATTGGAGAGGGAGGCAAATTATTATTTTATTGGAATGGCGGCAAATTATTATTTTATTTAAATGGCGGCAAAAGTGGAGAATAACCCCCACCAATAAAATAATAAGGAAAAAGGGAGAATCTAGAAGCTAGAGGGAGGCTCCATGAAGAATTATAGAAGGGGGGGCGGGTGGGAAACTCAATTGCAAATCATTCTATTCTATCTATCTCATTGACAAATTGATGGAGCTCAAGCGATTTAAAGAGTTTCAAGTGAAACTCAAGCTAATCAGTGGACTTCAAGTTCCACCCTATTTAGCATTTTGGGGAAGATTATTTCAAATCTTCCATTGTGCTTAATGTTGAGAGTCTTCAGAACTAATTAGCATTGTTTGCAGGCAGCTGCCAGATTGTGAACTTGACTTTGGTTGCAGGAGATTATAAGAATTGTGAACTTAGTATGCAGGCCTATTCATCTCACTCCAAGAGGCCAAGTATAGCTAATTGCAGGAGGGACAAGTAAAAGATCGGATTCCGGAGTTAGTTCTTTCTCCCTACTCCCAAGCATTAAATCATCAGGCCCAAGACCTATCTTCAGGAGGGCCGAAAAATTACCACCAGACAAGGGACTAGTTGCAACTTGCAAGTAAGACTAGGGGGCCGAATACATTGTGGACTGGTAATCTTGCTCCAGAAATCAACATCTTATTGGCTGCTTGGTCTTGCTATAGTGGATCTATTATCTCAAGGGAATTGAACTGCTCACAGTCAACTAAGGAGGAGCTGAATAATCAGAGTTGGAGCATTATTTCGTTGAGGAACCGAATAGGGTTTTGCTAGCAGAACTCTGGTGCCAATCCCAAACAAGAGAAGGGATCGAATTTTAGAATTGAAGGTCATTGGTTGCTTATGTTCATACTTGTAGTCCCTCTTGGATCGCTTTCGTATGCCTGTAGCAGCCTTTTCATCAGAGGCTGATATATTTATTTATGTAATTCCAGATCTGGTGTATTCCGCCATAAACATATAGCAGCCATTCCCTTGAAGGCCCAGTTGTTATTTGTCATCCAAGTGGGCTGAGTCACTTAAAAAAAGGAAGGCTGCTAGCACGTAATAAATTTCAGAGGCCGAGTAGTTATAAAGGCATCAATTTCAGAGGTTAAAGGCTGATTCAAATCTCCTCTTTCCCTAGACAAGAGAGACTAGTTTATGTATCCTTATTCATTCCCAGATTTGAAGAGCAAAGCTTGTTTCTATCACATTCCAGGCAGTGTCTAAGCTAGAGGAAGTTTTGGAGCAGATTGTCATTAAGGGGGCTGATGGTCCACTGTCATAGTCCTGTAATGGTGGATGATTGATCCTGTATATGTAAGAAATATTATAAACCGTTTCATCAGCTGGAGGAATTTCCAGGTGCTACCCTACAATGGCCTTGTAAAGTCTGCTCTTTGTTCTCTAATAGAAATCAGAACTCTGCCTCAAAATTGCCCTCATGTTTGCTTACTAAATTTTTGTAAAATTTAATATGAGGTACCTGTAGATTCATGATTGTTAATAGCACCATTCATATGAGCGATATGAGAACGTGGTGATGTTGTAGTGCTGGTATGAAGTCTGGTTATTTATAGTATATACACATAAATGTGACTTGTACCCCTGCTCATGTGTGCTCAAACGTTAAATTAATCTACACTTACAGTAGCATTATCACAAGCTGATATGCCAAATCCTCATGTTGAATTTCACACTAAAAACTCAGAAATATGATGGAAATTTAAGGAATTTGGGAATGGAATATTACAACCTTTTCCATCATGTGCGTTAAATGAAGTTCACTATCACCTTTGACCTAGAAATCCCAATAAGAGTGCATGAAGAGGTGGGTGAGGGAAAGTCTACTCACATAGAGGAGTATGAGAAACTTCTAATGGGAAGTACAATCATCTTGGGAAGGTGTCAAAGTCCTTCATTCAATTCTTGTACCCCATGGGAATTCACTTATTTTCTTATGATCACTCTCTCCATCACCATGATTTCAAATTCCATCCTATGTTCTCTGAAGGAACTTCATGTCCTCAAATTTGAAAACTACTAAAATTAGCATTATGAAGAGTGAATGGCAGACCTCAGAAGAGAGATCGATGGCTATAATGAACATTGAGGTTGGGCAAATTAGGAAACCATCACCCAACTGATATTGCTTCTCATTGAGTATTTTGGAGAGAATATTACTCTACCATGTTATTCCCAGAAGGCAATCAACAGTTGGACTCTTTCTACCTCCATTGGAGCACTAGAGAGGAAGGAGTCCCAAGGGAGTGTTGACTCTTGAGTAGAGAAGGGAAATACCTTCCCTTGTGTTATATATGGAAATGGAAGAGAGTTTCAGATCTTTCCTTGTGTTGTATATAGAAATGGAAGAGAGTTTCAGACCTTCCCTTGTGTTGTATATGGAAATTGAAGAGACTTTCAGACCTTCCCTTGTGTTGTATATGGAAATTGAAGAGAGTTTCATGGTTGATTGATAGCTAGATGAGGTACATGGAGTCTTTGTAATGAAGAGATTGGCCAAGCCATGAGAGCGATGGATTGGGTTGAGTGAGTTGTAAAATTGTAGCTGGATCTTCACCTTGGTGACCTCATATATCAAATTTAGGGGTGGCATCTGCATTGGATGCCTGTGGTTGGGTGGTGAATCGCTCCTACACAGCTATTTTCTTGGGATATCTTTTGTTAAAATATAAATGTTCAATCTTTGTTCTCATTTTCGGAATTTAAATCTTTATACTCTGCTATGAAGATGAATTTGTGCATGATGTATATCTGAATTTATTTAATAATGAAATGGCCATGTGTTTTTCATGATTTCAATTTGTTGGGTTTTCATTGGAGACCAAATTTGGGTTTAAATGGTGAACTGTGTTGTTAATGGTCCATAATTTTTAATTGGTTTCAAGTGGTGTAATTGTTTGCTGGGAAAGCATTGATGGGGATGCCATATTATAATCAATGATCTGTGAAGGGAGGCAATGACATTGTAGGATGTCTTGTACCAACTACTCTGGGAGCAAAAGTTTATGAGTCGATTTAAGGGGTAAGTCTCATCACACAGGGGAAGGATATACCGATGCATGCTTTCACATGGATCTCTCCAAACTTATTAGAAAAGTCCATTCTTTCCCTATTATCGATAAGGTTAATTATGCTGTGACAAAGATAGGCTTAGTGAATCAATTGATCTCTTTGTTGATAATTTTGGTATTGGGATTGCTTCAATAGAATAAGCTTCTCTCACCCTTAATCTACTTTCTCCAGCATTATGGTCAATCCATGATGCAGACAGTTTGTTGTTTCGAGGGTGGGTTATCTAGACTGTGGGTATTGGTATATGTTCTTTGTGTATGAGAAAAAACTGCAATTTTGGTTTCAATATCACTACTCTCAGCTGAGATTCACAATGGCTTCATCATCAACCTGAGTAGTGAATGGTTAGGAGTTCACAAGGCTGGCCTAGTGACAATTCGTCATCTTGTCTTGTGGAGGCCCCATCATCATCATCTCCTTATGGTGATTGTAGTTGTATAACTCTTGAGGGGACAATCTCCATTGGGGTTGGGAGTGTGTATGGATGCCTTTCTTGGAGGAAGTGAATCTCTCTTCTTGGAAAGCACTTTGACAATCCTCAAGTAGCGTTTGCTTGAAAGGTAGGACATAATCCTTTCAAGCAAACGCTACTTGAGGATTGTGTAGATCATGGAGGACGTGCTTGATGCATCCAGGGATTTTTCTTCTCTCTCTCTCTCTCTCTATATATATATATATATATATCTCCCCAAGGGAAACCTTGCTGGATTCCCCCCTCTTCTTTGGAATATCTAGATGGAGGGCAACTTAACTGCTAGCTACAACAGTGGTTGGTGACCTTGAGAGACTCTATTGGGTTTGAACCTATGAGTATGGCCTCCCATTGGAAACATGCCTTGGGTGGAGCTTTCAATTGATTGAGTTAACCCTCAAGGGTTTAGATGTATATATATGTATATGTGTTTGTGTATTTTGTTTTTCAAGGAAAATCTCATAGGCAAATCCAAGGAATGCTTCCCCACATTTATAGATGGCATCCCTAGTAAAGCGATTGTCATAGATTAGTGCACCTCAACCAGGGGGGATTTGAGCAATGTAACTGCTGGCATAGAACTAGTCAAATTTCTCCTATCACCATTGGCAACAACCAGTTGAGCTAACCCCTTGGGCTATATGTATATATATATATATATATAATCTCCTAGATTGATGAAACTATCCAGGACAATCACAACCATTTGAAATGATTTAAAATTTAAAATACATTCCACATTCTTTGACAGACTATAAATTTAGCCTAGATCATGTTGTAGGTTAAGATGTTAGGGGTTATGGTTTTTCAAAGTTGTACATCAAATTGTGAATAGGGTCTAGTCCTTAAACCAATACAATTTTCTATTAAAGTGAGGCAAAATGCAAACTAAACTCTGATTTTCCAGGTCTGATAAAGTGTTAGTTACCCATCGATTGAGGAAGAATTATTATTAAGGTTGGAGATTAGAACTTATATACGTTTTCTTGTTCCTAAAATTGTTTCCCCTATATCTTATCAAGGCCCGTTTCACTTGTGTTTTTATTGATTCAAATTGAAAATTAACTCGATAAAGCTATAAAAAGTCAAATGAAAAATCAGAATCATATTGATCCATTTTGTAGAATCTGGGTTTGGTGATTTCACTAAGTTTTTTGGTAGTTCAATTTAAGTCCTCTTTTCTTATTCCAGACTTAATTTTCTGGGTGAACACTTCGTTTTCCTGATAAAGGATGAAAATTGGAAGTTAGCACCTGTTTATAAATATAGCAAATTATCTTACTTTCATCTAGACTGGATGTACAAATTTAGGAGTGACAAGCTAGAATCCTTCCAAACCATTCATGGACTAATTGGTTTTATCTTTCGTTTATATTGGAATCTCCATGCTGTTTAGGTTGATCTTTGAACTGACGTAGTATGTTAAACTCCCATTGCTTGATATGCTACGCTGACATTTGATGTTGCTGTAATAGGTGATTCATTTGGTACATTATTACCCCATTTTTCTTTAACATAACAAGCCATGGAAAGCACCTTTAGGTGGTAGTTTAGACAGATTAAGCAGAGGGTCAGCCAATTTTTTATTTCTTATTCCCCTATGTTATATTCTTTTTTGACTAATGAATTCCACTGTTTTCTTTGAAAATTTTGTTTACAGGTCATTTGCCGAACTCTTTGATTGCTAGTATTTGATCTTGTTTTTTGTTATTTAATAAAGCTTATGCAGTGAGGAAGTTCCTCTGCTTTCTAATCTGTTAATAGGTGCATTTGTTGCCTGACATTTCCTCCGTGTCATTTTAAGTTTTAAGTGCAATCATGCTTCTCATACTATGCAGGCACATTCATAGAGCAAGGTGAAAGTCCACAATTCTACTTTGAGAAGTATCCAGAGGACAATCCTGCTTTCGGCTTTTTCACATGGCGTTGGGTCTTGGGGCTCTGCTTAGATCATGTTTACACAGCCCCTTATTTTCTTGGTCTATGCATCTTGTTGGCAGCATCATTGATGGCTTGTACTACCACAACACAACTTCCAATGGTTAAAGTTGCTCGCAGGTGTGCTCTCTTTTTGAGCTGTATCATCATGCACCAGCCTCTCTGTTCTGGAAGATGATATTTGAATGTAAATTGCAACATTGTTTGGTTCTTATACCCTGTCTAAAAAAGTGCATTTACTTTGCTGTTCTTACCTTCTTGTTGTGATATATAAGATTGTGAATGGAGCAACAAAGCTGTAGATTTGTTGACTTAATCGTAAAATACACAAGAGGTATTGTAATAATAATATATTATATATAAAATGTATACGAGATGATTGAATATTACAATGAGGCTCTGCTTATATATCTACGCAGGTGGCCTTTCATGAATGGGCATGTCTTTTAGTCCTGCCCTTCTACTAACTTAATGACTACTTACATAATCCCTATTTAACTATTAATAACCATATTAATTATATTTGTTATGAATTATATTCATAGCATTGCCTTCCTCTCGAAAAGCTGTCTCCTCAAAGCTTAATTTTTCAACAATTTTCGTCACTTGGGATTATCTGTTTGGCATGTCATTGAGAACTGGTACCCGACCTTTGTTGAAGTCTCTCTCGTAATGTTGATTTTGAAACTAAATTGTTTATTTTATTATTATTATTATTTTTAATTAATTTAATTAATTAATATTAAATTAATAAATTTATTTATTTATTTAAATACATACATATATATTTTAATTTATTTATTATATAATTAGTATATAAATTATAAATTAATAACTTATATATATATTATATAATTAATTGTATATATGTATTATATAACTTATAGTTATAACCGTAATTATGAATCGGACGTCCTTTCCACCTGTTCGATACCTCTGTTCGATGCATCGTTTAGTAACGCCTTCGGACTGTTGGGTGTTTAACTTGTATTTATTTTATTAGATACGGCCGTAGCACATGTTTTATAAACCCACCGGAGCAATATGAATTTCTGTTATAATAACAGTATGAGCAGGAAGATTAACTCCCCATACAAGAGTAGCAGTGGACACCAAAACCTGAATATGGCCATCAACAAAGAGGTCTTCTACCAACGTTCGATCTGCATGATGGGTTGCAAAGCCATACGGCAATAGGCCTCTCAGATCATTGTTTTTCATTGATTCGGTCTCTGTTTGGAGAATTTCCCGGCTATCAAATCGTCCAAGTGTGACATTTGCAAGCGCTGCATCCCTTATAGCACGAGCTGTCTTTGTTGTTCTTTTTCTGGAACGCACAAAGACCAAAATTTGATGCTTGCCAGCAACCGCCATCACCTTTTCGTAACGCACATCATTCATCAACTGAAACCTCTGGAGTGGCTTCTTGACAGTGATCCCAATATATTGCTGAGCCAACGGGCAAGGCCTGTAACTATTATCGAAATAGAATAGCTCATCTGACTTCACCCTAAAAAACAGGACAACATCCTCATAGTTTGGAAGTGTTGCAGACAATCCCACCATTCGAATCATTTCCTGAGTGGTCTCGATTTGCCTAACTGTTCTAGACACAATGCTTTCCAGCACCAGTCCTCTATTATCCTGTAAAAGATGAATCTCATCAATAATTAAAAGCTTTACAAGTTGGGTATATGTCCTATCCCTGGACTTTCTTGTAATAATATCCCATTTTTCGGGAGTAGTTACAATTATCAAGGTTTCCTCTATCTGCTGACGGAACATTGATTGATCTCCTGTAAGTTTTTTAACAGATATTCCATAGGACTGCAGCAGGTTAGACAAGTTCCCAACCATTTCTGCAACCAGTGCTTTCATAGGTGCAACATAAACAACTTTGAACTTGCTCAAATTAATAGAACCATCTGCTCCCCTATTGAGAGCAATCTGTTGAAGTATGGTTAACATGGCAACATTAGTTTTCCCAGCACCAGTGGGGGCACACAAGAGAAAATTCTCAGGCGTAAACAGGGCAGTTTCGTATACTTTGCTCTTCACTCTGTTCAGTTGCTTCAACCCAGAAAAAGCAGGCTGTGCCCAATCCGGCATATCTGATATCTTAACAAGTCTGTTCTCAACATCCAGAACATCGCCCTCTTCTGCTAGTATTTTCAAAACCTCCTCGGCGAGCTTCTGGCTATGCTGAAGATCGATAGCAGAATATGCCTGTGAAATCTTACGCTGAAGCCAATAAGCATCAATGTCCTAGACATTCAATCCTTCATCTGTTTCTTCCATGTCATCATCATCAATACCACAAGATTTGGTATCTACATTGCTGCTAGTTTCAAGAATCTCTTGATCAATCGCAGGTTCATTAAGATCCTTGTAACTTTGTTCTTCATCCTCCATTGTCTGCTTAAAATCCACTGTATTGGGTATGTTCTTAACTAAATCGTAATCCACTTTCTCTTTCTCAAGCATGTTATCTTCATAATTATCTTTATCTGAATCTGAAATTTTCATAACTTGATCTTCTTCAGAATGTATTGATTCTTCATGATTATTTTCTGAATCGACTAAATTGTTCTGTTGACTATGTTCAATATTCGGGAATATTGGTTTTTGCATTAGATTTATCTTGTCCAAAATGACGTTCATCTTCTGCATTGCCTTTTTACGATTGTCTCTGGACTCGCTACAGATTTTCAACATTTGTCTTTCTATCCGATTTGCCGTGTCTTGAGTTTGTTTGATGTCGTCAGAATTACCTGTAACCTTATCCTCAAGATTGACTAATCATTTAATGAATTTATCGGAATTGTTATTGATCTTACTCTCAAGTTCGATCAACTTTTTGTTGAAATCGGCCATCATCATTGATGAAGACATCAAGTGGTAACAATTTCGAGGCACAGCTGGTAACCACTGAAGGTAGCCAACAGTGGCGTAGGTGCTTCCTTCCAGGCGAGAAGATCGCTGCTCCGATGAAGGTGAAGGTGTGCGGGGGTTGATAACGGTGTTCGGTGTTCTGGTTGTGATAGGGTAATGAAACTGGAAAGCAGGTGGCAGCAGTAGTGATCACACAGATCCTGAAGAGCGACTGCTCTGATACCAAATGGAGCAACAAAGCTGTTGGCTTGTTGACTTAATCGTAAAATACACAAGAGGTATTGTAATAATAATATATTATATATAAAATGTATAAGAGATGATTGAATGTTACAATGAGGCCCTGCTTATATATCTACGCAGGTGGCTTTTCATGAATGGGCATATCTTTTAGTCATGCCCTTCCACTAACTTAATGACTACTTACATAATCCCTATTTAACTATTAATAACCATATTAATTATATTTGTTATGAATTATATTCATAACAGTGAACCCTGGACCTCAGCGTAGTATAGGTTTTAAGTTGATATGGGAATATTTTTGGGATGCCCTCTTCCTTTGCCACACTTTTATCATAATCTCTTTTGATGACTACTAGGTTCTTGAATTGGATTTGGTTATCTTTTTAAATTTGTATGCATTGACCTCACCTATTCTCACATTCAGAAATTCACAGACTTGGTTTTCAGAGCGTAGTATAGGTTTTAAGTTGATATGGGAATATTTTTGGGATGCCCTCTTCCTTTGCCACACTTTTATCATAATCTCTTTTGATGACTACTAGGTTCTTGAATTGGATTTGGTTATCTTTTTAAATTTGTATGCATTGACCTCACCTATTCTCACATTCAGAAATTCACAGACTTGGTTTTCAGTTGTATGTTTACTTTTAATCTTGAACTGAGAATCAAAGTATATTTGACTTGTCACTTGAAAAAAATTCTGTTCAAATCTGGTCTTCTCTAACAGTGATAGATCATTTCATGTAGATGGTCATTCATGAAGTCTCGATCAGCCATCCTAAAGCTTGATGTGGCAGATTCACTTCCCAGAGCTCGCATTCAGGATCTTGGTGTTCTCCTGATGGGTGCAGGATATGAGGTAAATTTTTAAAATAGTCATACCATTGGGGGAAATGAGGCCATCTCATGTATCATGCATTTGATATGTGACTAGCTTTCTTAATTTGCTGTGGGTGATTTAATCTTGTTTGGTTTCTTAACATTCATGGATTGCAGGTCTTTTTGAGTAATTCAGCTCTGTATGGATTCAAAGGGCTTGCTGGTAGGCTTGCGCCTATTGGTGTCCATGGAGCTCTTTTGCTCATAATGGCAGGAGCAACCTTTAGTTCCACGGGGGCATATCGGGGTTCAGTTACAGTTCCTCAAGGCTTGAACTTTAGGATGGGAGATGTGCTTAATCCAAATGGGATTTTATCAAGGCCAATATCTGCTTTTGCGACTGAAGTCCACGTTAACAAATTTTACATTGATTACTATGAAAATGGAGAGGTATTTATCTTTCTCAATTGAGAAGCACACAGAGCTTGTGTTATTTCTACCCCTTTCCCCCTTAAAAATCCTGTACACAAAAAAATGTTAAAAAAAAAGGAAAGGAAAAGCATGCTAGGTGGCACTGTTAACACACTATTTCTCTTCCTTTTACGTAACTTGACTTTTTGCTGTTGAGAATCTAAAATTTATGGGGTATTTTTTTTTTTTGAAACAACAATGTTGAAGCAGCTCTCTCTTTACGACATGGTTTGCAGGTATCCAATGGATTAAGGTACAACTCTCCTTTGTTTGTATAGGTATCCCAATTTCACTCAGACCTTTCTCTACGGAATATGGATGGCAAGGAAGTTTTGAGGAAGACAATCAGTGTGAACCACCCTTTACGATTTGGAGGGGTAACTATATATCAAACTGATTGGGGTATTTCAGCTCTTCAAGTACACAAAGATGGTGCAGGGCCATTCAATCTTGCAATGGCTACCTTACAGAATGGGGATAAAAAGCTTTTTGGTACATTCTTGCCACTAGAAGATGACAGTAGTTATACCAAACCTAAAGGAATGTGAGTTGACATTGCAAACCTCTTCCTGGCTTGTAATTTTCAAATTTACTCTTTACGTGTGTAAAAAACTTTTAGAGTAATTAGCTACAAGTTTCTAACAGTATGTCTAAGCTCTTTAGTTTTCTGTTAATATTTTTGGGCACTGCAGATCAATTTTGGCTCGTGATCTGCAATCAGTGGTGCTGTATGATAAAGAAGGAAAGTTTGTAGGAGTTCGGCGGCCTGGGTCAAATCGTCCAATAACTGTTGATGGTGTGGACATAGTTGTGGATGATGCAATTGGTAGCACTGGCTTAGAATTGAAGGTTAGGCTTTTTCTTCTCCATGTTTGTTGTCTTTCACAACTTCCTGAGATACTTTTATTTTATAGGCCCACAAAGAAATGATGTTGAAGTCATGGACAACTCTGTTTTGGATTGTACTAAGATTGAGCATTCATGTTGCAAATTCAAACAACATTGCATTTTATCAGAAGAGAAGGGGTTGAGTTATAGATTACCACTGCCTCTTCTGTTGCAGGCATTTTAATTGGTTCAGAAATATATTAACAGGAAATGTCTGACAGATTTTCATACTCTTTGGAGTTCATACATCTCATGGAGTCTTTGGCATTATTGAGATTTGCACCATGATCTAGTATATAATTTCTTAGCCTTCTATATAGTGAGTAAAGTATTAGGAAAGGTCTTTGACTGCTTACTATCTAGTATCATTCTTATAAAACTAGTGCATATATTTCCTTGCTAATTTCCATGTTAAAATCACCGAAAATTTTGGATGTCTAGAATAATCTCTTTTGATATTTTCGGCCTTCTAGTTGGCTAACTCTTTTGCTTGCTTGTTTAGATGGATCCAGGGGTTCCTGTGGTATACGCAGGATTTGGTGCACTCATGTTGACAACTATTATTAGTTATTTTTCTCATTCACAGGTAAACCTTGATACAGCAATTCTCTACTTTAGGGATGTTCAATTCGATTGATAAGTTTTAGCTATGTATCACTGGTAGGCTAATGCTCAGAAAATGATGTCTGGCCTGTTAATCTACAAACAAAATGATGCTTATTGGATGTGTAGGTATGGGCCTTGCAAGAGGGAACCACGGTTGTTGTTGGAGGAAAGAGTAATAGGGAAAAGCTAGGTTTTCCAGTTGAGTTGAATCGGATACTTGATTCAATTCCAGAAATAGTAAGCAATGAGCTTGTAGAAACTAATGAGGCTGTGAGCTTAGACGATGATGAGGTATCCTCGTTAAGTGAAAACAAATTTGAGATAAATAAGATGAAAGTTCTGTCATGAAATTAATTTTACATTCTTTCTACAGAGGTACATTCGTAGCAGGATGAGGAGCTTGTTTGTAAATAAGTTCAGAAACTGATTGTTGCTTCATATGGAGATATCTTGAAAAGCCATTCTCAACTTTCTACAAATTTTTGAGCTAATACCACAGTAAAATGTATGTTCGCTGTTAATTTCCAATCTGTTGCGTCAATTTAAATGGGACTGCACCATTGCAGATGAACAACAAATGAATTTGCATCAAGATGAAAATTTTTAGCAAATAATTTTGGCAAGAGAATCAAACAACTAAATATTAAGGGGATAAATCAGTGCATTGTATGGTAATGTCAAAATATTAGTGTTGAATTTCTTTGAGCCACATTGGAAAGAACTATATCTCCAAGTAAATTAGATTTAAATTTTATGTCCAAGTATTAGATTTAGAAGTTCCAGACAATAAATTACAGTCACAATCACAGAATGTGTAAAGTAGGTAATTCATGGGATCAAGGAAAGCATGAAAAAACACATGTATTAGTTAATCTTAGCTCGATTTAGCACATAAATAAAAGTATTGATGTAACAGGGAGTGGATGTGGTATCTAGAGGCATTTATGACACACAAAAAATTGTCACTGTGACACAGAAGGGGATGTAAAACGGCATTCATACTCCATGAAGTGTGAATCATACACTCATCAGACAATGTACAAGGAATGCCTTAGGGCACATGGCAAGATCTGATCCAAAATGAATCATTATACAATTTTTCATGTGTTTATGTACTTTCTAAGGTGGAAAATTAGAGCCATGGCCTTCCTAGGCATATCTTAAGCTTGGAACTTGATTTGGTGATTTGGGGTCTTGAAATTCTCGAAGCTTGTTTTGGTCTTTAAACAACCATTTTTGGGATCAAAAGTTTGCAAACAAATTTCTCATCACTTCAACTTCATTTTACTTGTCAAGAGTTTCCAATAGTCTAAAGAGCACATGAATTAAACTTTAAATGTGAAAGTTATTCCTTCAACAAGTTGATATATGTTTTTATGACTACATGACCAAGTGGATGCCACATCAACACTCGTTACTTACATATGTGGGGTTAGTCATGTGTGGAATTTCAAAAAGATTTAAGAAGGTCCAAAATCCTAACCTTAATGAGGGGTTGGGTCATACAAAAAGATTTAAGAAGGTCCAAAATCCTAACCTTAATGAGGGGTTGGGTCATACAAAAATGCATAAGCCTAACCTTGGATGGTTATCAGGGCATGTCAAAGAACGAGTTGCAAGTAAATGAAGGGTTTATGTTTCCATTGTAATGATTCATTGTTCCATTGTTGAGTACTGCAAATGAGTGGGATATCGAAGTATAACAAACCAAGAAACTATAAGAACTAGTTGCATGCCACAATGGCTATTATATTCCATAATGAGACAATCTTTATTTGTATGCTTCATTTTAGTCAGAGAAGAAAATGGCAAGATGCAGTGTTCATTTTCTTGTTAGGCTTTCCCACATTAGGTTCCGTAGGACACATCTTGTGTTCCATGTGTTGGGTTGGATTTCATTTTACCATTGTTGTTTTTTCTTTTTTTAATATTCTCAGTGCATTCAACAGTTTGAGTGGCATCCTTCTAATATTACATTTTAATAATAATTAATTGTGTGTAGTAGTGTATAACCTCACAGTGTTTGTAGCAGCAATTAGGATCTATTTTGACTAATTATGTAGTGGATTATCCATGGTAGTTTTCAGACCATGTTATTTGAGTAGTTTTATTGTGGTCTTTGTGGAATATTGCAAGATCCATGGATCAATGTAAAGAAAACAATGTCAAATCCTAACCAAGGTAGATGAGTCCAATTACATCTCAAAGGTTGACTTGGAGGAGATTTGCAACATTGGATGTGAAAGTCTCCTATATCTCTCGCATTATGGCTATATAAATGTAAGCACACTAGAGAGCAAGTTTAGACCTTTTGGGGAGCTACATAATGCTAACATGGGCATTGGCTCTAATTGGAACCCTAAAGATAAAGAAGAACCATAGAAAGAGAGACCAAGTTCCAACATCATATCTTCCTTGTGTCTATCCTAATTTGAAGCAAAAGTGGACATCAATCTCTATCAAGGTGAGATCAATACTATAAAGTTGAGTCAATGGTGAAACAATTAGGGAGCTACTTCAATTTGCATAACATAGCAAAAGTGTAGACTATATCATTTTCCCTATTGAAGCTAGAGGATCACATATAAAATTGGTGGGAAATATTTATAGAGGTACTTATGTTGATTTTTGGGTAGCTGCGAGAGGTATTCTCCAACTACACAAGTTAAAAGAAAGAAAAATTAAACTTTAAATTAAAAGAAAGAAAATTAATTAAATTTTAAATTTAATTTGCAAAGAGATGTATCTCTTGGACACCTAAAATTACTATAAAACGACACTTGAACCTCTCATTTTCACACACACTCATCAGACACATATTTCTCTCTTAGATGTGGGAAGTAATCTGAGGAAGAGGCCGAAGTTTCTAAGAAGTTGAATATTTTGTGTAATTATTTAATGACGTTCTAGGGTGTGCTAAAATAATATCACATATCATTGGAAATAATTAAGTTTCTAAGAAGTTGAATATTTTGTGTAATTATTTAATGACGTTATAGGGTGTGCTAAAGTAATATCATATATCATTGGAAATAATTATAAGTTACATAAAATTGTGCTTGTCTAATTAGCGCTAGAAAATCAACATGGTATTAGAGCTTTGGTGGAGAAGGACCTCAATGAAATGTTCAATTTTTGGCGTTGTTACAATCTTCTTTATATACAACAGATTTAATTTTACTCCTACCTAAATTTATGCAAAGAATTGCATAAATTATGGTGGGCAATAATTCCTGGTAGATATGTTTAATTATGGAAATATAAAAAATGCACTACATGTTTACTTTTTACTTCTACCTAAATTTATGCGAAAATTCACATAAATTATGGAGGAACAATTTAACAAAGTCAAACAGTATGTGGGTGGATTATAGCCTAATTCCAATGGAGTAAAATACAAATTTTAATGTTAGGAGAGATTTAACCTCTTAGTTTCAACGAATAAATGGTTAGAGAATATGTGGGGTGAATAACGACTTGGATCCACTAGCATTCATAAGAAATTAACCTAGGATATTTAAAGGGCATCTCAGAGGATTCTCCCAAGAGCAAGCATAAACTCAAGAAGAGTGATTTGTGTTCATATTATGAAATCACATCCAGAAATAGAAGAAAAGAGAGATCAATGCCTTAGAAATCAGCCACTTTGAGGGGGCAACCTCTTTTACATTACATAAATGAAAAATTCTTGGATGATTCAAATGACAAAACCTCCTTTCTATATATAGGAGTCCATGAGGTCACAATATAACCTTAGTCGATCTAACAGTAATAATCTACGGGCCAACAATAACAATAGTGGGGTTTTATGGGGCACAATAATAACAATATGAGGACTACATGGGTACAAAAATAACAATAAGGGGGTTACACTACAACAATAAGGGACTACACAGTAATATAGGGACCTAACATGCCCCTCTCCTTCAAAAAAATGTTGTCCTCAATGCTTGAGTAGCTCTGGATGCTTTTGTATAAAATTCTCATCCTCCCATGTGGAATCTTCAGTGGGTAAGTTCTTCCACTTGATGAGATACTCCGAAATTGATCGATTTCGTAGCTGTCAAGTTCTTCTTTCCGTGACTACTTCAAGTTTCGAAATAATTTTTCATTCCTCATCAAGTTCTGGCAATATTGTTGAACTGGAAGTTTGCCACCTATAACCTTCTTTAAGCATGAAACATGGAAACCTGGGTGCACTCGAGAAGAAGTAGGAAGCTCCAATTTGCATGCCATAATACCAATATTTTGCAACACCTTGTAAGGACCATGGTACTTTCGCGATAATTTATTATCCTTCTTAGCTTGCTTGAGTGACATTTGTTTGTATGGTTGTATCAGTAAAAATACCTAGTCTTCTACATCAAAACTTCTCTCGCTACGATGTTGATCTGCCTATCGTTTCATTTGATTTTGCGCCAAATTTAGGTTGTCCTTTAAGGGTTGGATAACTTGTTGTTGATGCTCGATGTGATCTTCCACTATTGAACCTTAGAATTTTTTCTTAAAGATGATGTGATGGACGGTGGATGATATCCACAAAGTGCCATAAATGGGGACATTTTTGCTGCAGTATGGAAGGAAGTGTTATACCACCATTCAGCAAGAGGTAACCACTTGACCCATTGTTTTTGTTTATCAAATACAAAACAATGAAGATATCCTTCCAAAGATTTGCTTACTATCTCAGTTTTCCCATCGGATTGAGGATGATAAGATGAGCTATGAGCTAGTTGAGTACTCAAACAAGAAAATAATTCCGTCTAAAAATTTCTAGTGAAAATGGATCTCTTTTACTTACAATAATATTTGGGTTTCTATGTAGCTTTTGAATTGTTTCCATAAATGCAGTAGCAGCTGTACTTGCGTTAAATGGATGAGATAATGCACATAAGTGTACATACTTGGTAAGTCTATCAACTACCACCATGATGACACTCTTTCCTTTAGAGTTACATAAACCTGTGATAAAATCCATTGAAACCTCCTCCCAACGTTGACTTGAAATGGGTAAAGGTTGTAGCAGACCCAGGGTCTTAATTGTCTCGACTTTATTTTGCTGGCAAACCAAACATTCTGCCACAAACTTTTGAATATCAGATTTAAGGCCATCCCAAAAAATTCTTTCTTTACCCCGTGGTAAGTTTTTAAAAACCCTGAATGTCCTCCAATGAGAGAGGTGTGTAATTCCAAAAGAATCTTTTGTTTTAGTTGGGAATTCTTACAAAGATATAAGTGATCTTTGTACCATAAGGAATCATTTTACTAACTAAATGTATCAAATGTATTGGGATCTTACTACAACTTCTGAATGAGTGTCCACACATCTTCGTCATTCTTCCATTCCTCCCTTGCTTCGGTTATCCATTTTGATTGGATAATAGAAATGACACAAAGCAATGCTTCCACCTCCTCATCCTTTCTTGAGAATGCATCTGCAACAACGTTTAGCTTCCCTTTTTTGTAGATGATTTCAAAGTCATAACCCAACATTTTTGTGACCCATTTTTGTTGCTCTTATGAAGATAATCTTTGTTCCAAAAAATATTCAAGACTATCAAGATAAGTTTCTTCCCATTAGGTAAGGTTGCCATTTCTTTAGTGCATGTAGTATTGCCAACATTTCCTTCTCATAAATATCTTTCTGTAAATACTTTCCTTTGATTGGACGACTTTCAAAAGCAATGGGTCTTCCTTTTTGCATTAAAACAACACCAATTCTATTTCCCGAGGCATCACATTCTACAATAAAGGTTTTTGTGAAGTTTGGCGTAGCTAAGACCGGTGCTAGGCACATTGCCTCTTTAAGATGTTCAAAGGCCTTAGTTGCTTCAAGAGTCCATAAAAATGCATATTTATTCAATAATGTTTGTTAGAGGTGTTGATATTCTCCCATAATTCTTAACAAACTTGCGATAATACCCTGTTAACCCGAGAAATCCTCGCAATTGCTTTATGGTTGTGGGGACTTTCCTTTCCTTAATGGCTTTAATTTTGTTAGGGTCTACCTTAACACCCTCCCGAGATACAATATGACCTAGATATTCTACCTCTTGTACTCCAAAGAAACATTTGGAGGTTTTTGCATATATTTGTTTCTCCTCCAATAGTTTGAGCACCTTGTCAACATGTTGAACATGATCCTTCCAAGACTTGTTGTAGATTAGTATATCATCAAAAAATACTAACACAAATTTTCTAAGGAAGGGTTTAAAAATGGAATTCATCAACCCTTGAAATGTAGAAGGTGCATTGGTAAGGCCAAAAGGCATGACCAAAAATTCATAAAGACCCTCATGAGTTCGAAATGTTGTTTTCGGAATATCTCCAGTCTTCATTCTAATTTGATGATATCCTGAATTAAGATCCAAATTGGTAAAATAAATTGCTCCATGTAATTCATCCAATAATGAGAAATTTATCTTTAATAGTCAGCTTATTTAACTCCCTATAATCCGGACACATGCACCATGATCCATCCTTCTTGTGCACCAATACTATTGGAGCAAAGAAAGAACTTTGACTAGGTTGAATTATACTAGCCTCTAACATTTCTGCAATCATATGTTCAATTTCACTCTTTTCGACACAAGGATATCTGTAAGCCCTGATGTTCGGAGGAACACTTCCTGGAATCAAATGAATAGCATGATCATGATCACGAATAGGTGGGAGTCCTTTGGGAGTTTCAAACACCTTGGAATGATTGTCCAAGACTTTTTGGAGAACTGGAGAAATAGATGATTTTGATGTTGGAACTTCTGGTGAGCATAATTGTGCTATTATGCCTCTTTTTTCTTTCTTCAGAAGTTTTGTCATGAAATTAGAGCTTATTATCTTTACCAACTTCCTTGTGATACCCCGTAATTCAACTTCCTTTCCTTCTGAATTTTTTTTTAAGAAAATTTCTTGAAAATTAAAAACTACCTTCCCCAAGGATTGTAACCATTGTACTCCTAGTACAACATCAATAACTCCCATTGGAATGGAAATCATTGGACTATTAAATACATATTCTCCCATGGTTAGCTTGATATTATGGCATTTTCCAGAGCAATTTATAGTCCTTCCATTTGTAACCATCACTTGACACTCTGGTGCTGGGTATATGAAGCAATTCAATTCTTTGGCTACCTTACAATGAATAAAATTATGGGTACTACTTGAATCAATCAACACTATTACCTTTTTCTTCTTGATATGTCCTTCTATCTTGAGAGTTTGAGAAGTGGTAATCCCTGCCAATGCATTACAAGATATGGTCGGACTCATTTCTTCTTTCTCTAGGGTTGGTTCTTGGTGTATATCCCCTTATTTTGAAGTTTCTGGTTCATTTTCTTCCTCTCTTCACAATTTGTGTAAAATAATTTCTTCTCAGCACACTTATGACCTTTAGTGTATTTGCTATCACAAATGTAGCAAAGCTCTTTTTCTCTTTTTTCTTCCAATCGTTGTGGTGTCAACCTTGTAGGTTGTGGAAGTCTAAGAGTAGCAACACTTCCATCTTTATAGATGTTAGTGGTAGGCTTCCTTGTCACCATAAATTTACTTTCATTTTTTCTTACCAACCTGAATGCCTTCTCCAATGAATCAGGTTCCTAAAGGCGAACCTCATGTTGGATGTTATCCTTTAAAGTCCCTATGAAAACATCAATCCCGTGTTCCTCTGGAATATCGGTTACTGCTATATTCAATTTTTGAAAGTCCTCAATGTGCTCCACCATTGAACCCTTTTGTTTGAGATTGATCAATTGGCTAAAGAAGGTGTTGATCTTTGTATCCTCATAATGTGCTATCATTTCCTCCGTAAAAATTGACCAAGTGACAATTTTTTTACGAGAGAAAAGCCATCGATACCATACAAATGTATTTTGTTCTAAATATAAAGTTGCAATGCGTACCTTTTGTGTGTTTTGCACATTATGGAGATCAAAATTTTGATCCATCTATAGTATCCATGTTACAGGATCCTTGCCATCAAAATTCCTCATATCCATCTTTGGAATATGGTGGGTCTTCAATCCAAAATTAGAGTTTATGAAATCACTATTAATATTTATTTTGTTCTCATCATGAGTTTCCTGTACTACCTTTTCACCATTAGGACTCATTTCTTGTATCAACTTTGTCAAACCTTCCTTCAAACCTTCTATGTTTTCTTTTATATCATTCTTCATGACTTCCATGTTAGCTTCCATGCCCTCCGTCTTAGCTTCCACACCTTTCTTCAAACCATCCATATTAGCTTCCACGTCTTTCTTCATACCATCCATCTTGGCTTCCAGACCTTTCTTCAAAACTTACATTTCATTTTTTGTTGCTCTTTGCGAGAGCGAAATTTGATGCACTTGCTCCTGTAATTTTGATATATCATGTTGCACTTCTTCCACTTCATGAGTCATAGTAGAGACTTCTGAGGGCTTAATGGGTGTTGAATTACTTTTAGGGGGAATTTTAGAACCCAATACTGATATCTATGCTTCAATATGCACTTGGAATCACTTCAAACTGGTTTTTCAAACAAAGACATGCAATTTGAAAAAAATACACACCTTTTTCTTTCTTTTGAGGAGCTCGATATTGAAACTGATGTATCTATGTAATTTCGGATCCCTGAGATTTAAGCTTCGGTCTTGTAATAGCCCTCTGAGTCTTCTTTCCAATGCCACAAGTTTGACCTGAATTTGATTCTTCTAGAAAAATTTATTCCTAATCTCCCACAATCACCTAATTATGGACTAGTTTAGTAGTTCGAACTTGTATGGATTTCCACGTGTCACTGTTTCCTCATTCGGCTCTGAAATTGATACACAAAACACTACAGTCCGTGTGGTTTCAGCCACTTTTTACAGAATTCCAATCTGATGCTCAGAGAGAGAGTTATGACGATTTTCCCAAGGTCACCTCTTTGCAATGAAATTTGGGAGCCTACAAAAACCCTAACTTCCACAGATCATATCTATGAAAATATTGCAAACCAAGATCCGAAATTTTTACACGAACTTCCTCAGGATTTCTTCACAAATGGTTTTTTTTTAGTGTTTGAACCTTCGTAGAAAAAGAGTTATAGTGAAAATGCCATGATGACCTGTTTGAAGTAGTGAAACCCTAGAATCCAAAGCTCTGATCCCAAATGTTATGAAACCAACTCCGAAAATAGAAGAAAAGAGAGATCAATGCCTTAGAAATCAGCCACTTCGAGGGGAAAACCTCATTTACATTACATAAATGAACAATTATTGGATGATTCAAATGAAAAAACCTCCTTTCTATATATAGGAGTCCATGGGGTCACAATATAATCCTAGCCGAACTAACAATAATAATCTAAGGGCCAACAATAGCAATAGTTGGGTTTTATGGGGCACAATAATAACAATATGGGGACTACAGGGGTACAAAAATAAAAATAAGGGGGCTACACTACAACAATAAGGGGCTACACTGGTAATATAGGGACCTAACATTTCGAGAGGGAGAAATTGTACAAACATCTAGAATCGTGCCATATGACCTGAAGAACTTCTAGTTCAGAGGGAGCAGACAGTGAGGTAGAATGGAAGGATGCAGCCTACTGAAGAGCCAAAAGGTCAGTCATGATGATGAGGAGTAGAAGGCTCCCAGGGATATGGGTTCAAGTCCTTTTGTACTTCTGGAACATCCTTTAGATCATTATGAAGACCAAAAAAGGCCCATTGAGATAGCGAACCCACTTACAGTCATTGTTCCAGAATCCAAGAAGAGGCCAACATGGCTTCGAAGTACATTGAAGGATGTGGAAGGGCATGTAGCTCCCTGTGGCACTTTTAGGGAAAGAAAACATCCTAAGAAGTACTCAGGATATGTCACATCATTGATTTTGAGCCATTCAACTATAAGGAGGCATAAAGCTAGCAAGTTTGGAAGAATTCCATGATGGCGACATATCAGTCCATCATGAAGAATGACGTGTGGGAAATTGTGCCAAAACTTGAGGGGAAGTCAGTGGGGACTTCCAAGTGGATCTACAAGATCAAGCATGTTGTAGATGGCAACATAGAGAGGTACAAAGAAATATTCATGGAAAGAGGGTTCTCCTAGAAAGAGGGAGAGGAATATGAAGAGACATTTACTCTAGTCGCCATATACACTTCTATTAGAACTATTATTTCTATTGCTTCTATTATGGGTTGAAAATTGCATCAGATGGATGCGAAAACTGTTTTTTTTCATTGGAGTGATTTAGGAAGAAGTGTACATAGAGAAACCTTAAGGCTTTGAGGTACATGAGGAGTCTTATGTATACAGAATGAAGAAGGATTTGTTCAGACTCAAGCATGCACCTCAGGCTTGGTATTCTCAGATTGATGGATACCTGATGAGTCTTGGTTTCACCAAGAGTGATGTCGATCCCTACCTTTACTACAAGGTTGTTAAAAGTGAGCATGTGATATTGCTATTATATGTTGATGGTGTTTCTGACAGGAGTAGAAGGACTTTCCCACATGACGAAGGGAGCAACAAGTGGTAGAAATATTTGCTTCCGTGATAAAGGAAGTGATCATGATTACCACGAGGAACTTTTCTTTAGTGTCAGAGGGAGTTGACCTTTGAGTTCGAGATGAAGGATATAGGTTTGATGCATTAATTATTAGGATAAAAAGTATGTTAGAAGTCAGGTGAGATCTTCGTTGGTCAAGAGAACTATATTATTACAACCCTTCAAAGATTTGGGATGATGGACTGCAAGTCCACGACCACTCCCATGGTGACCAATTTGAAGAAGTCGAGAGGCTATGACTCAGATTTGGTGGATCCCGTTATGTATCGACAATTGATCGGATCCTTGATGTATTTGGTTAATACCAGACCTGATATTTGCTTTGTAGTGAACACTCTGAGCCAATTCATGGTGGAACCTAGGCATGTACATTGGATTGCGACAAAGCATGTGTTGAGATATCTGTGTGGTACAATCAATTATAGATTGAGATATGTCTCAAAATCGTGAAGTACAACTGCAAGGATACACATATTTTGATTGGGCTAGAAGTATCAAAGATAAGAAAAGCACATTAGGATGTTGCTTCATTTTGGGTTATGCTATGATACCCTGGATGAGAAAGGAATCAACATTTGTTGCACTCAAAACTATATAGGCTGAGTATATTGTAGCTAGTCTGGCGATTTTTCAAATAGTGTGGCTTCAGAAGTTGCTTGTAGGATTCTTTAATCGGGTGTTGAAATCGACCACGATACATTGTGGCAATCACAGTTGTGTAAATCTTTCAAAAAATTCATTTTTCCATGATAGGTCGAAGCACATTGAGATCAAGTACCACTACATTTGAGACATGGTACAAAAGGGAGCAGTGAGGCTCCAATACATTTCTACGTATGAGCATATTTTTGAGATTCTCATAAATCCTTTGTCTTGGATGAAGTTTGTATACTTCAGGGACAAGTTTGGAGTTGTTGAGAATATCTCCCTCATTAAGAGGGAGTGTTGATGTTGTAGCATTAGGGCAAACATTCTCCCTAGGTCAAGGGTATTGCCGAGTGCTATGTAGTGTGTCTAGGAAGAATGACCTAGATAGCATCAGTGCACAAAGTGCTCCCTCAGTCACAAGGTTCTTCATATATTGTCAAGGGTTACTTTTCTAGTACGTAGAGTGAGTGCCTCAAAGTATCAAACAACTATTTTTACCATTCAAGTGCCATGTGACGACATGTGGAAATGGTAAATGGGCCTAGAGTTTCACCATTGGTCAGGGAGAATTGACCTGGTTCCAAGTGAAAACTTGGTTAGTTGGTGACCTAGGACTAGTTTTACCCTAGTCAGGGGGTACCTGACCATATTGGAAAAGGTTATTTGGCTAGTGGGTGACTAGATCCTTTGCATGATGTTGATGCATTATGCTTTCCATGTGGTTTTGGAATGGAACATGAAGTAGATGGATACATTAACGTAATAGGATCGTTCGATCTTTTCTTGGGATGGAGAATTGTTTTTTAGTGAAGAGGACATTTGAGGAAGTCAAGGTAAATACCTCTCTAGCTAAGAGGGAGTGTTGATTTTTGGGTAGCTGTGGAAGGTATTCCGCATCTATACAAGTTAAAATAAAGAAAAAATAAAATTTAAATTAAAAGAAAGAAAATTTAATTTAATTTGCAAAGAGATATGTATCTAGGAACCCTAAAATCACTATAAAAAGACACTTGTACTTCTCATTTTTACACACACCCATCACTCACATATTTCTCTCTCTCTCTCTCTCTCTCTCACACACACACACATGCCAGAATTAATCTGAGAAAAAGGCCGAAGTTTCCAAAAATTTGAATTTTCTGAATGAAATTACTTAATGATGTTCTAGGGCGTGCTAAATTAATATCATATATCATTGGAAGTAATTATCAATTACATAAAATTGTGCTTGTCTAATTAGCACTAGAAAATAAAAAACTTACAATATAGGGTGATCCACAAGTAACTAAGAGAAAGGAGTTAAAATTCTCATCAAGTTTTAGTTTCACCTTATTGGGTACAAAGAGGACCAATGCTTTTTTGGCACTACTATGAGAAAAACAAGGGAAAAGTGTGCAAGAGCACAATACTTCGTTCAAAAAGCAAACCATTCTATTGGGAATATCTCCCTAGAATATGGATGTGGAACTTGAAGTACTTGGATGGGCTACACAATAATTAATGGGGCATGTGATGATTTTTAAACCTAAATACTATAAACGAGCCATATGTGCAAGCACAATATTTGGAGATAAACAAGAAGAAAGGGTAGTCAAATGGTTCAAGCAATGAAATCAACAAGGCACTTCCAAGGAGGGAAAGAAGAATTGGAAAGGAAAGGGTAATAAGATTGTTGCCACTATTTGTTAGTCCAAAGATCATAACAACCATTGTAATTATTTTAACATTGATTCTTATAATGGAAATAAGTGTTATAAACTACACCTTTAGTTGAAGCCAAAGAACCACAAGTAGGAGGCTAAGAGGAAGAACATGCTAGGCATGAATTTGGGTAATTGGATTGAGATTAGCGCATATGAAAAAAATAAGATTGCTTGCATCACAATGTAAAGGGAGGTGAACATCAACAACATCCATCACAAAGAAGAGCAAAATAGATGTCTAAAATCTTCCATATCAATATCGTCAAGTTAAGAAGATAAATGAGGATGATTTATTGACTCTGGTTCGTAGGCCAACATCATCATGAAGGATCTAGTGAGTAAGGTTGGATTGGAATTTTATACCATCCTTACCCATACTGGCAATCAGATGGGTAATCAAGGATGTGTCACTGAGAGGCACCAAGTAGACTTGCAATATTAGAATTTCCATCAATACAAATGGCATTGGCAAAGTGTAGGTTGATGTGGTGCCACGTATGTGTGTGGTGTAGTTTTTGGAAGTCCATACTTGTACATGAGGGATGTGATCTTCATTATAAGATAAAACCAATATTTCTTGGTCAAGGATGGAAAATACATCATCATCAATTTGCATAAATGTAAATTCAAAGATATTTCTATTAAGTGCTAACTGAGCAAAGGAATTGATTAGCTCAATTAGGAAATTTTTATTTATCTTCTTCAAATTTCGCTTAAGAAAACGAATCAATTGAAGTAAAAACATCTTTGGAGAGATGTAATAAAGAGATAAACCACTAGTTAGAGAAGCCTTCGTAATTGCATGGAGAAGTTGTTCAAAATATAAAAGGGATATATCCTAGGTGAGAATTGAAGAATCAAATATAATTATACTTTATTTTCCATTGTGAAACATAACACTGTCTAGAGAATCCATATTAGAAACAAATGGAGTGAAGAATAAAATTTAACCACTTTTGGATCATAGAGGCACATGACTAAGAACCTCACATTGTGGGTCACCTATCATCATAGTGTGCAAGAAGGATGGGACTTGGAGAATGTGTATTGTATGCAAAGTGCTACATAAGATCACCCTCATGAATGGATACCTTTTTCCTAGGATGGATGACTTTTTGGATCAACAACCTTAAGTATTTCACCAAATTGGATCTCAAACTGGGATGCCACCAAGGGTTAATCAAAGAAGACACTTGGAACATTGTCTTAAAGATGATGCATGGTATATATGAATGGTTGGAAATGCCTTTTGATTTATGGAATCCCCTACGACATTTATATGGTTGATGAATGATGTATTACATCCCTTTTAAAATTCGTTTGTAATGATGCACTTGGATTTATATTAATCTTTAATGTTCCTTGGGAAGAGAATATCTTACATCTTATGTAGGTGTTAGAGACTCTAAAAATGTACCATTTTCTAGAAAACCTTAATAAATGCAAGATTTAATAAAAATCCTTGGTGTACTTAAGTTTGTGATTGGTGGATGGAACTTGGGATTGATGCAACAAAGATCAAGGTCATCATCAAATGGCCAACTCTTACCAATGTCATTGAAATTGAGAGCTCTGTGGGAGCAACATAGTGCTTTATATTTTTGCTAGCATCATTGTAGTGATTACTACATCACTCCATGTCATATCAAGCAATGGAAAGAGTTACCAGTAGAAAAAGAATAAATAGAGTCCTTTTGAGGAATCTAAACGAAAGATTAGTCAAGCACCATTGCTCACATCACTCAACTTGTAGAAGCCCTTTGAAATGGATAATTATGAAAGTAGGTATGCTATGAGAGCAATGTTGATGCAAGGAAGCAGTTTGTTATCACTTTGAATTGTTTAATGAAATAGTTCTGAACTACCCCACATATAACTGAGAGCCCTATGTTATAATTCATTTTTTTAATAAATGGAAGCATTAAACGATTGACATGGAAACCTGTTGAAGCCTCGAAATTCACTGCAACAACATGGGGGATGACCACCCTGTCGGGACCTTAAAGCAACTCTTTTTCCGTTTGGAATGGTGGCTCCCACTGGTTTAACTAGGTCCAGTTACCTTCTCTCAATATCCAATGGCTTAAAATATCACTTTTGTCTACCAATGGGAAAGAGACATCATATCATTTCTCTTGCTGATCAGGCAAGAGAGTCATCCTTAAGCTAATTTGGGGCTTAGCCAAACCACAACTAAAGTTTTGCCTCTTTGGGAAGAGGACTTCTAATGATGTAGAATTAAATCTAAATGCAAAATTATTCTAAAATGCAAGCAAAAGGAATTTATCCTAATCCTATCTCAAATAGGCATATATAGATCTAACCCAACTGAGAACAAGATATTTTAAATGATTGAAATTTAAATATGTCTCGCTTATAATGAATATCAAGTTAATGAAGTAATTCAATTAACTAACATTATGAATACCAAAACACATTCTATTTAGAAATCTCTTAACTAAGATAATCAACCAAACAACATCTAGGAAGTAGTTCAAAAAAATGATATTGATTGTTAAATCAGTATTAAAAGACATATTTTTGAGTAAATAGTTACTCAGAAATCAGAATTCAACTCATAAGAGCAGAGATAAATGATAACATATAATTGAGACAAATTACTCATATCGAAAATAGTGCACAAATATGAATAAAATGACACATTCATGCTATCATAAAATGAAACCGGTAAAGTTAAAAAAATAGTATTATAAATACCAATTTATTGAAACCATTTATCTGACTCTTGTCTCCAACAGTCCTACAATGCTCGAGCTTCTGCATTTAAAACTAGAGCTGCAATAGTGCAAACTATGCTCCTTATACATGATCCATAATGCAAAGGAAAAATCCTCAATAATCCTCATATATGAGTTTTCTCTCCTCTACACTACAACTCCAAATCTTCTATACAACAGTGTCTTCAAGAATTCCTAAAGTGCAGAGAAGAGGAACCTCTAATATATTCTACAATCTGTTATTTATAATATTTACAAAAGAATTCTCAACAAGAAAGTTTGTTGAAGAGTGGTTCTGCTCAATCAATTTTCATTTGCCCTAATCATATACTTCAATTGCTGGAGCATTTTCATTGATTGAGATACTTTTCTTATCATCTCTTCAAATTGTTTATCTGTAAAAACCAATTAAAATAATTTAGTAAAATGCAATTTGAAATCAAAATGCTAAATATAGAATTAAAACAAATCCAATCAAAACTTACAATAAATAATTGAAAATGAAATATAAGCTTTCTATTGATGCCTGTGATGATCTAATTGGTCAAGGCGATTATTGACGAATGGATCTGCACTCAGAAGAAATTGTGGGCAAATGAAAATGTAGAAAATAAAACTTAGAAAATTAGTTTTTTTGAAAAATTCAGAGCTTGATCTTCTGCTGAATTTAAGACCCAATAAATGATCAAATTTGAAAAAAAACTATTTCAAGAATAATCTCCATGATTTTATTTATCCAATGAGCCATCCCAAACCTCGTTTGAATAAGTAAAATTCAATCTATAAGCTTCCAAAATTGGTATATAAAAATAAATAGAATTCTAGAATTTCTATTGCTTAAGCTAGAAATCATCAATTTTAAATTAAATTCTAATCTTAAATTAGATTACACTTATATATTAATTAATCATAATTACATTATTAACTTTAATTGAAATTAAAAACTTAACTTAATTAATTTAAAAATTTAAAAATTAAATTAATTAAAAAAATTTAATCTTTTAATTAATTAAAATATAATATAATTATATTAATATTATAATATAACTATATTAAAATTATAATATTAAATTATAATTATAATATAATTTATTTATAATAATAATATAATTCATTTATTTTAATACAACCATAATAATTTAAAATCTATTTCGAAATCCTTAAAAGTATTTCAACGAATCAGAATATGGGGGGGAAGGTCAGTACATAAGGAAGGTTAATGCATGTTATCGCATATCTGCGGTGGTAATGGCTCATCACATTTTTTAATATGTATAGATCAGTGGTTTTGCGATATCAAGAAATTTTTCGATGTGAGAATGTGAGGTCGTGGAGGGATAAGACGAGTGAGGGAGTGAGGTGACGGTGAGGTTACGAGAGTTATAAGGAGTTTAAAAATTGTAAAGTAAAATTTTTAACACGTTGTATAAAAGTAAATTGTTCATTGTTTATCGTAATTTCAAAATGGATGTGTTTGAATTTTTAAATAAATTTATGATATGCGATATCGCAATATCGCAATTGTAAAGTTTTATCGCAAAATTTTTAAAATCGCATTTTTTGGAAGGATGTGAAGTGGGCACACATGGGATTAACAATCCTACAAATTAGACTACAACTACTTTGTAATTTTAGAGTTTTGGGTTTGGTAATTTATTTTAAAATAATAAATTAGAGTAAATTATCAAGATCTCGAAACACGTTTTAGTCAATTGTACAATTTGGTCAGACCATTTCGTAGGACTGTTAGTGAAAAATGAAAGAAATAGTAAAAATGAACTAAAAATTAATATTTACAATGAATAAATATTTTAACAACAAACATTGAAATATTGGTACATTTTATACATTTTTCTAACCCAGATGACACAAATGATCAAACTTCAAAATAGTCATTTACAAACTGTTTGACCAAATGGAGCACAATAAGTATCATTGGAAAGCTTGTGAAAAATCGGATTTAATGGCACAATCAAAATAGAAAACCGACAAAAATGGAAAAAAATGGTAAAATTTTAGGACAATTAACTTAATGAAAATCAGAAAAGGTGTTTAGTCAAAAATTAATAAAAAAAGTCTCCATTATTAAAGTAAATAATTCAAAAATGGGAGGGTGTTGGGTTTTCCCTACAACAATTGTGACACACGGGAGAGAGACCAATTATCTCTGATTAAAGATGATGAATTTTAATTTACCCAAAGGTTAAAAAAATGGAAATCACGAAATCGGCTAACAATAAAATATTTCCAAAGTCCCACATAAATAGATTAAACAATATGACTTTGTAAAGATAAGCACTTAAAACAGACTCGAGTAAAAGTGATGAATCCAAATTTGAGAAAATTTTGTTTTAAAACTACCTCATATGAAAAATAGAAGAAGGTAGAGATAAGAGTTTTTGATAAAGCTTATATCCATTTTATGATTGTCTCTGACATCACTTCGCTGCCAGCAAGTCTGAACAATACCCCGACGAAATTGTCTTTTATTCCATACAACCCTAGTTCCGCTGCCAGCGAGCGTCCATAGCCTCAACATGTTTACTTGTATTTCCCATGCTTCCTCTTTTAAACACTATTTTGATAAACACATTTACAATATTTTATTTTATGATGTATTTGAGTGAAAGAGGTGGGATGGCGATAGAGATTTATGTTTAATGTACATAATACGTTAATAATGTTTACTTCAAATTCTTTCCATAGAACTATCAATTAGAGGCTTTATATGTGTAGGGGTGGGATGAATTCATTGTATTAAAATCAAATTAGTTATTTCCTTGAAAAATTAAACTCAATCACTTAGAAAGGATGTGTGTTCCTCCATGAAAAATATTTAAAACAAGACAACTTTATGGTTCCATAAAGATATGCCTTTAATGATAAATAAAATTCCCTTAAATAGATAGAGTAAAAAATTTCCCATGAATGTCAACAATTGTAAGGTAAGAAAAAGTCCTTTCACATTAATCATGGCAGAGTCACCAAAGTCAAAGAAAAGCCGAAAGAAAAAGGAAAATAATTTGGAAACTAAAGTAACAAAAGAAATCAACGAATAAAAAAAAAATGAAGAAAGTTAAAAACTAAAAGAAGAAAAATAAAATTAAAAGATAAACTCCAACAAGACTGCTTATATAAATTTCTCAACAAAGGATTATAAAAGAAAATAAGCATATGTACGTTCATTCCTATGTTGAGATTTAAATTTTTTATCTTGGAGAGTTATAAGAAATGAGTCTCTCAAAATGTAGAGGGTGAATAGCTGTGATGATAGATAATACATCGAATGAGAAGTCTCTGTTTGTTGCAAAATTTTCTTCTTCAAGAAAAAACTTGCATAACAACATATTAACTATTTTCTAATAAAAATAGTGCTAAAAGATATATACTAGAGGTCCATAAACTCCCCAATTTAGTTGATTCGATGAGGATCAATACTGTTTCTTTCAAGAATCTCAAAGAGAAAAAGAAAATGAACTTCAAAAATTGATCTAGTAGAGGTTTGAAAAGTTTTATAAACACCTGTAAAAACAAATTTTGAGATCAGCAAAAAATAAGTGAAACAAAAATTAAATGAATGAAAATAAATGAAAGTGGGCATATATAACTTACCATTGGAGAATTGTATTTTATCTTACCTGAAATGTATCATTTTCTCCAACAAAAATAACTTATTCCTTTAATTAAAATTGGAAATATGAAGAAGTTGAATTGATTGAAATCTTAGTGACCCAAAATCATTATTTATTAAATCTATACTAAAGCAAGAAGTAAAATAAAAGAAAGCAATGTGTCATGTTCAATGAATAAAAAATAATTCGAATCCATCAGAAATGAGGATGAAGATATGCGTCTTTTATGAATTGCAACGATGAATGTTCTCTTTGCTTCTTCCATTATGAGTTTATATCAGCCTCAAAATATTGAAGTTGATTCAAAATCCCGAATAATGCAATAATTATGTATATGAAGAGGATTCGAATATTTATATGATAAGTATGGAGATAAATTTAGAATAAACAAAATTAAAATTATGAATTAATCCTCGTATAATTCAATGCATTGCCTAATGCTTCGCATTGTGAGATTCTTTGCCATGCATAAATTTAAAAGCCACGACTTCCACCTTTGCCGATATGCGATTGAGCGTTTTCTATAATAATTAAAAGACAATGGTGGAGAGACATGTAGGTTTTAACCCTGTATAAAAATTATCTGTAAACGAATCTTAAAGGCAGAAAATAAACAGTAGCGAGAGCATAAAACATAAAACAGATAAACACAGAGATATTCCCCTGGATCCAAAATCGGGACGACCAGATTGATTTTTCATTATATTCCTTTTAGTGTTACAACACATATATATACATGCCAAAGCATACATAAACCCCAATCCATTAACCATGGATTAGAACATAACCGTAATTCCCTTGACTGGATCTACAAAATACTAAGGGCCGAAAACCATCGTACCCCAAAACCATGTGTAAACCCATGCACAAAACCACAGGCGGATCTGCCCACCGGAAAATAAGGACCAAAATTTTTTTCCGGGGCGCTGCCCCAAACCTCGACAGGGGGGCCTAGCGTCCCCCCTATGACCCCCTCGACGTTGCACCCAGCGCAATGTACAAGGGGGCCTATCGCCTCCTTTGTGAGTCCCCCGCATGTGATTAGTTGTGGAAAGAATATAACACATACCCAACATTCTCCCACTTGTTGTTTTCTTTCTGCAGGGGGGCACAAGAGAGCTTAGTCATTAGCCTAGTTCTGCAACACCCATTGTTTCTCTACACCAAGAGAACTTCTGAGTACTTACAGACTTCGTCAATGCATTTGAAACATTCTTCAAAGTGTCCACCTTTACCAGCAACACCCTTTTAGCCTCAACCATATCTCTTACAAAGTGATATTGAACATCAATGTGATTTGTCTTTGAATGATAAGCAGGGTTCTTAGCCAATTGCACTTTGGCTATCACAATCTATCTTTATAGCTTGCTGCACCAACCCCATACTTGAACACAATCTCTGCAACCAAACTGATTCCTTGCTTGCATGAGTGGCTGCCATGTATTCAACCTTTGTAGTTGAAAGAGCCACTACAGACTGTCTTTACTCATCGAACTGACTGCACCTCCAAATAGGCTAAACACATACCCACTTGTAGATATTCTTTAGTCCAGATCTCCAACCCAGTCTGCATAAAAAAAACCACGAATGTTAGCACCAGCCATAACCACTAGTGCCACTAAATATCTAAAAACCCACTTCACTGCTGTCCAATGCTCCTTCCCTAGGTTTGACATAAACATGCTCAATACTCCCATTGCATGTGCAATGTCTGGTCTAGTATAGAGAATTGCATACATCAGGCTACCCACTGCACTTGCATATGGAACACAGGACATATCATCCTCTTCTTCTAGTGTCTTGGGACACTGTTCAGCAAACAGCTTTGTACCTACAGGAATCAGAACATTCACTGGTTTACTATCCTGCATATTGAACCTCTGCAATATAGTCTTGACATAATTCCTTTGGTTTAACCAGAAATTTCTCTTTGCCCGATCTCTCTTAATTTCCATGCCCAAAATATAGTTTGCAGCACCAAGATCCTTCATGTCGAATTTGGAGAACAGTTGGGTCTTCAAATCTTTGATAAGTTTTTTGTCATTTCCAATCAACAACATATCATCCACATACAAGACCAAATAAATAACACGATCACCAATTAATTTAAAATAAACACAATGATCCTCCTTGCTTCTGGTGAGGCAAAGTCCCCATATGTAGGTATCAAATTTACGATACCACATCCTTGGTGACTTTTTAACCCATACAAAGACTTCTTTAACTTGCATACTAGTTCTTTCTTCCCCTTCACCATAAAGCCTTCAGGTTGTTTCATGTAGATCTCCTCTTCCAGATTCCCATGAAGAAATGTTGTCTTCACATCCATCTGTTCTACCTCAAAATCAAATGCAGCAACAATAGATAAAAGTAATCTAATAGAAGTAACTTTGGCAACAAGAGAAAAAATATCACCAAAATTAATTCCCGGCACATGGGAATAACCTTTTGCTACCAACCGAGCTTTGTATTTCTCCACCTTGCCTTCTACATTCATCTTCTTCTTAAACACACATTTACTCCTGATGGGCTTCCTTCCAGCCGACAACTCCACCAGATCCCATGCCTCATTTTTATGCAAGGATGCTATTTCATCAACCATGACCTCCTTCCAGAGTTTTCCATCCTTTGAATCTACTGCCTCCCTGACAGTTCTAGGATCATCATCAGTTATAGTTAAATCAAAATTTGAACAGAAAGTAGATGGAATATACCTTTCTAGTTGTCTTCTTTCCTGAGCTGATCTTATCCCAGTTGGAGTTTGTGGCTCTTCCTCTTCTGAGTCTTCTTCTGTTGTAGAGTCTGATTCATCCTCCTTTAGCTCAAACTTTATCTTCTCAGGTTCCTTTGGTAGGACTTAATGTTTAACAACATCTTTCACCTCTCTAAACACCACATATTGACTGTACACAACCTTCCTTCTTTTTGGGTTCCAAAGCTTGTAACCCTTTAAACCATTCTTATACCCAATAAAGATGCACCTTTTAGATTTATTATCCAACTTGGTCCTTTTCTCTTGTGGAACATGTATATATGCATCACATTCAAATACCCTCAGATGTGAAATAGAGGGTTTCTTACCAGTCCATACCTCATGTGGAGTCTTATCCTCTAACGCTGATGAAGGTGATTTGTTAACCAAGTAACATGCAGTCTCCACTGCCTCTGCCCAGAATTCTTGTCCTAACCCGGTACCACTGAGCATGCTTCTTGCCTTTTCCATCAACGTTCTGTTCATTCTTTCTGCAACTCCGTTTTGCTGAGGTGTGTATAGAGTAGTATTCTGCCGTGCTATACCACACTTCTTACATAACTCTTCAAATTCATTCTTGCAGAACTCCTCACCATTATCTGTCCTCAACACCTTTATCTTCTTTTCTGTCTGGTTTTCCACTAGAGCCTTAAATTCTTTAAATCTGTCAAAGACTTCAGATTTATTCCTCAAGAAATATATCCATATATTCCTTGAGAAGTCATCTATGAATGAAACATAGTACACAGACTTACCCAGTGATGGAACCGACACAGGTCCAAACACATCACTGTGCACAAGATCTAATATCTTGTTCGCCCTCTTAGCACCATAAGGAAAACTCACCCGATTATGCTTCCCATATATACAATGTTCACAGAAATCGAAATCCAAAGAGCTATTAGACATACCTTCTACCATACCATTTAAATGCAGTATCTGAAGGCCCTTCTCTCCAATATGTCCAAGCCTTTGATGCCATAGCATGGTCTTTTCTCTAGAGACCGCTAGGATTTCCGCTCCACTTTCGGGAACCACAGAACTGTTGCACCCAACAATAAAAATGCTGCCCTGAAGCTTGTACAGAGTTCCAATTCGAACTTCCCGCATTAATATCAGTGCTCCCCGAACCATCTTACATGTATCTTTCTCGAACACTGTTTTTACAACTGCATCATCCATCTTGCTTATAGAAATCAGATTTTTGGCCAATGCAGGAATGTGCAGAACACCAGGAAGTGTTCTAGTCCTTCCACCTTGTAGCTTCAACTTGACTTTTCCACGTTCCACAATTCTGGCCTTCCTATCATCACCTAAGAATACATCACCACCATCATATTTCTCATACTTGCAGAACCAATCCCTATGGGGAGTGAAGTGAAAGGATGCACCCGAGTCAATCAACCATGATTCATGATCTACATGTGTATTTGAAGAAGAAGTCAAATACACATCCCCACCTTCATCCGAGGTGGTTTTTGCCTCTGCAGAAGGAGCATCATCATATCCCTTTCCTTTCTCAGGAGCTTTAGATCTGCACTCCTTTTTGTAGTGCCTTTCCTTTCCACATTTCCAGCACACCTTTACAAACTTTCCAGGAGATTTAGATCTCCCTCTAGATTTAGGTCTCCCACTCGAAACCTTATTCTTGTTTTTGTTCTGGGACCTTCCTCGTACATATAAGGCATCTCCATTATGACCCTCCATATTTCTCCATCTCATTTCCTCCAACAACAAGGCTGAGACAATGTCATCAAAATTCAAGGTAGTTTTATTGCTACCTATTGCAATAACCAGACTGTTCCACGAGTCTGGTAGAGAACACAACAAAATGATGCACTTATCTTCATCTGAGATTTTAATATCAACAGCTGACAATTGACTTACCACAGTATTGAAGGCGTTCAAATGCTCTGTCACTGAGTCTCCATCCTTCATCCTCAGGTTATATATCTTTTTTCGCAGGAACAATTTATTCACCAGAGACTTAAAATGGTACAAAGTCCCTAGCTTGTCCCACAAGGTCTTTTCCGTAGCTTCCCCAGATACATTCAACAATACTGAATCTGAGATACACAATCATATTGTGCTCTTTGCCTTCCGATCCAGCTTCTTCCAGTCTTCATCTGACATTGCCGTTGGTTTAGTACCCGGATCTACCACGATCACTGCTCTTTATCTACCAGCAGATCCTCCATCTTGAGCTTCCACAACTCAAAACTCTAACCATTAAATTTCTTGATCTCTCTCTTGCCGCTGCTCGCCATCTTCTTTCACCGCAAGAATCTATCCCACAAATCTCCCACTGAACAGGGTCTACCTCATGCCCGAGCAAAAAACCCCTCAGCAGCAAAGGCGTCCCCTTGAAGCTGAAACTGCTCTGATACCAAATGTAGGTTTTAACCCTGCACATAAATTATCTGCAAATGAATCTTAAAGACAGAAAATAAATAGTAGCGAGAGAATACAAAATAAAATAGATAAACACAGAGATATTCCCCTGGATCCCAAATCGGGACGACCAACTTGATTTTTCATTATATTCCTTTTAGTGTTACAATACATATATATACATGCCAAAGCATACATAAACCCCAATCCATTAACCCTAGATTAGAGCATAACCATAGTTCCCTTGACTGGATCTACAAAATACTAGGGGCTGAAAACCATCGTACCCCAAAACCATGGGTGGATCCGCCCATCGGAAAATAAGGACCAATTTTTTTTCTTCGGGGCGATACCCCCGACCCCGACAGGGGGGGCTACTGCCCCCCCTGTGACCCCCCTAAGGTTGCATCTAGCGCAACGTACAGGGGGGGCCCCTTCGACCCCCCGCGCGTGATTAGTTGTGGAAAGAATATAACACATACCCAACAACATATATCGATGTCTATCACATTAGAATATCTTAGGACAAGTCCTCATTTGAGTTTTGCAATGCAATATAATTATTGCGGTGGAAAAGTTGAAATATGAACATGTGCGATGAGAAACTGCGATGGAATGATGGAAATATAGGAGAATAATCATATCAGAAGGTTGGAGCTGTTCATTAAAAGGAAACACCGATATTATTCTTGCGATAAATGACTTGGCTTATTGGTGGAACTAACTTTGGATTTTATAAGAGATTAACGATTGGAATATTTGAGTACGAGACGTAATATCGTTGATATGCTGGTGTGCGATGAAGAACATACTTGATAGTTTTATTATGTAGATTTAATTTCATATCAGATCTGGGACATCGAAACTTTTAAACATATGCCCCCAACTAAAATTGCGATTCAAGAATGGACGTGATATCTTTTAGAACTGAGTTTAAATATCGTATTGGGTCCGGGGTTGTGTGGACATCACAATATTGAAGAAGTCACTTTATCGAAAAATGTACAAGAAAGAATATCAAAATAATTGCATCGGAGGTTTATTATCGGGAAATGGTAAGAGTTGCCTCCAATTAAATATTGTGATAAACCCTCTCCATTTTTAAATTTTATAATAAATCCCATTTAAAAATAGGTCTCCTTTTTTATATCTTTATTCCTACATAGAAATAAAAGATTCATTGATAAAATGATGCATATCACATTTTTATTTCACAAAGTGTACAACCTTTAATAACTTTCCGATCCAATGAGTTATAAAGCCTTTTAAACATATCAAACATATTATAAAGACTTTATACTTAATAATAATTTAAAATGAACAGTAATCGCAATCTAAAATTTGGAGAGTTCTTTAAAAGATTTGTTTTTGCTTTGTAAAGTTCCGATGCGATCGCGCTCAATCGCAATCGCATTTCTAATGAGTTTAAAGTGTTGTGTTTTTTGTATATATGTCAGATGCGATGTGATTCATCGCAATCGCATTTCAGAAGAAATTAAAACATTGCATTCTTTCTTTTTAAAACTCTGATGCGACGGATCATCTCTCATCGCAATCGCATTTTCAGAGAAAATGTTAAACAGTTCACTTCATTTTAAAAGCCCCGATGCGATTATCGCAATCGAAAATCGGCATGAATTATGTTATGTTATTTTGTGCACCTTTGAAGATCTGCGATGCGATTGTTACTTCACGTTCACATTCTTTATTCATCGCATCGCAAGGAATTAAAATGGAATTTTAACATTTATTTCAAGGATGTGCCGATCTCTGATTGTACGTTGCCATTAATTGAAAATCAGACAAATGATCACGGTTTATTTTGTTTTGAATGCGTGAATGTGACCCCTTAGAGGGAATTTATGTTATAAACACAGGGAGATTAGATAGTAATTAATAAATAGATCTTTGTATAGCTGTTCTCATTATTATGTTTTATTTCGGTTGAAGGTTTTCATTCAATTACAGAACAAAAGAACGTCGAATCCTTTCATTCGCAGGACTAGAGAGAACTTGCCCGACACTGAAATGTCGAATCGATTCAGAAAATCTAAAGCTACCGTTGCTGCAAAATCCCTTGTGATTACAATGCCACCTAAAGAGAAACCAACAAAACTTAAGCTGGTTACAGACACCTCCTGCCAGGGACTAGGGAAAATGTCATGGGAAAATGTCTACAATCTATTGGAAAAGAAAAACCCTAGAGTTTTGGAAGCTAAGGCCACAGTTCCTAACGAAGCCGACTCAGACTCAGATTCTGAAAGTCCTCTTGGTTCATTGGCAAACTCATTTCTGCACAGAGTTGCTGCTCGGGCAAACATTTTTCCCTATTATGATGTTATTAGATGGGTGATTGAAAATGTAACTATTCAAAACAGAACTTTTATTTATGCTTCTGGATCAGTGTTTGGGTCATTCAAAGCAGGGGATATTAAAGCAATGTACCACCTCCCGAACCCACAAAAGATCTACAACAAGGACTTCCTTAAGGAATTTGCTGTTTAACATCCAAACCAGTCAGAGCCGATTAAAGAATGGAGAAATAACCCTGAAAAACATAAGCATGAGGCATCAGGTATGTACTCTGTGGAGTCTCTCTCGCCTCCATATTGTTATGCCGCAACAATGATGTGTAGGTTTTTTGGTAATGATAATTCAGCCAGGTTTTCCATTCAAATGGTTTTGTTGATTCATGCTGCTCTTAATTCTGAGATAATGGATTGGGATGTTATCTTGTCTGATAAGATAGCCAATAGAATCCTTGAGTACTGGAAAGACAAAAACTCTGGAAATTCCACTCCTTTTTACTTTTGTGCTTACATCCTAGATGCCCTATGTTTCAATTCAGAATTTCCCCTATTAGGATGGAAATGGACTCCTAAAGAACCTGTCCTGATTCATATATATCATAAGTTCTTATGGAAGGGGTATTTCAGAATTCATGTTTACAGAGTTTGCCATGGTTTCCTTATTCCAATTTACCAAATCATTTTTGGCCGATTCCCTCCTAGACTTTTCGATAAAGCTAGAGTTGATTTGTCCTCTATTGGAGACTGGTTCGGGGAGGAAAAGTTCACTTATGTCAGAATTTTTGGAAGTATTGTAGAGCCACATATCCTTCCTTTATATGTTCCAGACAAGCTGTTAGCACAGGAAATTTCTTATCAGCTGACAGTAGAAGGTATGTCTAGGATTTTAAAGAGCAACAAAAAGCTCATGTGGCCTAGTTTTCCTTTCAAATGTGGTGACTATACTCTCAGCAATTTTGTCCATGCTAAGAAAGAAGTTGTTAAGTTAACTGATCTTAAGCTTTCAACAATTCCTGGAAGGCAATATGATCCCAGGAAGGTGGTGTATGATTTTACTACCTCTGTTTCAATTGCTCAGTTCGAACATGAACTAGATGTCTTTGATGATTTATTTGTTTCTGTAGATAATATGTCTCAAATTTTTGATTTGGCCAAGTCCAAATTTCAACCTGAGGAGATGAATACATTTTTATTATTTAGAAGTCAGAGGCTACTCAAAGTTCCTATGGATCAATTGAGGATTTCTACATAGGGATGTGAACCAGAATAGAAAAATACAGGAAGTACTTCTGGTAAAGAAGTAACGAGAGCTAATCCTATTTTGGAGAAGAAAGATGATAGCAGCAAAGTTGACACTGGAAAATCAGAAACTGCTGCTAAAATTGATGTACATCAGTCTTCGGCTCAAACAGGAAAAGAGAGCACAGGTACTGATGCCCATGTGCATATTGAGAAAGGAAGCACAGAGAGTAAAAACACTGAACACACACCTAAAGATAATATAAAAAATAATGCAGGTTCTCAACTTGGAGGACAAGAAACTACTGAACTTATTGTTTCTCCTAATTTTCTGAGCCGATATGAACAATTTTCCCAGCAAATAGGACAACAAAACATTTCCCAAGTTGATGATTCAAAAGATCAGGATGTAAAAATCATCCCTGAAAACCCCACTGGTGAAATTATGTTAAAGATAGAAGAAATTCCTCCTTTAGATATATTTTACAGTCCCAAACATAGGGTTGTGATGAGAAAATAGAGGAAAAGAAGGAGAACTAATCAAGATGCATCACAGGGGGAATTTATGAATATTGTTTATAAAAACATTGAGGTGGATCCATCTCAAGATCTTACCAAATTGTCTCAGTATGAAGGTGCCTATAGTGCTGCCACTATAGATAAAGCCTCTGAAGTTACACACAACATGAACAAAAGGATGAAGAGCTCAAGACTAAACAATTAGAAGAGCAGCTGGTTGTTGAAAAATAAAAGATTGATCAGTAGACCCTATAAAAGCAATAGCAGCTTAATCAGGAGATTGCAAAATTACAAAATCTTCTACAAAATGAGCAGACTCTAAAGATTGAACAAGAAAAGACGTTTCAATATAAATTGGACAAATTCAAGAATTATCCCACTCTGGATCAATTTAAAAATGAAGCTTTGGAGACAAACAAATTATTGTCTCAACAATTAAATGAGTTTTGTCTAAAGATTGCAGAAGCAGAGTCTCTATGTGAGCTAACATCTTCCTTGATAGATGAAGGAATCACTCTTAAGATTGAATTTGATGAAGTTGAAGAAAAGATCTCCGATTTTCTTTTATGGCAAGACTCAGAATCAGGGAGAAAAGCAGATCTTCCGAAAATTATGGAGAGACATAAAGAGATTGTTTTTGCAGAATGAGAACATTGCTTGATCAAAGCAGAAAGGGCCACGTCCAGAGCTAAGGGAATAATGAACAATGTAACACAGATGGTAAATGATAATTTATATGCAATCAATTTAATTGCAGATTGTAGTCCTGACCAATTACCCAGAGTAAAGGAAACTGATCTTAGATGGAAACAAGAGATCATTATAAAAATCAACAAATTGGCCAATTACAGGGAATATCATAGGATTCAATGTGGACTTATCTCATCAAGCCACATAGTCAACAAACAACAATTAAATTTCTCTCAAATGCTATTGATTGCATCATTCCCGAGTTCTTCGATGCCACATATACAGGGCGGTTACATTCAAAGCTTAGCCATCTTGAAGAAGTAAAGGAGATACTCAAAATTTTCCACCTTCGCACATCCACCTCAATTGATGATTAATGAGTCGGTTTTCATCAAGCTCACATTTCTGTTTCAGATATTTTTTAATTTAGATAGATTGTAGGAATAGTTTTAGTTATTTTTGTTGTTAAGTACCTATTTAAACCCCTTTCATGCATTTAGAAAGGGGTCCTGAATTTGTAATATTTTGACTTGGAGATTACATTTATGTACTCCATTGACTCCTATATTTTTATAAAGGATCACATCTGGTGATTCTCTGCGAAATTATCTTTAAGAATTGCATTTATGTATCTTGGAGTTGATTTTACATTGAAGTTACTAGATTTGGATATCGGATTGCATTGGAAAATATCGAGATAGATATGGTATTTCTATCTATTCACTATTAATTTCTTTTGTTATGTGATATTCTCTTTTAAATTGCTATCGTTTATGTGTACTTGTTTCACAATATTTCTTTATACATACCATTTCTTAGTGTGTTAGAAATATTTATCTTTTATAGTATATGTAAACGATATATATATATTTTTTTTTCTAAATAAGCTTAATCTATTAATCAACAAAAACAAGAATATTTACATCGTAAATTATCCAGACCAAGCCCGAGGTTGAGGCCTCTAAGCAAAAATTCATATAGTTGAGCACCCGTCTCTCGAGAGGAAACCGGTTGCATAAGGTTTTCCAAAGAAAAAATCCCACGTAGGGGAAGCATCTATTTCTAGAAAAGCTCTAGGAGACCTCCGACCAAAGTTTTAAAAGACAAACATAAACATTTTTCAAAAGTGTATTAGCACATAGAAAACCAGAATGAGTGCATCGTCATGCTCCTCTTCCACGACCCCGCACCATAAATCATCCGGTTTGCCATCGTGACACAGGTCCTCCGGGAGTGAATGACTTTTCAAGAAACTGGGTGCGCTTCCTTCTTCCTGATGAGGTTGGTGTCGCACATTATCGCTCTGTGGTCCCGAGATCGGGCCACGTCATGTCGTTTCAAATTTAACATCAATATTCATTGCCTTGACTAGCGTCTTCCTGGGTTATGTCCATGTCCTGCTCATGCACTTCGTCATCATTCTGCCTTATATCAGTCATATCCCCAATATTTCCAACCCGCCTTCCTGAAGTGGGAGCCTCATCTTGAGGGGACTCACGGAAAACAATGGTAACAGAGGCAGTAATTCGAGGGCAATTGAGCGCACTTAGGAAGGAGAAGTGCCTCGTTTGAGAATGGGCTGGAGCGTATGGGGGAGTGGGATACCGTTGCCCAGAACGAAGGATACGACCTCGTGCAGCTCGGAAAGTTCTTTCAGAGGCATGAGAGTCCGCAGCAGAGATGCTGGAGGATGGGGAGGAGCGCCTTATCAGCCTCCGGGAAGAGCCTCGTCTGCATCTCATCCTGTGCCTGAGACGAGGCATTCTTTCATTCAAAGCTGGAGATCTGGAAGAGTGCTGTAACCCGAGAGAGACGTTGGCCAATTGTGAGAGCGGAAGTGGGACTGAAGCTCTGGACAACTGCTCAAACCAATTCCCTGACTCTCGCATACAATTCCCTGCAATTAAGATATGAAGATTGTCGCTGAGCTCTATGCATCCATGAAGCCTGGTACGCTTGCCGGTGACTGTGCGCTCGGAGGAGAGCCAAACAATGGGCGAGAAATACACCGAAAGAGGCCTGGGAAAGCTGCTTATGGGTTGCTCGTCCGCCATCCTGTGAACTAAAACCCCAAATCTGCTGCCAACCATCTGCATTAACCTCTCAATTAATGGAGTAATCACCATGTCCTGTTTACAATGTGTGGAGATATCTCGATCTCCGTTGATTGAATTTTGAACCGCGCCGGGCGATAAATGCCTTAAATGCTTCATTCCTTTGTTCAGGGGCCGAAGGACACTTGCAGGTCCTCGTGGCCGTCGTCTCGCCGGAGTGCCGTCTGTCCGACGATGCATCCCCTTTATCGCTTTAACCACCCGCATCCGGTATATTCATGATATTATGATGAATGCAATATGTTATCATAACTCTGTTTAATTTCTTAAACAGAGTTATCTTTATTTTTTACTGCACATTTCAATCAAACTGTAATACATTTTCATGGTTATTGGTTAATTGAAACAATTTAAAGTTGTATTCACATTTGATGCCCGGGTTAGTTTTAGAGTTATTTCATCTATATTTAAGTTAGATTAGATAGTTTTATTTCAGTCATTTAGTCCCATTTTCCCCCATCCAATCATTCCATTACCAACCCATTTACATTATTAGGAAACTAGTCCTATAAATCCAGTCGGAGCCACCACACCAAACGGAAAGGAGTTGTCCTATGTCCCACACCTGTGGTTATCCTCAAGGTTACAGCGACTTTGAGGATTCAATA
>JAXQQM020089737.1:0-351770 GCA_034641835.2 Pinus albicaulis
ACCTTGACCAAATCAACTGTGTTGTCTAAGTTCAATGCATCTCCAAGAGGGACTGCTCAGTTCTAGAAGGGAGCTTCTAATGTGTGTTAGGCCCCCTATAAATTTTTGACAAGCAAGCAGGGGGCTAAATGTTTTTGAGCCTACAAGGAATGCATTTCCTTTGGAAACACATCATCCTTGAAGCCTCCTTGTGCCTTTTGTCCTTTGATAAAGTCCCCTCTGCTGATTTCCATTATAAAACCTCTATGTTTGTGAAGAAATGCTAAAAGGCCTATCTCCCTTTCCCCTTATTTCCTTTCTTACCCTTCAAATCCCCCCAAAATCCCCTTTAATTTCTTTCCAAATCCTTTATAACCACTTCCCCTTTCCATACCCCGCCATGTATTACAAATAAACTCTATTGTAAAGTTTATGTTATATAATATGTAACCCACCACTGTTATCATTGCGAATATTTGCGATGTGATCTGATCTGAGCTGATCGCATATCGCACTCATCGCATGATCGCATTTTCACTTGTTCGTTCGATCGATCCATCGCAAACATTTACGATGCGATCGGATCACGTTGAAAATCCTCCATCGCACTTGCGGCCATCGCTTATCCTCTCCGATTTGGTGTGAGCTATTGATCTGGTCCCCAGATCTAATGGCCAGCGCTCAATCGCGCCCCCCGCCCATTCGCAATCGCAATTCCCAGACGTGCGACCCTTCGCATCTCCCGATTTCTCCTCCGCTGTCGGTCTGCCTCCAAATCGGACGGTTGGTGCTTCATCGCACCCCGCCAGTCGCCTCACACTTCCCAATCCTATCCCCTTCATCGATCGCAATCGGAAGCTATAAGTGTGCATCCCTCTCGTCCATCGCGATTGCGATTCTCCGACTAAGCCTTGACCGTCCATTGGGTCTAAGATCCAATGGTTGAGATCTGATCGCCATCCGCCTTCAGCTGGGTCCCACCTCATCGCATTTCACTGCATTCCCTTCACACTTCTTTGTATTTTGTTCGAAGTCTAAAGTCTTATGTTTCACAGTTGTTTCGCCCATTTTCATATATCATTCCGCTACTCGACCCCCATCGTTGATCTTCACTCCCAGGCTGCGATCTAATGGTCTGTGATGCATTCTGCCATCAAACCCTATTATTCATGAGTCTTCACCAGTTCATTACATTTTGTCACCATTGTTTAGTAAAAGCCACCTTCCTACCGCCACGCTATCATATTTTTCACCCTTCGCTCCACCAGTCTTCCAATGCATTGATTGTCTACACACAGTTGTGAGTTTCTGCAGAGTACAAGAGTTGAAACGCTGCCATAACTACACAGTATGGATGCAGCAGTAATTTTTCCACTGACAGAGGCAAGGAATTTAATGAAGGGCGGGTTTCCATGCCAGCAGAATGTCTTCTTCCGAAGAAGGACAGATTTCCCATACTATTTGATTTTATGCCATGCTCCAGAGGAGATCCCCGCTCGGAACGCAGTCCAAGGATATCAGAGAATTTTTTGCTCAAGTATGGCGGACCATCCCGTTTTTCATTGCCATTTTTTTTATTCACCAAGGGTACCACAAAGTACAACGAACCAGAATGCATCAGAGACTTATCTGGAATCAATGAAGCCTAACAAAGATCATTCTTTTCTACAAAGAGTGCCAAAAATTAATGCTCAGAGTTTAAAACAGAATGGGCTTCGGCCCTCCCCTTCTTTTCTGAGTTTAATGTTATATTTAGTGTTCTACCTACTTCCTCTGCTCTTTTTCAACTATAAAAACTATGAAAAAATTGTTGTAAAGGTTGTTGATGAGATAGCAGAGAGGTGCAAGAAGTTTCTCTTGAGATAAGTTCTATGTGTATAGTTGTAAGATAGGCTGAGGAAGATGTATTCAAACTGAATGACCAAGCTATTGGCTATGTTGTACCTGATTGGTGTTGATGTTTAATATGATAAGCACATTTCATTAGATCCTGATCTAAAGCTGCGGTGATGTTTTTCTATCTCTGTGTTTATTTCCATTTCATTTCATTTCATCTGGCTCACATCAGAAATTTGGCATAAGATTCACCCTTGTTAGGTGCCTTATGTTGTTTCTCTCCCAGCCCTTTATGTTTTCTGCTTAATGTGTTTATCTAAAGATTGATTTCAATTGATTTGACCTGTGTAGTGGATGTTGTTGCCTACTAGCTGATGTATGAATTAACAGAATTTGTTTTAGATGTTCTTGTTAGGATTTAATGGAATGTGTTGAGAACAATGGGAGGTCTAGAACCCTGTATCTGCCTCACTAGGATCTTTCCATTCTGATTAAGCCTTTCCAAGTTCCCTTGTGCTGCCTTTGATTTTGTCCAAGCAGGTCTAGAGTTAAATGACCTCTGACCTGATCTATAGATGGGATTAGTTAGTTCTCCCCCCTTCACTCTCGGTCCTTAATGTCCCATACCACCCTATCACTTTAGGATCCAAGGCTTTAGATGACTAGCCCAACTGAAAGCTTGCATATTGATAGCAAGTAAATCCTTTCTTGACTCCATTACCCAATGGACTTGGTTTTCTCTGGATTATCTCTCCTTTGCCTAAATTCTTCTTTTCCCAGTCCTGTCTCATGATGAACTCTTCCTTCTTGATTCCCAACAACCAAACTCTTAATCAAGTAAACAAACCCTGTGCATATAACTAGCCTAAAATCATAACTTAGAGCCTCAAAGACATACACTTTGACTCATATAGAGAGATCCCTCTCTGGACCTAGGAGGGCTAGATCCTAAGTCTGAAAGTGGTTCTGATGTTGTCTCATCTTTTGGTCTTGCCAATCTGGCCAAAACACGGGAACCCCAACATAATCGCGACTTCACTGGGGAAACTGATTGCATTACACCTTAAGCATCATTAAGCATTCAAAAGACCTACAATCTCTGGTTAGGTTGGCATTTAAACAGATTCTATCCTCACATCAACCTCTACACCATTTTTGTGCTTCCCCATACTCTTGGACAGAGTCTGGAAAGGGCCAGGTAGCCTCCGGATCTCACACTCTCTCTGAGGTGACACATCTGGTAAATGCCCTCCCATTCAATCTCTGGTTAGATTTTGCTGTGTTGTGAAGATATCCTTGAAAGAGGACATCCCACAAGCACTGTGGTGGACAGTGTACCCTCCCAAAACATCTCAAACCTTCCACCTGGTGACTCCAAGGCTCCATAAACGTTTCAAAGACTCCACTGGTGATCAGTAGGCCTGCTGATTATCTTGGTTTCACATAAGACTCCACTGGGAGACTAGCCTTTTAAACAACATCAACCACAATAGGAAAATCAAGTAGGGTTAGCTCTTGGTTGAAAGGCAACATTCTGGCTTCAAGAAACTTCTATACAAGAGCATATCCTAACCCAAACCCACCTGAAATAGTTGATAACCCTGAGAGAATCATCAAAGGATCTCATGCACTTGAAGGACCAACTATTTCTAGTCACATTCATAGAGCTAACTCTGCACGAGAAGACCTAACAGCTCTATCACATTTTCTCCCTGACCTATACCTACCTAATAGACTACCAAGGACTAGGTCATTCAATCATCTAGACCAGCCAGAACCTGAGTTTCATAGTTCACCATCTCATAGTGGTCAACACACTAGAGACAGAGGAACCCCTCCATCTACACCACCTGATATCCACTTCATTCAAAACTTGGGGCTCTCCCACCCTAGATCTTCTCAACAAACTTCTGCTGGTCCTAATATCCCTGTCATCCATATACCAGCTGCTCAAGTTAACCCTGTACCCCATCAGAACATTATCATGGCAACCTGGTATACACCTCTGGTTTTACCTCAACCCTTGTTACCCTTACCCAATGATTATCAGTCAAAAATACCACACTTCACTGCTAAAGAATCCATCACAGCCCAGCAACATGTAGATAAGATGGAGGATTCTTTTGACTATATGGAAATTGATGATGAAACAATCAAAATGAGAATCTTTTCCCAAAGCTTAGGGGGTGATGTAAAGAAATGGTTTAAAATTTTACCTCCTGGCAATATCCAAGATCTCCCTGCGTTATATCAAACCTTCATAAACAAATGGGAAGTTGGGGAAAACCCTTTCCAGCTCCTAGCAGACTACATGACCCTTAAGAGGAACGTGGGAGAGAGCGTCCATGATTACACCACTAGATTCAACAGCATTTACAATGCTCTCCCTCCACACATGAAACCTCTTCAAGGTATGGCCCTAGCCAAATATCCTGATGGATTTGATGCTGACATGGCCTATGAGCTTAGAGATAAAGAGTATAACACATTGGAAGACATGCAGAAAGGAGCGATAACTATAGAAGAAAACTTGATGGAAAAGAGGGCAAGATTGAGAGCTGAAAAGAGAGTAACATATAGAGATGACAATGTAGCCTCCACATCTGATCCCAATTATGATAGATTATCTAAGAACGTGGAGAAGCTGCAACAAATGATGGAAAAAATGGTTGTCACAGTCGGCAATCAAAACAGAAACCAAAATCAGAACCAAAACTTTAGGAGAAACAATACCACTCCCAACAGACAAAGAGAGTCAGACCAACAAGTTGTTCCCCCATTCCAAAACTTTCTTGATGAAGATGAGGGAATCATAGAAGAGTCTAGAGGGAATGAAAAAAACATGTTTGAAATAGAAAATTCAGTTCATGGCTATCCCACAGAGGAAGATCAACCCTCATCCACATATTGGGATGAGGAGTGGTCAGAGTCTGAGGATTACAGACTTGGATTTGAAAATGCCATCATGCAGGTCAGAGAACAATATGAACTTAGGAGAAAAAAGAATCTAGACACTTCCAAACCAAAAACTCCTGAGATTACCAATAAGAAAATACCTGAGAAATCTTCTAAAGCAATTGCTGAGAGTAATAAAATAATAGCTGAAAGTTCTGGAAAAAATAAGGAAAAAGACAACCAAGACACTGAAAAACAAAGCCAACCAACCAGCAGCACTAGCACTTCAGTTAGTGCTCCTGATAAAACGATTCCTAACCCTGTACATAGTGAGAAATCACAAACTGATTCAGCTACTAAGGCAGTAGCAAATAAAACAGAGTTAAGCACTCCAAAGACCCAGTCCACTTTCAATTTAGAGAGTGAGATTGAAAAAATCAAAATCTCTGTACCATTATCTGAGCTGGTCACTCTGGATGTATATAAAGGCCAAATTTTGAGAGTGTTGAATCTGGGAGAAAAAAAAACATTGTGAATTTGAGTGATGAGCAACCTGCCCTCTTGTTTGGTCCAAAGATTGAGGGAAAGTTTCAGGAAGGGGTAGTTCCACCTTTTTATATCAGTCTCAACATTCATGAAAAAATACTCCACAATGCCATGCATGATTCTGGAGCATCACACAGTTTAATGCCTAAGGTGGTGATGGAAAGATTAGGCCTAGAGATAACCCACCCTTACAAAGATTTTTATTCGTTTGACTCTAGAAGAGTAAAATGCCTAGGTCTAATCAAAGACTTGTGTGTAAGCCTCACCCAGATTCTTGCTAAGTGTATGGTCATGGACGTTGTGGTGGTAGATGTGCCACCTAAATATGGCATGTTACTATCTAGATCATGGGGAGCCAAACTGCAAGGGACAATGCAGATGGATTGCTCATATGCCACTGTCCCTATATTTGGCCAACTTAGAAGACTATATAGGGAGTCCCAAATGAAATTCCTAGTCAGTAGCCTCGAGAAGCCTGAAAACTCCCCTTTATACTCTGTGCATACAGATCTGGATTCATTCATCCTGTACAATTACCAATCTGTAGGAGAACCAGAATCAGGAAACGGAAGCGCAAAGGACAGAACCGAGCCCATGAACGTAAAAATAATGGCTACTCTGGAGGAATACGATGAAGAAAACCATGGGCAGAGTACTCAAAATGAAACTCAAAGTAAACATGAAACACAATGCATTCAACCTATCATTCACTCTCCTCAAACCTACCCACCACGCGAAGAACAAGACAATTCACAACCTAACACAGACCCCACAACGCAATATAATGGCGAACCCCTGTGGGAAATGAATTTTGATGGATCCTGTACTAGGAAAACTGCCAGAGCAGGGGTGTGGTTACGTAACGTAGAGAGTGATTATGCAGAGAGCCATGCTGTCAATCTGCACTTCAAATGCACAAATAATATTGCAGAGTATGAGGCTCTTATCCTGGGCTAAAATCTATTGAAAAATTTAGGAGCTCGTAGAGTAACTATGCTAGGAGACTCTGAGTTAGTTATCAAACAAGTGAATGGTGAATACGCAGCAAAAAAACCTAGACTGAGGGCATATAGGAACGATGCCATGGATATATTGAAAACTTTCATGGAATATGAATTGGTGTTTGTTCCCAGGAGTCAAAACGTTATTGCTAACAGATTAGCTTGCCTGGCTAGTTCATATCCTAAGACTCCCCCTGACCAAAAAATCATCATTCAGACCAAGTTTAGACCTACAGTGCTAGACAACGAAAAATATTGGTAGGTCTTTGAAGGAGACAAACAGATTGAAGATTTTCTGGTGGGCAGAAATGAGTTTGAATTTTCTGATTCCGACTCAAAATCTGATGACAGCTGCCCAAGTGAGGATCCCCCAGATGAACAAGCAACACCCTATAACATAGAGATAAACACCCTGAATGAAGAAACTGGAAATCCAACCGAAAAATGTGGAAACACAGATAGCGAAGAGATAGAGGTGCTGCAGGCCAAAGACAAGAATATACCCAGAGGCCTAGCACCCTTGGAGGACCTTTTTGACTTTGATGATGTAGCAAAAAAGCCCACTATAGAACATGCAGACTCAGATATAGAAGAATGCAACATTGGCACTTAAGATAAGCCCAAAATGATTAAACTAGCTAAGTTTGTGCCTGCAGACATGAAGAAGAAATACATTGACCTGTTTAAGGAATTCATTGATGTGTTTGCATGGAGATATGAAGACTTAAAGGCATATGACACCAACATCATACAACACAAGATACCCTTGAAGGAAAATCAGAAGCCTTTCAGACAAGAACTCCTCAGAATCAATCCAAAAAAAATTCCTATAGTTGAAAACGAGATTAAAAAGATGTATGAGGCAGGCATAATAGTTCCTGTAAGGTTCTCTGATTGGGTATCAAACTTAGTGGCTGTGAGGAAGAAAACAGGGGAGATCAGATTGTGTATATATTTCCGAAATCTCAACAGAGCCTTACTAAAAGACAATTATCCTTTGCCTAGAATGGAAAATATCCTACAGAAGGTAGTGGGCTCAAAGAGAATCTCCCTGCTAGATGGCTTTTCGGGTTATAACCAAGTGTTGGTACTCCCAGAAGATCAACTCAAAACAGCTTTTACCACTCCATGGGGCACCTTCATGTATGTGAAAATGCCTTTTGGATTGATGAATGTTGGAGCCACCTTCCAAAGAGCAATGGACATAGCGTTCTCAGATGAGAAAGGACACTTCATATTTATCTACTTGGATGACTTGACAATATATTCCAAAACTGAGGAAGAACATCTCAAACATCTGAGGAAAGTTTTCAAAAAATGTAGAAGGTACGGTCTGTCCTCAAATCCTAAGAAAACTGTTTTTGCGCTGCAAGAAGGTAAACTTCTTGGTCACATTATATCTGAGAAAGGGATTAGGATAGACCCACAAAGAGTTGAGGGGATACTTCAAATCACACACCTGAGAAACATCAAAGAATTACAGTCCTTCATTGGGAAGATCAATTTCCTTAGGAGATTCATTCCCAACCTAGCTGAGCACCTTAGGAAAATGACTAACATGCTAAAGAAAGGTGCAGGAATTAAGTGGACTGTTGAAGCCAAGAAATATTTTGAGTCAATAAAACTTGCACTCACACAAGCCCCTGTCCTGATCAACCCAGATTTCTCAAAAGATTTTATGATCTTTTCATTCGCCTCCCAGCATACCATGGCTACAGTCTTACTGCAGAAAAATTCAGAAGGTAATGAACAGCCAATTGCCTTTTTCAGTAAGGCCTTAAGGGATGCACCCTTGAAGTACAACATTATGGAAAAGTAGGCCTATGCCCTAGTAAAGGCCTTAAAAGACTTTAGGGTGTACATTTTGCATTCTCACACCATTTCTTATGTGCCAAATATAGTGGTCAAAGATATCTTGTCCCAAGACCCTGATGGGAAAAGGGGAAAATGGATTGCTACTATCTTAGAATATGACCTTGAGATAAAGCCCACCAAACTGATCAAAGGTCAAGGCCTAGCCCAATTAATGGTTGAATCTAATCTGCAGGCCCTTGAAATTAACATGGTAAATGCCTTAGATGAGCAGGAAGGATTGCCCCACCCAACTGTTGAGGAGAAGTTTCAGAACTCTCCTTGGTATTCCGATATCCTTTATGTGCTCACCAATCTCAATGCCCCTCCAGAACTGTCCAAAACTAGTTTGCAGAGCCATCAGGGCACTCTAACAGATAATTTATCAGCGTTTTTGGTCGTGGAGCCACTAGGGCCTAAGGGAAGAAGAGTTGTTTTGGACTACCTTCATCCAATGGAGGTGAATGTTTAGTCATTTTAGACTGATTTGGGCCTTCTGAATCTATTTTTGCAGTGTATTTTTCCATTTGAGGCTTTTATACAGTTGTATTCACATTTTGAGCATTTAATCAAAGAGGAAAAAGCCTAATTAGAGGCTTTTGGACCCAACGGAGGTAGCCCAAGAGAGGGGTGAACCGCTTAAACAATTATTTGCTGTCATACTGTATAATTTTGCTGCATATTTTCAGATTCTGCTCCTTTAAACAGTAAATTTTTATAAGCAAACTTTTCCCAAGCAGGTTTAAACAGTGAACAAAACTTATTAGTTCATCTTCAAACCATTATACTTCATTTGCAAAATATGTATACTTGCCTATTCACACATTAAAGCTGGATCAATGAATACTTTGCACTTAAAACAAATAATTTCATTGATCGGATCTCAGTGATTACATTTTATTTCTTTAGGCAGAGTCTGTAGAAGGGCCAGGTAGCCTCCGGATTCATCCTTTCTTTGAAAGGTGAAATATCCGGTGAATGCCCCTACATTCAATCTCTGTATGAGAAATAGTTTGTTCTCACAATTTCAGATCAGGTTGGTATCAGAGCTCAAGGTTTTGCTTAAGAGTTTGTGAAATTTGTGCAAGTAAATTGTATTATTCTGCAAAATTTGATGCTTACTAGGCTGAAATTGCAAAGAGGGGAAGGTCAATTGGTTAGAGAATAAGTTAATCCTCAACCAAGGAGGGCTAGAGTGCCATTACATCCACCTTCCATTTTATCCTCAATAGCCTTAGAATCAGCCACAAACATGTCTTCCAGAGAAGGAGAAGTACATGAGGAAATGGATCCCAAGGAAGAAGAAAGATTCTTTAGAAAAGCTTTCTTGGACTTGACTGAGATGGTTAGGATCCTATACCAGGAGAGAAATGATAGGATTGCTGGAGAAGGGTCTAGAAACCAAAGAGAAGAAGGAGATTCTTCAGGAGGAAAGAAAGACAAGGATGAGTCTAAGAAAGGGAATGGAGGAAATGGTGATCCTTCATCTCCATCGTCATCCTCTTCCTCCACATCATCCTCTTCAAATTTTGTTAATCAGTCACACAAAACAAAAAAATCTCTTAAAAATCCTTTGTTAAAGCTTGATGTGAAGTTTGAGTTGCCGATGTTTAATGGTGATGTGAATGCAGAGAAATTGGATAACTGGATTAGACAGCTGGAAGTCTATCTAAGAATTCAGAATTTGCATGATGATGACACAAAAATCCAATTAGCCTCTTTGAGAATGGATGGAGCAGCTTTGGTTTGGTGGGAAGCCAAAACCAGGGAGGAAATTAAAAAGCATGGTAAGATAACTCTAACATGGAATGAGTTTATTACAGCTATTAAGAAACAATTTTATCCTCTTGCTCATATTCAGAAAGCAATCATGAATTGGCAAAATTTTAGGCAACTTAAAGGTCAAAATGTGCAAGATTATACCCAAGAGTTTAGAAGGAGAGCACTTCTACTTGGAGTAGACTTACAAAGTCAAGACACCTTGTTGAAATACATAGGAGGTTTGCACAATTATCTGCAACATACTATTCTATTGTTCAATCCTACCAGCTTAGATGAAGTTTGTGTGCAGGCTACACATTTATAAGCTAGAGGAAAGAAAATTTTTGATGAGGATAGTAATTTCAAAAACAAAGGAAAGAAGAGAATTGCAAATTCAAGAAAGGAAAAAGGAAAGTTCTTTTGCAAGAACTGTTCTAAGACAAGTCACGATGAAGATCATTGCTGGAAGCTTCATCCTGAACTGAAACCAGAAAAATTCAAGAACAAAAACAAGACCAAAGAAAAGGAGAAAACTGTAGCAACAGTTGAGCAAGACTTAGGGTCAGACTCAGAAGATGAGACAAAAAGCATAGGCATGGTTTTAAAGAACACTAAGGGGAAAGAAGTGGTGCAAGACACAAATCCCAGTTCTAGCTCTTTGAATTGTCACAAAGATACTCATGATGAAAAGAGGAGGATAGAGCTTTTCCATGTGAGGGTAATTTCAAAACATACAAAAATTGACACACTATTTGATAGTGGGTCACAAGCTAATCTTATTTCTGAAGACTTGGTCAAGCAGCTAAAACTTGAGATCATTCCACATCCGAAGCCTTATCCACTTGGATGGATCTGCAAGGATGCCAACTTGCAAGTCTCAAGAAAGTGCATATTGTGCTTTGCAATAACTGCACACTTTATTGACACAGTGGAACTTGATGTGGTGCCGCTTGATATCTCAGGTATTGTTTTGGGAAGTCCTTATTTATTTGATAGGAAGGCCATCTTTCATCGCCATGAAAACAAGTATCACTTGTTCAAAGATGGTAAAGAGTACATTGTGAGAGCTCACAAGAAGAAGATGGAATCTTCTTTACTCCATGCAAGTCAATTAAAAAGACTGGTTAATGCAAGTCAAAGTCTAACTTTGTTGATGTTGAAACGACCAGATTTTGAGCATTCGCCATTTTATGATGTTGCTAATAATATGTCTCAGTTTGATAACAGTTTGTCTTTGAAAAAAGATGATGTTATGTTGCACGAATTACCTTTTGGGTCAGCCAATGCAGTGAATGAAGTGTCAAAGCAAAGCAGTGCAAGCAAGAAGGACACACCATTCAGCATGGGAAAAAGTTGGTTTCAGAATGGTAGAATTCGCCATGGGAACAGTTTGCAAGGTGAAGGTTATTTTAAGTCTTTCTGGAAGTTTGATCAGTGTAGAAAAAGTTTGTTTTCTGCAAATTACAATTGTTGTTCTGCAAATTTTAATCATTTGCATCATGACTCCGTCAATCTTAGCAATGGTCGATCAGTTGATTCCAGAGACAGATTATCATTTTCTCAAAAGCTTCATTTGATGAAATCGGGTAGATTTTAGTTATTCAAGGGTGGAAGAGTGGAGAATCAGTCTCCACATCATCAGTTTCAGTAATCAGAAAGATTTTGAGGGTCCAAAAGCTTCCCATTTGGGAGGTGTGATTAGGAGATCAAGTCTCTTGAAGAAAAATGCTCAAAAATGAAGTTGCTCAAAATGGCTCCAAAATAGATCGACTGGAAAGATCTCAGAAAAATGATCCTGCAGACATGAACGGCACTGAAAGCCGACGTTGTATGAGGAAGTTATTCAACTTTGAAGTTTTCCAATTTCAGTAAAAAAATGGCCAAAATTGACTTTACAAAATATTTTTATTAAAAAAGAATATTTCACAGAATATTCTGGGAATATTCTGTGGAATATTCCATAGAATATTCTATGAAATATTTCTGCCATGTCCAATTGCGTAGCGCCACGTGGCTGCACCGAGGGCCACTTACGTGGTTCTGCTAATGGAATGGGCATTCAAATTTGTCAAGAAGTGACGATTCGAACCCGAGCCGACGGATGGAACCAACCGCCCGACTGTCGGTCACGACAAAGAAGAGCACAATTATGCACGCCCATTTGTATTTGAATTTTTAACGTTGTTTGGGTGAGGCCCGAAAGGGGGCCATCCCCTCTCGATATGTCCTTTCAACAAACTCGTGGTTTAACGACCGCGGATAACCGTTTTGTGATAATGGTTATTAATAATGTCAATGTTTAAATATGCGTGCCATTTTGCTATATTTGTTAATGCAATGTGCCTTTAAACTGCTTACAACGCTCCGACGTGCATGTGAACGCGCATTTTTCTAACACCATATTTAATGTTGCCAACGAGATTGGGAGCGCACCCAACAGATTTGGGGTGGTTGCCGTTTTTAACTGGAGTTAACTCCAGTTCTCCACATTTAGTGGAGTTTTGTTAGGCGAAACTGGAAGTTGGAGTAAAAGAGCCATAACTTTGGCTAGGAAAAACCTTTTGATACGAATTTTTTTTTGATTCTGGGGTAATTTATCATTCTGGAGCTGTTGGTAGTGTTTTCAAAGCCATCAGGGCACTCTAAAATAGAATTTACCGGTGTTTCTGGTCGTGGATCCACCAGGGCCTAAGGGAAGAAGAGCTATTTTGGACTACCTTCATCCAATGGAGGTGTTTGTTTAGTCATTTTATACTGATTTGAGCCTTATGAATCTTAATTTGTAGTGTATTTTTCCATTTTAGGCTTCTATACAATTGTATTCACATTTTGAGCATTTAATCAAAAAGGCAAAAGCCTAATTAGAGGATTTTGGACCCAGCGGAGGTAGCCCAAGAGAGGGGTGAACCGCTTAAACAATTATTTGTTGTCATACTGTATAATTTTACTACATATTTTCAGATTCTGCTCCTTTAAACAATAAATTTTTATAAGCACTGTGTATTATGAGCGTATTCTCGGTGCGAGAAACAGAGAGGGAGACTGTGAGAGAGAAAAGAGGATATTACAGCGGATCTGCTATAGGTTTTGTCTCTTCATTTTTTGCTGGATAATAAAAATGAAGGACTGGCTGTTCGGGGTGGACGTAGCCCAAACTGGGTGAACCACGTATATCTGTGTCTCTCTAGTTTTATGTGTTTTGTGTGCTTGTATTTTCCGCATATTTTATGTGTTTCATTGCTCTGTAATATTTAATTTTCTAACACTCACACCATTGCTTATGTGCCAAATATAGTGGTCAAAGATATCTTGTCCCAAGACCCCGATGGGAAAAGGGGAAAATGGATTGCTACCATATTAGAATATGACCTTGAGATAAAGCCCACCAAGCTGATCAAAGGCCAAGGCCTGGCCCAGTTAATGGTTGAATCAAACTTGCAGGCCCTTGACATTAATATGCTAAATGCCTTAGATGAGCAAGAAGGATCGCCCCATACAACTGTTGAGGAGCAGTTTCAAAACTCGCCTTGGTATACTGATATCCTTTACGTGCTCACCAACCTCAATGCCCCTCCAGAACTATCCAAAACTAAGGCCAGATTCATAAAACCCAAAGCTAGAAACTACTGCATTCTGAATGAGAATCTATACTGGAAAAATCCAAATGGCCTATTGCTGAATTGCTTGTCTGAAACTGAAGCTGAAAGAATTAAGTAGGAATTCCATGTTGGGGAGTGTGGAGGCCACCTGAGTTGGAAAGCCACTGCAAATAAAATACTTAGGGCTGGTTACTATTGGCCTACATTGTTTAATGATGTGCATAAAATGATAACCACTTGCCACAAATGTCAGATCTTTGAAGGTAAAAGAAAACTCCTCCCCCTTCCTCTACAACCCATCACAGTGGAAGGTCCCTTCATGCAACGGGTCCTAGACTTTATCGGAGAGATTCACCCCTCTTCATCTGGGCAACACAAGTGGATCCTGACTGCCACAGATTACTTCACTAAATGGATAGAAGCCATACCCACTAGGAATGCCACTGATTCTGTCATCATTAGGTTCCTAGAAGACTTCATCCTATCTCGGTTTGGCTGTCCAAGGAAAATAATCATTGACAATGTTGCTGCCTTCGGATCCAAGAAAATGGTTGAATTCTGTCACAGGTACCATATCACGATTGGTAATTCAACTGCCTATTACCCCCAGGGTAATGGATTGGCTGAATCATCAAATAAAAGCCTGGTCACAATCATTAAGAAGCTTCTGGAAGAGAACAAAAATTCAGGGCATAAAAATTTGATACATGCTTTGTGGGCCGACAGGCTCACCACAAAGAAATCTATTGGCATGTCACCATTCCAGCTGGTTTATGGGACAAAGGCAGTATTCCCTACAAGCCTTGGAGTTCCAGTGATCAGACTTGTCCAGGAGATCCAATCAGAGGAAGACATCATGATAAGGAGAATAAATGAGACAATCCATCTCCAGCAAACCAGGGAAGAGGTGTATAATAGAGCTGTCAGAGTTTAGAAAAACATAAAGAGGCAGTTCGACAAAAGAACCAAAGCTTCGAATTTCAAGGTTGGTGACAAGGTTCTGAAATGGGATTCAAGGAGAGAAGACAAAGGTAAACATGGCAAGTTTGACAGCTTGTGGCAGGGCCCATTCATCATCCAAGCCACTGTGGGTCCAAATGCATTTTTTCTACAAGAACCTGATGGTACAGAGCTGTTTGAGGGTCCTGTCAATGGCAGGATGCTCAAACACTACTTTTGCTAATTTTCATTTCCAGTTCCATTTCCATTGTACATACCATTGCAGTTTTACTTTCAAGAAAATAGAGAAAATGTTTCAAAAAATAGAGAAAGTAGAGGTTCAAACATGCTCAAAACATGAACCTCTGAAGTGCAAATATTGGCTCTAACATGATCAAAACCTGAGCCAAAGAAAGAAAGATAGCTGGTCCTAACATGCTCAAAATCTGTGCCAGCAAAGGAAAAGGAAGAACCAGCTCTAATATGCCCAAAACCAGAGCTGGAAATGAAGAAGAAAAGGTGACTCTAATACGCTCAAAACCTGAGTCACAAAGAAAGAAGGATATTTCGAATTGCAGATTTCATGCCTTCACAAGTTTGTTTGCAGTTTTCCACAAGTCTTCACTCCAGCAAGTCAGACAGTCTAATCTTGGCTTGGATTTTTTTCAATTTCCTGTCTTAGAATGTAGGAGAAGAAATCTGTTGGAAAGTTTAATCCCAACAGATATTAGATTAGGTAGAGAAGCATATGAGGCCAATAGTCTAATCTGGTCTCATGGAGAAATAAGGATAGAAGTAGAATAGGTTTTTTTTCTGTTTCAAAAATAAAATGTAAAGGGTTTGCTAGCTCAAATGCACCCTAAAGAAGAAAAATTCTAAGATTGTAGTCTGGGTAGGAAAATTTGGTTGGGAAGTATTTCTGCTGATTTGTGTCTCTAACATATGGTGGCAGCTGAAAATCAAAGAAAAGGGATGTGCCAAGCAGCAGGCAACTGGCCTACTCCAAAGATCATCTCTGGATTATTGACTCCTTCAAGAAGAAGCCATCCCCATGTGGAGCCACTGTTAGCCCCCCTATGAAATTCTTGACAAGCAAGCTGGGGGATAGATTATTTTGGAGACCTTCAAGGAATGCATCTTCCCTGAAGACACATCATCCTTGAGGTCTCTCTGCGCTTTGCACTATGCAAATGTCCTCTGCTGACTTTCTGTTTCAAAAAGACTGTTTCTACCCCTTACCCTGCAAATTATCCCTCTTTAACCTTTGTTTTTTCCCTTGCTTAAATTCCCCTCTAATTCCCTAAAAATTCCTAGAGACCCCCTTCGAATTCCACCCATACTCATTTGTTTGACCTAATTCACCCATCATCCTTCTATCGTTAACCTTGGATGGCCCTAAAACGTATTAAAAATGTGCAAAAATCATATATTTTGTCTATCGAGCCTTAGCCCCTCTGGCCATAGCCCTGTCCCCCATTCCTCCATGAAACCTTGCGCCGTGACCAAAGCGCTAACCCCAAAGGCGCTTGTCCCATGGGTTTTTCGGGTGCGTCCTCGACCGTCGATCTTGACAGATCGGATGGCCACCATTTAATCCGCAGCTCCCTCTGTTTCCCATTCATTTCCTACACCGTGCCATCGCCGTCCATTCACATGTTGATCTGACGGTGCAGAGCCCATCTTCCCTGTGGTCCCCGCTTCCACTTTTCCGAAACTGCCTGTTTATTTCGCACCACCTTTGGGTGATGGGTGGTTTTCCTCCAACGCCCAGCGATTCCACTGGCCGTTTGCCGCGTGTCCCCTGTACGACAGCAAAACCACTTTCTCCCCGCGCATTATCTTTTGACCAGAGTCACACAGCGGAATGAATGCAGGCCGTCAGATCTTGCACGCCCCATTTGACAGCTGTCCACCAACAAAACTGCGCGCAGATTAAGTCATCTTCGCCATGCCCCTGGCCCACGGTCTGCCGCCCCGGATGCGTTTTCCACTGTAGATTACCGCCACATTCAACGGTCCTGATTAGTCCTCCCTTACCATTAACTGTTCCACCATCGCTTGGACCTCCACACTATCTGCCCACATGTCTTTTCTATACGCCACATCACCACCACGTGTGTCCACCGTACACCCATCCATTCTATCGCATATGACGTTCAAAGGTCAAGGTTTATATTGTTTTCACGTATAATTGTTTCATATTCTACCAACCTCGTGCCATCTCGGTTCTCCACCGTTCCAAAGCACCTCTCCGCCGCTCCTCTACATTGTTTCGTCGATCATCTGCAGTCCCACTGTCGCCCCCATAGTCATCCACATCATCTGCCATCTTACCCATTGTTTCCCTCACAGTTTTTCAGATTTTTGCAGGCTTATTAAGAAGAATGGCCGCCATAATGTGCAGCTTCCGCACAGCGGTAGTGAAATCAAGAAAGATCATCTTCAGCGGCTAGAATTTATGAAAAATGACCCGGGAAGATGAACACAAGACATGCATTAAAGAGAACAGGGTTTAAACTTTGTGGAAACCTCCCAGCACCATTAAAACCCAAGCTAACCTTTCAGAAGCGAAAATGGAGTAGCAAAGTGTTTCAGTACAGAGCAAAGGAGATTAAAGCACCCTAATGAAGATCTGGATCCTTCAACCAGTAGTTTAAGAGGCAAAGCACCAGTTCGAGGACCCCGAGGATCGAACAGGAGATCCTGCGCACAGTAAAAGGTAACATCAGGGTTCATTCATCAGCAGAATGTTTTTCTTCATCAAAGTATAGAGCGCCCATTCAGTTTTTATTATGCACATTGTCCTTGAGGGAATTTCCACCCTAGCAGCAGTTCAAAAACGCCAGAGCGTTTACTTGACAGACTTCTCAGCAGTTTATTTTATTTTTGTTCAAAGCACCTGGAGTACTATAGCCAAAATATGTCAAGATCATATCCAGAGAAGATCACTCTTTCACAAGGGAGGTGACAAAAATCAAATACTCAGCAGTCAAACAGAATGGGTTTTGGCCCTGCATTCATTTTTGTGTTTAATGTTACATTTAGTGCTCACCTACCCCCCTCAGTCCATCCTCTGCTCATAACCTACTATAAAACACAGGAGGAGATTATTGTATTGTTTGTTGATTGGATATCAGTAGATTGCAAGCATTTTCCTCTTGAGACAAGTTCTCTGTGTAACATTGTAAGATAGGCCGAGATTGGATGTATTCAGACTGAATGTTCAAGATGTGGGCAATGATGTACCTGGTTGGTGTTGTTTTTAATATGACAAGCACATTTATTTGGATCCTGATCTAAAGCAACTGGTGATGTTTTCCTTTCTCTGTATTTGTGATTGACTTACTTTCATTTCATGATGTTTCTTCAGGCTCGCATCAGAATTTTGGCATAAGATTTACCCTTGATAGGTACCTTATGTTGCTGCTCTCCCAGCCTTTATGTTTTCTGCTTATATGTGCATCTGAATATTGATTTCCATTGATTTAACCAGTGTAGTGGATGTTATTGCCTGCTTTATGATGTATGAATTAATGAAATCTATGTTTAGATTTTCTTGTTAGGATTTAATTAGATGAGTTGAGAATACTGGGAGGTCTAGAACCCTGTCTCTGCCTCACTAGGATCTTTCCATCTCATTAAGCCTTTCTAAGATCCCTTGTCTTGCCTCCAGTTTTGTCCAAGCAGGTCTAGAGTTAAATGACCTCTGACCTAATCTATAGACAGAATTGGCTGGTTTCTCCTCACTCACTTTCAGTCCTTAATGTTCCATTCCATCAACCATCCTTTAAGATCCAAATGCTCTAGATGACTAGCCCAACTGAAAGCTTGCACATTGAACACAACTAAACCCTTTCTTGACTCCATTGCCCAATGGCCTTGATGTTCCCTGAGTTATCTATCTTTGCCTAGTTTCCTCTTTTCTCATCCTTGTCTTATACTGGACCTTTCTTTCCTGATTCCGAACAACCAAACATAAACAATCAAACAAACAAACCCTGTGCCTATAACTAGCCTAAAACCTTAACATTTGAGCTTCAAAGACATAAACCTTTTACAATTATAGAGAGATCCCTCTTTGTACCTAGGAGGGCTAGATCCTAAGGTCTAAAAGTGGTTCTATGTTGTCTCATATTTTGGTCTTGTCAACCTGGAAAAAACATGGGAACCCCAACACCATCTATTATGCATATGATATTGGCTCATGAGACATTATTATTTTGTGGCAAACCACCTGGGAGGCCACTTGAGCCAGATTTGGTGAGACATGTCTCACATCATGATTCAACATTTGTAGATCCAGGAGGAATGGGAGCATTAGGAGGCCATGATACAATGCTAAGGTTCTTGGGTAGACTCAAGGAGGAGGGAGACATTCTCCCAACATAATTATTACCCACTCTCATTTCAGATTCTGTGCTGTGGGAGGAGAATCATAGGAAGGATAGCAACCTTCCAACATATATCTTTGGTATGGGAGATGTCAAGGAGAAGGGCATCCATATGATAGATGTTCTTTGTGATAGATGATTAGTGCTATCACTTTGGAGGATAGATCCATATTGGAAATACCAGCTGTTGGTGGATTATTCCAAGGATATTTTCACTTGTATGATACTTGATGACCAACTAAAAGAGGAGGAATATTCAGTCAGAGATGAGGTCATATACTATTATGGTAGGATATTCTTGTCCAAAGCTTCCAAGCTCAAGGAGAATTTACTACATCCATAACATCAATATTTTCTCTTCAACCATACTTATTCCATGAGAGCATACAACATCATCATGGAGGGTTATACTAGGGAAGGCTTTGGAGAGGAGATATATCAACATTTGAGGAGATTCATGGATCATGTGTAGATGGAGGAGATACATAACTCTTTGATGGACTTATCACAACCACTTATTTCCTCTTGGGGAATGAGAGGGGATCTATCTATGAGCCACTCCATTTATGTGAGAAAAGTATATGGTAAATATCTTATTTTTATGTATGATGATTTATATAATGAATATTTGCATTCCTTCACCATACATGTGCAGGTAATTGTTCCAAGGGGGAACATTCTTACTTATAAAATTCGTGGTAAACTTTGGGCCCTAAACTATGTTGAGGAGGGCCACTCCATAGGAGGATATAGGGAGATGATATATCATTTTGGGTGTGCACCAAAGGCACCAAAAATTTCTCACCTTTTCAAAAATTGTGAGAAAGCTATGGAAACAAGTAAGTGGTGGGGGAACCACTTACCTTATCATGATCTGAGGCAGTCAGGAGATATACTGTGTTGGTTCCACATGTCAGACTATGATCCACCTCCATTATTTCATTTGGTTGTTTATGTATCACTGGTTTTGATCCCATATATTGATGATGTCCTTGTTATTTTTATGGGAATGATTGGAGGGAGAATGGAAGGATTGGATGTGCCCTTTGAGAAAGATATTCTCCATGCTTCTTATGTTTCATATTTCTGGGAAAGCATTGGACCATCCATGATTGTTACATTGGGTCTCTTTTTTCCTTATGGGATGAGCCATTTGGGTAACTTGAGCACTTGGGAGGTGCCTCTCATGGGTAGATGGGAGGGGTTTTTCTATGAATTACCACTCTAGAGGGTGATTCAATTTGTATGGATGATACCTTGGAGATTGGAGCTCCATATGGTAATAAGGGTTCCCCACATTTTCAGTTTTTTCCTTGCAATTGCTTGGGGACAAGCAACACTTGGGAGGGGAGGATTGTAATATTCCTAAATTAGCCATGAGCTAGTTGGAATATTAAATTTTGTTTTTCTGTCTTGTTTTATGAGTAAAAAGACAATGGAGGTCCATAATTCTCCCTAATAATGAATAAATCAATTCCAATGTGAAAATAAGACATCTTAGCAGCTTAATTGAGAACCCTTAGGTGTGAAAAGGGGCTGGAACACCTTGACTGGGTCAAATTTGACCAAATTAACAACATTTTCATGGAGGAGTGGCATTCAAAGAGGGACATCACAGTTTTAGATGGAAACACCTAGCATGGAAGTAGTGTCATAAATGAATGGGGCTTAGGGTTTGGAAGCTCATTTCTTATAAAACAGAGAGGATGACAGCCATATTCATTATGTATTGGTATATGATATTTCTGAATATATGGTATTTTTAGACATATAGCTTTCTCTAGTTGTTTAGCTGAGGTTGTTGTGTTGTTCAGCACTTGGTGCTTCTGATCGAGAATCCCACCTCTTCCATTGAGAAGCCATTGGAGGAGTCTTGTACTTCACTTCCACTACCAGGCATTTGGCCAAAGCTTCATCTTACATCTACAGTGCAGATCCTGTTGAGGGTTGAGGTTTTTTGCAGGTTGTAGCAGTGGAGACCATCTTTGGGTCACTTCAGTACTTATTTTCAGTGGAGAAGGGTTCCTTTCCATTGGGAGGACAATAAGGAATGCTCTTGTGCATATTTTCAGATCTTGGCATCAAGACACATATTTATTTTCCCCTACAACGCAGTTTCTTTCCAAGTCTGTGTTATTTTGAGGGAGGAGTTGCAGGGTGGTTTTGGCACACCATTTGGAGAGGACATTTGCTAGTGAAGGGATATTCCTTTAATCTAGGAGATCTATTAGATGAGGCTACATTATTTCTTATATCATATCAGCCACACTTTCTATATCTATATGTTGTAGTGGATATTCAGCCCTAGGGCTTAGATTCCCATCTTGTACATGGTGTTTTTCTAAAAACCCTTGAGGGGTTCTTCATTGGAGGTTGTATAGTGCCTAGATCTGTATCAGATCTATCTTTTGAGGCATATATCAGCCCATGTTATTTTGTATCTTCATTTGTTGTAGCAGTGTCTTTTAAACAACGTTGTAGTAGTCTTCCAACATTTTGATATATAGTAGCAACACCTCTTTTGAGGGTTTTGTCCATTGGAGGCTTGTTCTATCTTATTGTAAATCTTATGGCCCATTTGTTATGCATATTTTCTTCTATTATAATGAATGAAACGTCTCCATTTTGGTCTCCTATTTTTATCTAATTTTTACGCTGTTGTTTCCATGTTTTTGCACTATATTCCTTCTTTTCCCATTTGGGAATATTACATATTAGTGGAGGTTTATTTGGGTATGTGGTGGATTTGTTTAGGGGATCCAGATCAATGAGTCTAAAAATCATAAAACCCTAATCATGGTTGACGAATTTGTGAATGACCATCATGATATTGCAAAGGAGATGTTTTCATGGTTGGAACATCAAGTAATAGATATAAATTGTAATGTAAATATCCTGATGGTGACACTGAGAAATAAGCTTGGGATATTTGGAGAAGATGGGGGTTCAAATACAGAGAACAAATTGGAAGGGGGATTAAGATATTGGCAAGAAACAAAGAACCAACTAAATAAAGAGCTCGGAAAATATAAACCTAGTTTGAGTACAGTGATTCAATCATAACCCATGTTTAGAATGGAAGTTTTGACAGTGGTGGAACCTACCAACATGCAAGGGGGTCTCCTCGGTGTGAAATCCCAACTCGAATTCACACTATTTGGTATAGAAGCCCTTCTGGAAATAAGTTTCGACTGAAAGTTTTCTTAGAGATTTTCGTTGGCTACAATAGTTAGCACAAGAGAGTAATGTACGTGTACTTTTTAATAAGAAAGTGATCATTCCTTGTGGAATGTTCAGTTCCAGAATGTATCAAAGTTTTTTAACTAGGGAGAAATGAAAGTGAGCATTTAAGAGAAGAGTAATAGTACTAATCTAATAAATACACACAAACATATACATGAAAGAATCATTAATCAACTAGAGAAATAGTTCACATAGAATTTGTTGTAGCATAATTTGACTCAGCTAAAAATCATTAGAGGTTCTGAGAAATTAAAGGTTGTTGAGGAACAGTTATTAAAATTTCAAGACAACCTGCAACATGCTCAAAAGGATAACCACAAGCTCAATGAGGATTCATCATCACATGTGCACTGGAACCAAAATCAGGGAAGCGACAACATTGGAGGTGTAATCTAAGCCAGAGGAGCAGCAAAGAAGAAAAGTGTGCAGGAAGGGTCAAGTCGGGCATATTAGCGTGCAAAATAGTTCAAGATTCAGGCTGATTTATGCGTTACAGATCAGGGTCGAGTCATGCAAATATATGTGCAGAATAGTGTTCGGAGGCTTGATCGCAATCACATGTGGAAGACCTGATCACATATTGCAAATCATAATCGCAAAGCTTAGGAGGAATATAACAAGGTTGAATCTCCGAAATGAGAAATGCAATACGAGGACCGGATGTGATATAGTTCTAAGCTAAAATCTAAAGTATTTAAAGTTCAGTTGTGGGAACCTCTCACACATTGCACATTGCATGCTTGGGAGGAATGGCGCTCATGAATATGTTATGAATTCTGAAGTGCGAAGTGTGGTAACGAAGCAGACGCGATGCAGCTCAGAACTATGATTTAATATATTCCAATCGCACATCACACATTGCAAGCTTAGAAGGAATGACACTCATGAATATGTTATGAATACCGAAATGCGAAATGTGACAAGGTTTTATAATGCTGATTGCGATTTGAAATTGACCCCAGCTCCACTTGCTACATCATCCCTACCTTTATCGCACATCGCAAGTTCAGGAGAAATGGCGCTAATGAATATGTTGTGAATTCCGAAATGCGAAATGCGACAAGGTTTTATATCGCCGATTGCGATTTGCGATCGACCCCACCTCCACTTGCCACGTCATCCCTACCTTTATCGCACATCGCACATCGCAAGCTTAGGAGGAATGGCGGTAATGAATATGTTATGAATGCCAAAATGGGAAATGTGATAAAGGGATGGACATGATAGTTTTCAAAGGAAAATTGGGATATCTTTTAAAGTCTAGTCTTACGGCAGTTACAAAGGAAATTATGAATGTAGGGCAGACCCGGGTATGGAAAGACTCGATGCTATGTGTAGAGCAACGATATGTGTTTGTGGAAGTTTATTAATAAAAGAATAAACACTGCGGACATGAGCAGAAGAGCCAAAGTCAGGTAGTAGGTGACATGATGATAGTTTTTGAAACACAAAAGCATGGGCAAAGTCAGGTGGAGATGCATTTATTCAGACTGTTAGGATATCACAGCAAAAGTGGAAGGATACACATCAACAAAAAATCAGATTCAACAAAAGGATTATATTTCAAGTTTTATTTTTTTTTCTTTGTTAAGATTGAAGCTACAATGATGTCCTTGGTTTCAATGTAATAAGTAGTTTAACAGTTTAGGCAGTCTAAGAGTTTCAAGAAGCTCGAGCAGTTACAAATTGCTTTTGTTTGTATTTAAGGAAGAGAGAAAGAGAGAGGAAGGATTATGAGTTTTGGACCTCTTGGAGATTACTTTTTGTACTTCTTTTTCTAATGGGTGAATGAAATAAGCAGCAAGTTTCCTCCAACTGTTGATGGTTATTCATGTTTCTTGTGTCATTTTGTGTTGTTTCTTCCTTGTATGAAGTGAAGTAAAGAAGTAGCTAGTATTTGATTTACGTTTGTTAGAAAGAGTTAAATAGCCTTAATAAACGCTCCTTCACTCTAACTCCTTTCCCTTCACAAATTCTCTTTGTAACTTAAAAGTAATAGATTTTGTGTTTACAACATTTAATAATGAGTTTCCCCTCTATCTCTCTGAAACTTTAAAGTAATAGATTCTGTGTTTACAACATATTATTTTGAGTTTCCTCTCTCTCCATGAATTCTCTCTTAAACTTAAAAGTAATAGATTTCGTGTTTACAACATATTACTTTGAGTTTCCCCTACAGTTCTTCTTTTCCATTCAGATATGAGCAGTCAATGGCATTGTGAAATATTTTATTATTCCATATCATTAAGGGTTTTAGAAAACTAGTTTCCATAGGGATAGAACAAAGACCTCATGATAAAATTATATTTGTGACACACTTTTAAAATTTCTTAACCACTGATTCCTTTCAAAATCGAGGGATTGTCTCTTAAGATTTAACATTTTCTGGCACCTTTTTCAGGGAGGAAGGCACGAAGTTGTTTTTCCCTAGGTATTGAGATCTATTTCTTGATGGTGAATAAGATTTATATATAAAATTTGGTTGTTTATTATTCACCTGGTGACTCCACTGATGAATATTTCATTAGATAAGGAATTTTGCTGGCAAGAAAATGAGAAAGCATCGTGGCAAAAATGAGTATCAGGGTTTGAATCTTTTAAAGGAAGTTTTATTTTTCACTATTAGTTTAGTGGTCTATTTTCCCTTGCATATCAAAAATATTGTTTCCTGTTTTATATTCTCAGAAGATTATAAGGCCCAAAAAGCACGTTCTTTATTCAAGAAAGAAGATTTTTCTTCTACTTGTATTATTGATCTTGACACAAATTTATCTCCTAAATATGAGAGGAGAGATGATTGTTGCATTACAATTCCTGAAGATAATCTGTCATAGTCTGGGCATAAAGGTGAGGATTCATAATATTTGGGTGATAATATTCTACCTCACAAACAATCCGCTTCTTTCCAGTGTGGAACCAAGGTGATTTTCAAACCCTTGGTGCTGCCTGTAGTTCTTCATCAATATCCTTTAAAAAGCTTTAAATTTCTGCCAAGTTTTTTTGGAGAAAGTGATGAGGTTGCAGCCAAACAACACCTCCTATAATTTGAATAATTTCTGGAAAAATTTCAAATTATCAATGAAGATGTGGCTTAAAGGATATTTTTCATTCATTAAAGTGGGGTGCTCAGGATTGGTTGTAGTGTTTGGAGGATGGTTCAATTAGTTCATGGCAGAGTCTTCAAGACATCTTTCTTAGATATTGGGGTGAGCACGAGCCATACAAAAAGAACCTTTTGGAGTTATATTACATCCAAAGGTAGAGAAGTGAATCAATTGCTATGTTTTATACAAGGTTTCAAAAAATCCATTTCAACATGCCGAAAGAAATTCAACCTCCTAAAGGTGCAGCTATGATATACTATTTGAGGGATATTTATATTGTCTTGGATTTTTATCTTAAGGAAAGAAAGTCTTTCACTCTGGAGCTTATGTTTCTTTATGCACAGGAAATCGAAGATAATGTGTGGGCTTGTAGGAATTTTTTATGTCATGTTGAAAGAACAATTTTTGTTGAAGACAAGAGGGCCTATCAAGAAAACATTGGAATTTCTTTAAAAGAGAATGCAAATTCAGATATGAACAAGGATTTTCAAAAGGTGTGAGAGGACTCATGTATTTTTGAAACACAAGAATTTAAGCATTGTGAATATTCGAGTCAAAAATTCATTGCAACAACTGAACTACACGTTTAAAACCTGGAATATCATTACAATTTTCATAGTTTTAATGATTTTGTGAATAGAGGAGAAACTAGTGGAGCACCTCAGGTGTGTTAGCAAGAGGGGGAAGATTTTTTTCAAAAATAGGAATTATACAAAGAACATCAACATTATGAGGAACAAAAAATATATTTCTCTTTTCGGCCTAAATGGTTGTCAGCAAAAAAATAAATAAATCTTCTCACATACAACCTCAAATTGAGGAGTCAAATAGTGAAGGAAGTTGCCCTGCTCAAAGAAGTCTACATCGACAAGATGTTCAAGAAAAGGAGGCAGTAGAAAATTGGTCTCATCAGTTCTATGATCCAGTAGTTGACTATATGAAAACTTTCTTTTTTCAGCAACAAGCATTTATGTATAGGTATGTGCAAATCTTTGTATCTGGAAAACTTTCATGGTACCTCCCTATTGTGATCTTCAAATTTCAACAATATGGAGGCATTATGTCTAACATACAGATGTTGGATTGGTTCCATTTGAAGGATGACTTCACCTGAGTAAGTTCAGACATGAATACATATATAGGAGTTGTGCATAAATAAGCTCAGAAGTTGAGAATTTTTAGTTATAATATTTATAGTTCGGTATTTTCAGTTTAAGAATAAACGAAGTCCAAAGTGTAGCAGTTTTAGGTAGTATTTCATACTGGATCAACTCCCATTTGGGATTGACTCCATGCCCAATAACTGGTATTGATCTACAAGTTCTCTTTGACTCCATGCCCAATAACGACTACTGATCTACAAGTGCTCTTTGACTCCATGCCCAATAAAGGCTACTGATCTATAAGTGCTCTTTGAATCAATGCCCAATAAAGGCTACTGATCTACAAGTTATCAACACTTTTCTACCAAATTTTTTTCCCCAATTGGAGCCAGATGTTGTAGCATAATTTGACTCAGCTAAAAGTCAAGAGAGGTTCTGAGAAATTCAAGGTTGTTGAGGAAAAATTGTTAAGATTTCAAGAAAACCTGCAACATGATCAAAAGGATAACCACAAGCTAAACAAGGATTCATCATCACATGTGCACTGGAACCAAAATCAGGGAAGCGACAACATTGGAGGTCTAATCTAAGCCATAGGAGTAGCAAAGAAGAAAATCATGCATCAAGGTTCAAGTGCTTATTCGTGTGCAGAACAATTCAAGAGTTGGGTCAATTGATGCGTTCAGAACATTTCACAAAGATCAGGGTTGAGTCATGCAAATATACATGCAGAATAATTTTCAGAGGCTTGATCGCAATCGCATGTGGAAGGCTTGATCGCATATCGCAAATCGTAATCGCAAATTTGAGGAGGAATAGAACAAGGTTGAATCATCAAAATGCGAAACACGATATGAGGATCGGATGCGATAAGTTTGAAGCTCAAATCTAAAGTATTTAAAGTATGGCTGTGGGACCCTCTCGCACATCACACATCACAAGCTCAGTAGGAGTGGCACTCATGAATATGTTATGAATGCCGAAGTGTGAAGTGCGATAACGAAGTGGACATGATGCAACTCAGAACCATGATTTAATATATTCCAATCGCACATCGGACATCACAAGCTCAGGAGGAATGGCGCTAATGAATATATTATGAATTCTGAGATGCGAAATGTGACAAGGCTTTATATCGCCAAATGTGATTTGCAATGAACCCCATTTCCGCTTGCCACGTCATCCATACCTTTATCACACGTCGCACACCACAAGTTCCAGAGGAATGGCGCTAATGAATATGTTGTGAATGATGAAATGCGAAATGCGACAAGGTTTTATATTACCGATTGCGATTTGCGATTGACCTCACCTCCACTTGCCACATCATCCCTACCTTTATTGCAAATCAAACATCGTAAGCTCAAGAGGAATGGCGCTAATGAATATGTTATGAATGTCGAAATGAAAAATGTGATAAAGGGATGGATGAGATAGTTTTTAAATGAAAATTGGAATATATTTTAAAGTCCAATATTACAATAGTTACAAAGGAAACTCTGAACGCAGGGTAGACTCGGCTAAGAAAAGACCCGACACTACGTGCATAACAATGGTATGCGTTTGCGACAGTTTATTAATCAAATAATAAATGCTGTAGGCACAAGTGGAAGAGGAAGATTTGGGTAGTAGGTGACATGATGACAGTGTTCAAAATGCAAAAACATGGGTAGAGTCGAGTGGAGATGCGTTTATGCAGACTGTTAGGATACCACAACAGAAACGGAAGGAGACACATCAATAACAAATCAGATTCAGAAAAAGGATTAAAGTTAAAGTTTTAATTTTCTTTCTTTGTTAAGATCGAAGCTACAATGAGGTCCTTGATTGCAATGTAACAATTATTTTAACAGTTTAGGCAGTATAAGATTTTCAAGAAGCTGGAGTAGTTACAAACTACTTTTGTTTGTATTTAAGGAAGAGAGAAAGAGAGAGGAAGGCTTCTGAGTTCTGGACCTCTTGGAGATTACATTTTTTACTTTTTTTTCTGATGGGTGAATGAAAGAAGCAGCAATTTTCCTGCAACTGTTGATGGTGACTCATGTTTCTTGTGTCATTTTATGTTGTTTCTTCCTTGGATGAAGTGAAGTAAAGAAGCAGCTAGTCTTTGATTTACGTTTGTAAGTAAGAGTTAAATAGCCTTAATAAGTTCTCCTTCACTCCAAATCCTCTCCCTTCACAAATTCTCTCTAGAACTTAAAATTAATACATTATGTGTTTACAACATATTATTTTGAGTTTCCCCTCTCTCCACAACTCTCTCTGAAACTTAAAAGTAATATATTCTGTGTGTAATGTCTCACATGGGGAAAATAAGCTCAGTACGGAATATCTTAAGATATTACACTATGGAATCACAACAGCATGGAAAACACAACAAAAAATTCTAAACCAGAGATAGAATAGTAGGCAATTTACTGGTTATATCACCTCTAAGGAGAGGATGAAAACCAAAGGCTTCCTGGCCCATTCTAGACTCTGTCTATAGAAGACTAATGAAACACAGCAAGTGTGGGAATGAAAAAATCCTCTTAGATTTTGCTACCCTTAGTAACCTTAGATCTTCAGATCTAAAGAATGGATCCAAAGATAATAAAAAACTAAACAAGTGAGAAGTGGGAAATTCCACTCTCAGAAAAATCTGCAATAGGCTCAAGGAGGATGATGTATAAGCAAGCCAGTGTTAGAATAACGTAGAAAAGGGCTGGGTTCCCTTATTTTAAGTCGTGTGGGACCTCCACGCAGAGTTTTAGAAAAAATAAATGAGTTAATAGGGCTTAAAAATATCTCCCACAATCAACACTAGCTGAAAATCAGCTAAAGGAGAGAGTTGGTTAATAGAGAAACCCTTCTTCTGGAATTGCGCAGTTTCTGCTGGAAAAAAATAGAAATCAACCATCAGACCCATATTACAGTATGGCAGAAAGAAATCAGATCCATAATGAATTTCCTTTGTAGAAGCATTGAATTTACATGAAGCAAGAGCAAGAATCCCTTCAGAAATTATAGCAGAAACACATGGAAAAGCTGCAGAAAGACTTGAAAAAGTTTTATATGAGGAGCTTCAGCTGCTGTAGGTTAAATATCAGATCTACAACTGATAAATTACTGAAACATCAGATCCATACCAGATTTGGAAACTACTCAGCCTTCTTAACAAGACCCCCTTGGGGTTTCATCAAAATAATGCATAACAATTTGTAGATCTAGCTTTTAAGACACTGATCTGTAGAAAACTTCAGAGATTTCTGAAGATGGATTTCATTACATTACATATCATATCTGAACATGAATAGATCAGAAAGCTAATTTACAAATCTCAAAGGGAGAGGCAAGCCTCAATCACCAGAGAGAAAGTACAATGAGAAATCTAGACAATATTGAAGCATGTACATGAAAATAACGCAGTATAAGGAAGAGACTACGCAGTAGCTGGAAAGAAATAATAAAAAAAATTAGAATTACAGATATGAAAGTAAAATGAGAGTAATATCCTCTTCTGGGTGGTCACAAGACACCTTCCTTGAGAGAAATCTCCTCTAAATAACTAGATCTTGCAGATCTAGTTCCCCCACTTGCTACAAATCACAAGCAGCTACAAAACCCTCAACAGGACCAGTGTTGCTCTAGAGATGAAGCTTGGCCATAATTCCGGATAGTGGAGAGATGCATCAAAATATCCTCCAAAGAGCTACTCCATGGAAGGAGAGAGGATTCCTAAATAGGAAATCCTCTTCCCTTAGGCTAAACAACCAAGAGACTAGAATTGCTGCAGCAAATTCTCAAAGTTCTTCAACAACCATTACTTGTTTCCTCTCCTTCTATTTATAACATGAGGGCTTGCCAAAATCCTAAACCATATTCTTCAACTTATCCCTTTTCACACATGTTATCCTCTTCTAGAAGTATGTTGTGCTTGATGGATAAGCTTCCCTCCAAACTGCGCTGTAGGTGGGGCCAAGTTGACCCATGCAAATGAATTTTCCCTTTTCACACTTAGGGGTGTTTAATATAGTTGCCCAGATTTGTCCCCTTTCTCATTGGGCATGTATTTATTCTCAAATTAGGAGTTTAATAAGCCTCCTTCACATACTTTTATTCATGAACAAAGAAAACTAAAATTAAAATGCAATGTCCCCATTTAGCTGCAAAAATTGGGACATTACAGTCTCCCCTAGAAAAATGTTGCTTTCCCTCAAGCAACTCTTATTGTAGATGTAAATCTTCTACTCCCCTCCAAATGGCATCCACATAAGGAAGGATCCCTCCATTTGCTGCAATAGATTATGTATGTTTGGTTCCAAATCTTTCTTCTGTCAATGCATGAGATGACCTCCAACAGTGAGGTTAGATGTCCTCCTCTTACCGTGAAGCACATGATGACAAATACATGATGTCCAACACCATCAGAAACACATAAGAGACATAATTAAGGTAGCTCCTCCCATAAAGGAAAAGCTTCTTCATGCAAAACAATTCCTCCATCCCATGTTTGTGAACTTGAATAAGCATTGCTATGCCTCCATTCTTAGCCCTGTTGGCCTTGTTGGATTCAAACTCCATCATTCCAGCGTTATGAAAAAGAGGAAGGAAAGGAGTAATATGGGTGAACAAAAGATGTCAAACCATATTCTCCCAAAATCAACCACCATTGCAAGGCCCTTTACTGCCATCCTTCATCTCCTCCATGTAAGTTGGACAAGCCATGCTTCCCAAAAGATGATGTGCATGCCTTCTTTCCTGCAAGTTATCTTTGTTACATAAGGCATGAATCAGAAAATTATGAGTCATGGGGTGGTCACCATACTCATTCAAAAGCATCAAAGAAACAAGGGATCTTGCTGCTCTCTTCCCTCCTCATGTGCATCATGAAACCAGCCATGCTAGTGGACATATGATATGTCACATCAGGCCAATACAAAGTACCATCATCAATGCACATCTTGAGATGGTCATGCCAAGTTTTACACCATGCAAAACACATAGACATAAGAGTTGTCATGTGTACCTCCTCAAGTGAAAAAAAATTGTACATGCCTTCTTTTGCTGCAGCATAACAATGAAGTCCAAGGCATGATTCAAAAAATAATGAGCTATTGGGTAGCAATCACACTCACCCAAAATCATCCATAGAAACAATGACTTTACAGCCTTCTTGCCTCATCAACATGTGGATCTTGGAGCAACAACACAATGATGAACATGTAGAATGCCTCATCAACTTAGTACAAGCAATCTCCTCCTACCACATCATGTGGGAGTCATTCCTCCTCCCAAGCCAAAGTGCATGCATGAAATATACCTCCAACAGAAATGCATGTGGACATATGAGACATACTTCAAGCATAAATGAATCCATGGACATAAGATTTTACATGGCATATCCAACTCTCCTTATAAAAACCACATCTTCCATGCTTCCTCTTCATAAGATCTACTAATGATGTACCAAGCATGAGATAAGAGAATGAGAATCTTTGGGTAGAGAAGATGCTCACCCCCAAGCAACCAGCATTTCCATGCCTCTTTAGTCATTTCATGACCATTCTTCAAGTCATAGATCAGAAAAATAGGTACCTTTGGAGAGTGATAGGAGTCTCCCAAAGGCAACCAGCGTAACCAAGCTTGCTAGTCCATACATGTCTACAAGTGATCATGTGACCCTTTGCTCACCATCCTCATCCACTCACTCAAATATGGAAGTTGAGTGATGTGTTTCAAAATCATGGCATTCTCCTTTTGCAGAATACCATCTCCTCGAACCCACTAAAGAACTTTTTATCTCATGAAATACTGAAATGCACCTTTGTTGAGATCTCTCAGTGAGACCTTCCTCTCATGTATGATCCTCCAAAACCAGTGAAGCTTTGGATCTGCAGCAATACCTCTTGCATGCTCTAAGAACGATGAAGCCTCTTTGTCACAGCCACTAAGTGACAATGCTGTAGATCTGCAAAGTGATGCATGCACTGCCTCAAAGCAAGTGTCATTGCTGATCTCACAATCAGCCATTGAACATAGGACAATACTAATCCCTTTTCTTGAGACCCTACATATCAACCCAAGAGATTGAATGCAGCTCAACAATGATGCATAGGGATATCTTCCAGTCTCCTCCTTGATTATATCAAGGGTCCTCTACGCTGTGATATGTCTTTGCTTCAAATCAGCACTTTGATCTAACCCTTGGCCATGCATAGATCTTGAAATAATATGTGCCGAAATCTTATGCATACCTTGGATCATCTGATATGTGGGAACCTCTTGATAGAACACAAGAGTTCCTCCATCTGGAACAATGATGCCTCCAACTGCTGGTAAGAATGATGGCCTCCTTTCTTCAGGTACACCAGCGCTAGAATCTTTCTTCTCCTCCTCATGCATCTGCAGATTCATGCATGGAATCCCATATGATAAGAACTCAAGACTACCTTGCAAAGATGCAAGTGCCTCTTCTCTAGATGCAAGCTCCTTAGCAGCAGATAGTGAAAATGAAGATCTCTTGCCCAAAGTGACAAGACATGACATTCTCCTTTGTTTCCTTGGAAGATGTCCCTTTGTAGCTCTTCTCTTCCTCTCCTCTTCAAAATCCTTGGGATTTTCTTCAATATTCTTCAATGCTTGAAAAAGAAGAAATGAGATCTCTTCTTCAATCATTCTCTCTGCCTTGTGACAACAGGATGTGTATGGCTCTTCCTCTCCATCTTGAAACCCTTTAGGAGTTTCTTTGCATCTCCTTTCTTCATTGCTATACATCTCACCTTCTTCAAAGAAAGTGGGAATAGTGGATCTATGAGGAGATCGTGGATCCTCCGGTCTTCTATTTTTGCTGATAGGAAGTGCTAGGGCTTCCTTCTTCTTCTTGAAATCTCATGCAGCTCTTACTGCAACTTGCTTCTTCTCGAAACCCTCTAAGAGTCTCGATGATTCTTCTCTTTCTCTTCTGATTTACCTCTTAGGAGAGGCTCTTCTTAGATCTGAAAAATGATGAGGATAATCTCATCTGCTGCATCAACTGATCTCTGCTTCTGTTCTTTGATTCACTGGTAGCTTGATCTCACAGGCTGTGCCAGAGATCATGCTTTGATACCACTGTAATGTCCCTAATTGGGAAAATAGGCTCAGTAGGGAATATCTTAAGATATTACACTATGGAATCACAGCAGCATGGAAAAAACACCAGCAACTTCTAAACCAGAGATAGACTAGTAGGGAATTTACTGGTTATATCACCTCTAAGGAGAGGATGAAAACCAGAGGCTTCTTGGCCCATTCTATACTTTTTCTATAGAAGACTGATGAAACACAGAAAGTGTGGGAATGAAAAACTCCTCTTAGAGTTTGCTACCCTTGGGAACCTTAGATCTTCAGATCTAAATAATGGATCCAAAGAGAAGGTTAATAGAGAAACCCTTCCTCTGGAATTGCGCAGTTTCTGCTGGAAAACACTGGAAATAAGCCATCATACCCATATTATAGTATGGCAGCAAGAAATCAGATCCATAATTAAGTTTCTTTGTAGAAGCATTGAATTTACATGAAGCAAGAGCAAGAATCCCTTCAGAAATTATAGCAGAAACACATGGAAAAATTGCAGAAAGACTTGACAGCATTTTATATGAGGAGCTTTAGCTGCTGTAGGTTAAATATCAGATCTACAATTGATAAATGACTGAAACATCAGATCCATACCAGATCTGGAAACTATTCATCCTTCTTAACAAGATCCCCTTGGGGTTTCATCAAACTAATGCATAACAATTTGTAGACATAGCTTTTAAGAAACAGATCTGCATAAAAATTCAGAGATTTTTGAAGATGGATTTCATTACATTAAATATCAGATCTGAACATGAATATATCAGCAAGCTCCTTTACAAATCTCAAAGGGAGAGGCAAGCCTCAATCACCAGAGAGCAAGTACAATGAGAAATCTAGACAATATTGAAGCATGTACATGAAAATAACGCAGTATAAGGAAGAGACTGCGTAGTATCTGGAAAGAAATGATACAACATATTAGAATTATAGATCTAAAAGTAAAATGAGAGTAATATCCTCTTTCGGGTGGTCACAAGACACCCTGCCTGAGAGAAATATCCTCTAAACAACTAGATCTTGCAGATCTAGTTCCCCCACTTGCTACAAATCACAAGCAGCTGCAAAACCCTCAACAGGACCAGAGTTTCTCTAGAGATGAATCTTGGCCATAATTCCAGATAGTGGAGAGATGCATCACAATCTCCTCCAAATATCTACTCCATGGAAGGAGAGAGGATTCCTAAACAGGAAATCCTCTTTTCTTAGGCTAAACAGCTAAGAGACTAGAGTTGCTGTAGCAACTTCTCAAAATTCTTCAACAACCTTTACTTGCTGCCTCTCCTTCTATTTATAACATGAGGGCTTGCCAAATCCCTATACCATATTCTTCAACTTATCCCTTTCACACATGTGATCCTCTTCTAGAAGTACATTGTGCTTGATGGATAAGCTTCCCTCCAAGCTGCGCTGTAGGTGGGGCCAAGTTGACCCATGCAAATGAATTTCCCCTTTTCACACTTAGGGGTGTTTAATATAATTTCCAAGATTTTTCCCCTTTCTCATTGGGCATGTATTTATTCGCAAATTAGGAGTTTAATAAACCTCCTTCCATGCTTTTATTCATGAACAAAGCAAACTGAAATTAAAATGCAATGTCCCCATTTAGCTGCAAAAATTGGGACATTACACTGTGTTTACAACATATTATTTTTAGTTTCCTCTCTCTCCATGAATTCTCTCTGAAACTTAAATTTAATAGATTATGTGTTTTCAACATATTGCTTTGAGTTTCCCCCACAGTTTTTCTTTTCCATTTAGATATCAGCAGTCAATGGCATTGTGAAATCTTTTATTATTCCAGATCATTAAGGGTTTTAGAAAACAAGTTTCGAGAGGGATAGAACAAAGACCTCATGATAAAATTATTTATGTGACATACTTTTAAAATGTCTTAAGCACTGATTCCTTTCAAAACCAAGGGATTGTTTCTTAAGATTCAACAGAAGTAATGATTATTAAAACAAGTACAATACACATTCAATAATATAAACACCAAAGTCACCTAAATAGTTAAATTTATTTAGTACAAGTGAAAAAAACATATATCGCAAATATTCAAAGAATAATTTTACAAAATTTATGAAATACGCATGAAAGTGTGTTGCATAAATGAGCTTGAAGTATTAAGAAAAACTTCCAAGATACATCAATACAATGAAGACCACTTGCTCCTCAAAAGAACTATATTCCTCTCTAATGTCTAGTTAGAGGATCCAAGGTGAAAATTCCTTTACTTGAGATATGAGGGTGTATATATAATAAACGAGGTGACTCTCCACCTCCCTTGTGACTCTTGGACTCCCCTCATAACTCTTGGGCTTCCATATGAATTTTTGAATTCTCATGAGACTCTTTGACTTCTACATGACTTTTCACATTCTATAGATGACTCTTGGAATTCCACTTTACATTACACTTCTCATATTATTTAAAATTACATAATTACATCCATTAATGATGTGGAAGATGAATACTCATATGACACCTTCAAGTGACACTTTGAAAATATATGACTTGACACTAATGACATGGACTTGTTAATGATGTGGAAATATAAAGCCACTACTCTCTTGTTGTTATTTTTTTTTCTTCATGAAATATGTTTCATGGTATTCCTCTTCTTCCTTTAAAAGGCTTAAAGAAAAGGAGTCTTCTCTATGATCTTTATCTTCTAGCTTCTGTCGCAAACCAGTTTCCCTTCATATTCTTGTTAAATGGTCATCTTGTCTTCAAAACTTCCCAAGTGTTTTCTAACACAATATCCTTCTCATCTTTCATGAGTATCATCCTGTCATGTCAATATATAATACTTTCAAGTGAAATCCACTCATGGAAAGATGAATTCATTCTGAAAACCTCCTAGTCTTACACGAATCACGAAATCTTCTCATTGAATTGGAACTGGGTACTGGAAATGGAGGAAGACACAAGGATTTCACAGTGTGAACTTCCATAGGCCAGGAGTGAGGGGCCGAGGCTTGCAACTATGCAATGCATAGTTCTAAAGGAAAAGAGGAGGGGATTGAGAACCAAGATTTCACAAGGCATAGTTCTGGGAGGCAGTGACTAGGAATTACATAGTTCCAGGAGGTAGGGATGAAATGTTGATGCTTGCAACTACACAATGCGTAGTTAAAAGGGGTGGAGGGGGTGGAGTGAACTTATGGTCAGGCATGAAATTTCTGGAATTTAAATAAGTGTTGGACCAGTGAAGAAAATATGAAACCAAGGTAGTACTTGAGCATGATCACACACTCAAAACTATCGATGACACAACCTACAACACTTTGCACTAAAAAGCAACATGATCCCTTTAATGCGACAACAAAAACAATGACCTCCTCCAAGTGCGACACTTAAGGCACACTTTGCGATGACAGTGACAAAACAAGTATGACAACGCATAATACTTTGGAAATGAGTCAAGTACATTTCTATATGATATATAGGACCCATTAGTGCTAGATTTTCCTCATGAAATAGAATAAAACACTACTTTCATAATGTGCAACACTTCCCATGAAAAAATATGACCCTTAGGTTTTCTTCCAAAAGGGACTAGAAAAATTAGAGGATTTACATGGAATGACTCTTACTACTAGAAATGACAGCTTGCAAGGTCAAATTAGGTTCAAAATCTTTGATGTAGGCCACAATTTTGGAGGGTTTTGTAGCATGAAAACACTTGGTGACACACTAGTAGAATTACAGCTTCTCTGCCTTGGTATAACTCTATATACATGGTCTAGTTCTTCAGAAAGTATTGATTCATTGTGTGTGGATAACCCCAGTTTTCCATCTTAACCTTATCATAGATGTATTCCCCTCCATTCCTGATGCAGGTGCATCTAACCTAGGTCAAATGTTTTCTACAGGAGTTAGTTCACAAAGTTATGCTTTAATTAATTAATGTATTTGTTCTATAATTTTAGGAGAAAATGATAATTCTTGTGTGTTAGTATGAATCTTAATCGCAAGCGTACAAAAAATTCTCTCTTTAGCTGTGCATAAAAAACAACCCTAACAACAAAGATGGCTACCAATTTCTTTAAATCCGTAATTAGTTGACCAAGATAAATGTTGCAAAATCTAGATCTATGCAGTAAAAGACATTTAAGTAGTAAATAAAAGAAAGAGTTGCTCCATGCATCCAATAGAAAAGCCAAGAAAATTTTAAAGAATTTTTGTATTTTTTGACACCTGGGAAGGGAACATAGAAAGATGTTACCAGTCCCCCTCAATGGGATGGGTTCTTGTAAGTCCTCAACACTTCAGATCTAAAATCTCTCTCTCTCTCTCTTGATGGTGTAGAAAACCCAGAAAAAAATGGAACTCAAAGGGAGCTCATAAGAAAAATGGTAGCAAAATATGACAATGATGGTGGATCAAAGTCAGACAAAAAGTATAAATCCAGAGTGATCTTTAGGCAACAAAAGGTAGTGAAGGAATGGAAAAACCCTTCTATTTATAACAAAATTATGAGTTAGTCTAGATATTGGTGCATAATTAAAATATTTTTAACCAAATCAAGATCCAAATTTTATGGAATATTTTATTATATTTGTTGGAGGGAAAAAGAATTTAACTTTGGTAAAATCCCCTTATTTGTAAATAATAAATAAATAAGTGATTTATTTATTATTTTAAGGATGTAGTTGAGTAATAATAAAATAAATAATGATTTATTTAATTATTTATAATTGATTTAGTGAAATTTAACAAGGAATATTATTTAAATAAGGCTTAAATAATTGTTCCTAGAAAATAATAAGATAAATAATGATTTATCTAATTGATTTTCCTGTTTTGGGTTAAATATGACCAGGAATATTAATTAAACTACTGTTTAACTAATTATTCCTTGAGGAAAATAAAACAAATGTGGATTTATTCAATATTTCCTCATGGAGTTTCTTGTTTAGACCATAAACAACTTAATAAATGTGGTTTACTAAGTTATTTTTCATATTGAAAGCAATTTTACTTAGGGTAAAATTGGTCTTACATGGTGTAATTTGGTCCATCTAATAGTAATAGTTTAGATGACCAAAAAATGGTGTAACAAATTTCCCTCCAATGTGCGAGCATTAGGAGCTAATCGTATGACCGAAGTACGTTGTAAGAACTCAATCACTAGACACCGAAGGGGAAGTTAGAGAGAGAGAAATATAAGGTAGACCAAAGCGCTAGGGGACTAGACCTTAAGGAGGCGAGACTTACAGGTATGATAAGTCTCTTTTATAAGTGATTACCTGTTCTATAGGTGGAGGGGGAGGCATACCTATGCCCATCGAGACAAAGTACAAAGAATAATGCGTCCAGTAAACGAGGGACTGAACTATATAGTACATGCTGGCATAAACATGAGCCAGAAAAAAACATGATAATGAATCTCACATACATACTGTGCCTGGGATAACAGCCAAGACTTATAAAATAATATCTGAGTACATGAGATATAAATACAACCAAAGTGCCCTTGTAAATAGGACAGGGCTCTGAAAATCTGACTGACACATGAAAACTAAAAGGCGTTGCAAGCGGCTGAGGCTGACATCATCAAATATATGGAGCTACATCAAAGGCTGTAATGAAAAGGTCATCCAGGCATGTGGGGGGCTACCTAAAGGGCCACCCCCTCATGAGGTTTGAAACATCTCACACACACTCGGGAATCACCGGTACAATCTGCTGCATCACTGAACTATCAAGTATACAAATCTCGATCATGCTGTAAGGAGCTAGAGCTGAGAAAAAATCAAGTAAAAGGGAAATAAGGAGTCCCTTTGCCTGATCTGAGGCACTGAACAAGAGTGGAAGCTGGGACCAAGGTACACCTCCCTTTAAACCTGTCTTTTGGAATGAATGATCTAATGTCGACAAAAGTAGGTCCGCCATAGGTGAGGCAATAAGGGGTCTTCAACTAAGGCACGAGAGAAAATAGTAGAGCGAATGATAAACTGACACTAGGGATGATGATGAAATGGGGGGTACTGAGTAGCGGACGACCGACTTCCCTTATTAGAGCATAAAGGGCATGGATGACCTGGCAGCAACTGACACAATATCAAAGGGCATAGGGGCTAGTAGGACTGAAGGCCATAATGTGAGACACGAGAGAGAGACCAAGCAATGAAGGATGGAGGACTATAGCAGAATACAAAGGGACTCGAGATAGACTCCATGGATGTGATGATGACTCAACTCAGATGCTCTAAAAAAGGGCGACTTGATGATGATGCCACACAGAAAAGGTCCAATGGGGACCATAAAAGCACGAGTACAAGATGGTTACTCATGACGAAAATCGACACAAGTATGGACAAGTATGGAGGCAAAGTGGTGCCCCAAGAACAAGTGTTGCAAGTGAAGAAATTTGATTTTGAGGAGTGGTGAAGTGACGCTTCTTGGAAAAAATGTGTTCCGGTGAAGTACCAAATCGCAAAAAACTAATAGATACCCATTTGAGGGCTCGGTGAGAGGTTTCCAACAGTATAGATGGTATGTCAAACTGAGCTACAGTTTGGCTGTGGAACGCGAAAGAAAAATCAGGGGTTTCTCTTTTAATAAGGGATTTTCCCTCCAAATTCAGTCATTTTCAAGTGTAGCTGTGGCGAATGTAGAGAGGAGAGAAGGCCCTAAATCTTGCGGTGATCGTAGAAGATAAACCTACTGTTCGAATCAAGATCCGTCAGTTGCAAGTAAGAGGCCTAACCCTATTGTTTCATTTTAGTGGATTGAAAGTTCAGTTTAGGTGACCAGAGCTCAGGAATAGACCCCTACTCCTCTTCACGGTCGGGTCGCACTTTTTGGGGCAATATCTATGACTTGGGTAGCAGGTTTTTGGTAGAAAAGTGCGACCTCTACCAGGATTTTTCTTGAAAAGTGCGACCTGGCAGAGAGGGGTTTTTATGTGTTGTTTTTTTGTTGAGAGCTAGGTTTTTATGGTTAAATGCAATCTTTCCTTTCTGTACACTGAAAAATATGATGGTTTTGTGCAGATATGGTAGAATTACAAATCAATTGGAGAGAGAGAGACTTGGACACATTACGGTCGGAGATCCAAGAGGATAAATGTGTCTGGAGTGCAGTAGACAGGTTTGGGGTTCTGAAGTTTATGGAGAACCCTCTGATGAGAGCTGGAGAGCCGTTATTGGCCCGGACTTTTAGTTATTGGGATCCGTACCATGAGTTCTTTATAGTGCAGGGGCACCAGATCGAATTGACGGTCTAGGATATATATTTTATGACTAGTCTCCCACCACTTGGGATGGTCGGGAATACTCAGCCAGTGTTACCGTGAGGGCAGAACATCATGGATTTTGTAGAGCACCATTGTCGATGAGGTCTCTAGTTAAAGGGGACAAAGATACCCATCGAGGATCTAGAGAGGTTAGAGACTCATGCTGTGGCCACAACGGTGCTACGGATCTTGGGAAACCAGACACTCCACCACATCACTGTAGGGAAGATGATGTTTGTGGAGAGTGTGCTGAGTGAGACCTACTATGGGTGGGCCCAGATGATGTTGTCGTTGTTGAAATGATAGTTGTCGCTATGCAAGTGGCAAGTGAACCATGACTGTGCATATGGTATAGTGTTGTGCTCGCTCTTATTTGAGAAAATCCCGACGCTTCAAACTTGCATACAGCTCCAGGATGGGGGCCCGAGGGAGCCTAGGATGCACTGGTGGGGGCGGCTACTGTGTAAAAGAGGAGGTGGGGTGGTTGGAAAGGTGTTCTGACCCGAGTCCTTTGCTCATTAGGATCATATGCCACTATACATAGACGAATATCCCTATAGTGGGATGATTTATTGTGGGAACCTAGACTTGTTGTTGGAAATATGATTCAGAGTGTTGTCCTTGATGGCAACCCACTTGATGAAGATGATGGCATCCTACTTAATGAAGTTGTTATTGATGCTTGATGAGTTTATTAATGATGTAAATCTGATGTTCTACAAGTAGCTCAGAAGTACTAGAGAAAGAAATATGAGTAAGAGCTAGAACAATGATGAAAAGTGTGTGACACAACGCATACGCGGGTTTGTTTAGGAGAAGTAGTGTATGCATGTGGAAAAGTACGTGCCAAGTCACGTATTCTTAATTGCGCTCTAAATGTGTAAAACCAGGGGTTACTACCATGGTATTGACCCATTGTATTGAGCGCTGGATTGTTTATTTGATCCCGTCTATGAATACCATCGGAAGTGATGTGGTTTTGGCTCATGGTATTGACAAAGGCTAAATCTATATAAGGAGAAGAAAATCATTATGAAAAGTGTGTGCAAGATGTCTGGGTTTGAATGAATACTTCTCTTTGAAGTATATCTGAATGGAATGGGTAACAGTTGAATGATAGATCTGAATGTATGATGAAGAAGGGTATCTTTATATGACATGTATTTGTATTTTATAGATCTGTATATGGAATGTTTAGATATGAGATGAGGCGAACATTTTTCTGAAGTGAAGAGTAAAATATGAGCTATGCATCTGTTCTGAAGAATTGTGTTGCCCTAAAATGTCTAAAGATCTATACGCTAGTTTGTAATAGAGGAAGCGCGTATATACGCCGGTTTAATTCAGTGAAAGCGCGTATGGAATGTGAAACCAGTTCTGAAGTATGTGAAGATGTATACGTGGGTTGATATGCATGGACACGCGTATATACGTAGGATCAATGAAAGGAAAGCGCGTATTAAAACTAGAGCTTGATGAAGTTTGTGGTATGAGATGTCTAATTTGTTCTGATGTTTTACTTCTATCTGTTAGTGATATATTCATACAGATCTAGGTTGTTTGAATGATGATTATGCTGCTAATGATATTGATGAAATATCACGTTGATGATTAATTGGTTGATGATTCGATGAATGAATTTATGGAGTTATCAGTTTCAGTTTGATGTATGGTTGAGCTTAAATGTGTGGAGTGGGTCCAGTCTGAAAATATGATGAAAAGTGGCCTTCAAGTTGTGTTCTATGGAAGCTATTGGATCCAGTGTGAAAATTGATGAAACGTGGTCCATGGTGGTGCTGAGGGTTGTAGCCTTTAGTCAGGGGGTTGTAGCTCCCTTCCAGGTGAGGCTGGTAAACGAGAGCAGGGGTTCGTAGCTCTCTTCCAGGAGAGGCTGATAAACGAGAGCAGGGGGTTGTAGCTCCCTTCCAGGTGAGGCTGGTAAATGAGAGAAGGGGGTCGTAGCTCCCTTCCAGGTGAGGCTGGTAAACGAGAGCAGGGGGTCGTAGCTCCCTTCCAGGAGAGGCTGGTAAACGAGAGTAGGGGGTTGTAGCTCCCTTCCAGGAGAGGCTGGTAAACAAGAGAAGGTTGTAGCCTTCTGCAGGTGGGTGCCTGCGTGCTGGTATGAGTCTGCGCTAGTACATGGTTGTAACATGTTTTCTTTATATAATAAATATTGAAGACTGAGACGACGACAGCGGTGGTTTCTGACTTGGGTTTCCACCTTAAATCCTAGTGTTCATATGTGATGCTTATGTGTTGTTATCACTCAGATTTTCCTTGAAGTTGTTAGAAGAGGAAGGGGGTCCGAGGTAACCACAAACCAACCTTCAGATACAGAATCTAGCCAATCTGTATCCAGAGAGGGCTCTCTCTTTAAAATTTAGCTTTATTCTTAGAAAATATTAGGCTAGTTATAAGTCCAGGGGTTTTGTTTGAGTTTGATGGTGGAATCTGCCAAATAAGGGCAAGATTGAGTATTTCAGGCCATTGGGCTATGGAGTCAAAAATATGGCTTTATTGGATTATTTTTTTACACAAAAGATGGCTTTGCAGGACAAGATAGCCAAAACAAAGAACAATTTTAGAAATTAAAGTGAATGGAATGGATTTTTAAATGGATGAAAGGAAATTAAGAATCTTTCAACATGTTTAAACGAGGGAAAGTGAGTGATTACCAATAAAGAGCAATTAATAATTCTTTAATAAGTAATCAAATGCTTAAACCAGAGAAACAAGAGCAATTAAGAATTCATTGTTTATGACCAGTTTAGAAGAAAACATTTAGAATAATAACAATTGAAATAAGAGTAAAATTAAGCAATTTATGATTTAATCCTTTTTTTTAATTATTCAGAAATGAAACACAGTGATTTAGTAAACATATATAACACTTAAAACACAGGATAGAAATGACTTATTGAACTGTAGTCTGACACATGAATCTTGCCAAAAGTCTTGAGCTTCAATACATCATCCAGCAAGCCACGAAGAAATTTATCCAAAAGCCCTTTATTCCAAAATTCAATGTTACAGCAAAGTAGAAGAATCCACCCTCAATACTCCAATTGAGGGAGTATTTATACAAATTCTAAACTAAAATATCTTGAAAAAAATTTCAAAATTAGTTCACAAATCTCTCCAACTATTTTACATAAATAGAACTTAAGTAAAGGAAACTCAAACTAATGCATCTAGTTGGCACTATTTTGTATGGATAGGTGATGACAAAGAGGATAATTCAAATTTGATCTAACTCTTAGTTGATGATGAGGCATCCAAGTCACTAACTGCTTCCTTTCTTTGTGCAATTCTGCTCCAACAATTCTGCAAATTTTGGGTCCAATGAGACCTTTTTATTTCTCAATCCGTAATAGATATGTAAAAATTGAAAGAGGTTATTGTAGATTAATATGTTGGTGAGCTAAAACTCTTTCATTTTCCCCAAATTCCTCTCCAGTTGTGCACAAAAGGCTCTGCAAAAAATATGTGTAAAATAGAGTTTTACAGAGTCTGAAAAAATAGCCTGTAAAGATGTGCATGTATCTCTCATTCTGAAATCGCTGTGAAAAAAGTGAGATAGGTTTTGTAGATATGTCTCTTAGGAACAAAAACCACCTTCAGTTTTGTATGATGTATTTTTTATTTACCAAAATCTTCTCTGAAAAATGATGACTTAACTGGTATTTTCTGCAAAAAGTGCTTTCCATCATTTTTTAATATTTCTGAAACCATACTACATATTAGAAACGTGAGAGAGGTTTTTGTAGATGGTCCTCTTAGGAACATAAACCTCCTTCAGTTTTTCAAAATTCATCTTGGATTGATCACAATAGTTTCTGCAAAACAATGACTAAAACATTAAATTTCTGCAAAAATGTTCCTTCTTGTTGTGTTTTTCATCTTTTCACTTTTTTGTTCTTTTAACTGTTTTACTTTCACTTTAGATAAAATTCAATGTTGGTGAAAGTATTTTCATCTCTTTTTACCATTTTACTGCCTCTGTAATTATTTTTACTATTTTACCTTTGACTGCTCTGTAACTTCATTTTAACTTTCACTCTGACTTTTACCTGATACACTTTAACCACTGATACTCTTTAATTGTTCTTTACTGTGTCCTTTTACCTTCAATGTGTAGTTTAGGTTTTTACTGTCTGTTTCAATAGTAAATTGTTTAATATCCTATTTCCTTTGCTTGTCTTTCAACTGTATGTTTTATCTTCCATCTCTGTTTGAATAGATTTGATAACACTCTTAGAGTAAACAAGTCTTATGACTAGTATTAAGACTGTTTATCCAAGGATGTGGTCTTCTGATCACCTATAAAACAAAAAAAATTGTTAAGAAAGAATTTGTTTGCAGGGGAGGTCGAAAAGGTTTCATTTGATTTTGAGAGGTCTGTGGAGTGAATCTAGAATGATTTTTGGGAGGTAAACCATGCTCGAATTGGTTAACAGAGGCTTCAGGTAGCGCAACTAGGTTACAAATGGTTTTACAACATGGGAGTCTGGTCGTTTAATGTGAACGAAAAAATGAAAAACGTGGGCTTATTTCATTTTATTCACAAAGTGACGCACGTAGCAGTAGCGCTGGAATTTTCACTTTTTCATGAAACCCACAAAGGAATAATTAAACCCAAAATATCTCTTTTAATTTTCTATCGAACCCAATTCCTTTATTAAAATTAAAACAAACCCATTTCATACTTTATAAATATCGAACCCCTTTGTATGAGCGCTTTAACGCTTTTCACAATGAAATCCATTGTTCCGATGCGATAATAATAATCGCAATCACAACCCGATACAATATTACAACATATATATATCGCTTACCAGTTCCTCCGAAGCGATCGATCAGTGATTAATACCAGCCACATTTACATATGTTTATTGATTACCAAATGTTCCTATCCGATCCGATCGGAAATCGAAAATCGCAACTGCACCACCTCCCTTACTCACTCTTCAGAATTCCGATGCGATTCAAATCAGAATCGGAAATCGGCAGATCTAATATTGTTCGATTTACACAACGCGAGACCACTTTCGGACCCGATTCAATCCAACATTAAATTGCAATGTAATTCAACTCCACTTTAAAAGGTCTGCGAAGTCTTTTTAGACTATTTCTTTGTATAAAGGCTTTTCTAACTTACCAAATTTGACATCGCCCGATTTACAACCAATTACAGAATTCATACAATTCTCAATACAAACACAGATAAAAACCGCTTAAATCATTTACGTAGACATCAATATTCAAGTTCCATCATTTCTCATTCGATTTGGGCAGAATAAAATTGCGCTCATAATATACAGAAACAACAAACAGAACCTCGCTTTTCCTTAATTATTCCAGAATCAAATATTCAATACACACTGTCACACTCATCAAATCTGAAGTCTCACTCCAAACTCAAATCCTTACACACAGTAACTCTCGCTCGTAGCGATCTTCACATTACTTAATAATATCTAACAAACTCTCCTAATTTCCCTAAAGATCTTAACAAAATCTCCTATTTTCTCACTCTTGGTTACACCTGTTTTTAACAAATCTTATCACTAATATCTTAAATAAAACAGTCACATTTATTTCATTAACAAACTATTTATGAAGTCTATCCTTCTCGGTAAAACCGAATTTGACCAAACAGTCAATGAGTTTCACTGTGGTTAGCCACAACATGTGGACAATCCTCCACATTGCTGGCTAATTCTGATGCTCCTGCATCAGACTCTCGGGGAAAAAAAAAAAAAATTGTTCTTTAAACTTTCAGGATTTATTCCGTATCTCTGCAATTCAGCTGTTGTCAACCAACTAGAATCTTCCAGTGGTTGCTCCTTCCACTTGACAAGATACTGGAAATATGTTTGCCCTCGAGTCTTTTTGGATATCCTTTGATCCAATATATCTTCCACTTCCTTCTTAGATGCTTTTGGTACCTGTTCCTCCCAGTCCACAGTTTGAACTTCATCACCTGTAGCTTCAGTTTGCAACTATGTTTCTGCCTCTCTGAATGGATACAAGTCCGCAATATTAAAAATGGGGCATATTCCAATTCCTTCCGGCAACTCAATTTCATATGCATTGGCTGAAAATTTCCTTTTGATTTTACAGGGTCCTATCTTTTTCAGTTTCAGTTTGTTATAAGTCTTTGTAGGAAATCTCTCTTTCCTCAAATATGCCATGACCAAATCTCCTACTTGAAATTATTTTTCTCTTCTTTTCAGATCTGCTCTCTGCTTGTATCTCTTGCTGCTTTCCTACAATTTATCTTTAACTTCTTCCTATAGCTTCTGCATTTGTTCAGCAAAATCTTCAACACTTGCGCTTCTGGCTTCTTGTTTCCCCAAGTCTCTTAACTCATATACTCCTCTCGAATGCATTCCAAAGACAATCTGAAATGGACTCATTCTAGTGCTTCGGTTTGGTGTGTCATTGTAAGCAAATTCAGCTTGGGCTAATGCCAAATCTCACTGTTTGGGATTATGATGTACCAAACTTCTTAATATATTCCCCAAGCTTATGTTTACAACTTTAGTTTGTCCATCCGTTTGAGGATGGTACGCTGAACTAAAACTGAGTTTAGTTCCCAGTTTCTTCCAAAGTGTCCTCCAGAAATGCCGTACAAGTTTAGTGTCTCGATCTGATACAATACTTACAGGCAAACCATGCAATCTTACAATCTCTGAAAAGAATAGGTTTTCTATGTGTGTGGCATCATTAGTCTTCTTACAAGCAATAAAATGGGCCATTTTAGAAAATCTGTCTACAACAACATAAATAGAATCATTTCCTCTCTGAGTTTTTGGTAAACCCAGAACAAAATCCATACTCACTGCATCCCATGGTCAATCTGGTATAGGCAATGGCTGATATAAACCTGTATTCTGACTCCTTCCTTTGGCATACTGACATACCCTGCATTTCTCAACAAACTTTTTAACATCAGTTTTCATTTTAGGCAAATAATAAAAAGCATTCACCTGAGCGAAAGTTTTATCTTGTCCAAAATGACCAGACAATCCTCCACTGTGCTTCTCTTTAATGATGTTCTCTCTCATGGAACATTTAGGAATACATAATTTGTTGCTTTTAAATAACAGGCCCCCTTGAATAAAGTAATCCATCCATTGAATTCTGTTATGGCTCATCGGATTCTGCACTATTGTGTAGATGTCTTTAAAATCCTCATCATCCTGGTACATTTCTATCATTTCATCAAAACCTACAACACCCACTTTAAATTCTTGCAAAAGGAAACTTACCCTGCTTAATGCATCCGCCACTTTATTAGACTTACCACTTTTATGATTTATTACAAAAGTGAAAATTTGTAGAAATTCCACCCACTTGGCATGCTTCTGATTTAGTTTTGGCTGATTATTAATAAACTGCAAAGCGTGGTTGTCTGAATATAAGATGAACTCCTTCGGCAACAAGTAATGCCTCCACTTTTTCAATTCCTGCACAATAGCGTAAAATTCTTTTTCATAGGAAGAATATTTTTTCTTTGCATCATTTAAATTCTCGCTGAAATATGCTATCGGCCTCTGCTCTTGGCTTAGCACCGCACCAACTGCTTCTCCATTGCATCAGTTTCCACTTGAAAGACTTTCTCGAAATTTGGCAATGTCAGAATAGGCTTTTATGTTATCTTCTTTTTCAGCAAATTAAAATTCCTATCAGCTGCTTCTGTCCATCGAAATGGCTGATTGACATCCTTGATTGTCTCAAGGATTGGTGCACAAACTTGACTAAATCCCTTTATAAATTTTTGGTAGAAACTAGAAAGTCCATGGAAACTTCTTACCTCAAATACACTCCTGGGAGTAGGACAGTTTCTGATTGCTTGTACCTTCTCTGGATCCATTTTTAATCCTTCTCTGGAAATCAAAAATCCCAAGTATACCAGCTCCTCTTTCATGAAACTACATTTCTTCAGATTGATTAGTAGTTTCTCTTTCTGCAGAGTTTTCAAAACTAACTTCAAGTGTTCCAAATTCTCTTCTTTACTTTTACTGAAAACCAGAATGTCATCCAGGTAAACATTAAAAAATTTACCTGTATACTCCTTCAAGACCTCGTTCATTAATCTCATGAATGTGCTGGGCGCATTAGTGAGCCCAAAAGGCATCACTAACCACTCATAGAGTCCATTATTTGTTTTGAACGTTGTCTTCCATTCATCGCCTTCCCGAATTCTGATCTGATGATACCCGCTTTCTAAATCTATCTTTGTAAAATACCTGGATCCACTTAAACAGTCCATTAAATCATCCATCCTGGGCAAAGGAAATCTATACCTGACTGTTATCTTGTTGATAGCTCTGGAATCGGTGCACATGCGCCATTCTCCTCCCTTTTTCGGACTAAGCACTGTTGGCACAGTACACAGGCTCAAAATTTCTCGAATCAGCCCCTTGTCCATCAGCTCTTGAACCTGTCTTGCAACTTCTGCGTTTTCCTGAGGAGTTAATCTATATGCAGCTTTATTAGGTAGGCTTGCTCCTGGTATTAAGTCGATATGGTGACTTATACTTCTAACACAGATTGAATTTATTCAGGCAAATCATTTAAATTTGTGGAGGTTAAAATTACCTTTGGCCTTCCCACGATAGCGAAATGCACCTCTTCGCTTTTATCCACCTCCTGTAGTAGTTCCTTACCACTCATAAACATAATACTATTTTCAGGCAGCTCTTTATCAGCATCATTCTTTACTGGCAGCAACGTATGTTTAACTCCATCCTTTTCTATGGTGTATGTATTTCTTCTTCCATCATGAATTTCCTTTCGGTCAAATTTCCATGGCCTCCCCAATAACACGTGACATACATCCATGGGCATTATGTCACATAAAATCACATCTCTGTATGTACCAATCTGCATTTCCACATTACACTGTTCTGTCACGATGATTTGATGACCCTTCTGAAGCCAAGATACTTTGTAAGGTGCAGGATGCGTTTTCCTTATTAACCCAAGCTTTTCCACCATCTCTGTAGACACAAGATTTTCAGTACTCCCTCTATCAATTATAACCTTACAGCACTTACCCCTTGATTTGCATGTAGTCCTGAACAAGTTCTTTCTTTGCGCAGGTTCTCCAATCTCTTTTTTTGATCTCAACAAAGTTCTTCTAAGTAGCAATGATTCACCTTCTTCCGGTGGTTCTTCCTTCTCTACAAGTCGAGGTGGTTCTGGCTCTGCCTCAGCCACATTTGCACCCCTCTGGCTTGCTAATTTGTTATGAGGACAGTCCCGCGACATATGTCCCCATTCTCCACAAGTATAACACCTAACATCTCTTCCTCGCCCTCTTCCTCTGGGCGCGAATCTCCCTCTACTAGATTCACCCATCTGTGGTGATCTGTTGCTTGAAATTCCTGCTTCAAACTGATGTTGTGTTCCTCTGGATCTGGCTAATCCTCTTCCTCTTACTGAGCTCTTTCCTCTGTTTCTTTGACTCTGTTTCCGCAGTATTTTCTCCTCTGCTTTCAAACTTGCTTGATAGGCATCCTCAACGGTTTTCAAACTTAACATGCTAATCTCATCTTGGATCTCATATCTTAGCCCATTAACATATCTGGCTACTTTCTCCAAATCATCTTCTACATGCCCTGTTCTGATGCTTAACCTATAAAATTCTTCAGTATATTCTTTAACAGACATTCCTTTCTGCTTCAAATTTTGCATCTGCTTAAAAAGATTCAAATGATAGTTTTTAGGTAAAAATTTTGCTTTCAGTTTGCTTACCATTTTATCCCACTGCTTGATCTTAGATTTCCCCTTTCTCGTTCTTGATGTTTGTAACTCGTCCCACAAAATGGCTGCGTGACCTTTCAATCTAGTGACTGCAAATTTTACCCTTTTATTTTCTTCAATCTCTTCATAATCGAAGTACTGATCTATGGATCTGATCCAATCCATGAGCTCCTCGGCATTCAGACTCCCTTCATACATAGGAATCTCTATTTTGGGTTTTCTTCCAACCTTCGCCAGCATCTTCATGAATTTAACGTTTTCATTCTCTTCTTCTGCTTCCACATCTTCCTCAGATTCTTCTGAAGAAATTTCAGCGCCCTCATCAGGTGCTCTTCTCTGGGTTGTTTCCATTGTTTCCATTCGTTCACGCAGTCTTCGCACTTCTTCTATCAGGACTACATTTGCTTCTAGTCTCCCTCGACCAATTCCTCGACCAACTCCTCTCCTTGGCGGCATCTTTGCTGCAAACACCTGTCTCTTTTTGCTCCGATACCAAAAATTGACACACACAGCAGTAGCGCTAGACTTTTCACTTTTTCATGAAACCCACAAAGGAATAATTAAACCCAAAATATCTCTTTTAATTTTCTATCGAACCCAATTCCTTTATTAAAATTAAAACAAACCCATTTCATACTTTATAAATATCGAACCCCTTTGTATGAGCGCTTTAACGCTTTTCACAATGAAATCCATTGTTCCGATGCGATAATAATAATCGCAATCGCAACCCGATACAATATTACAACATATATATATCGCTTACCAGTTCCTCCGAAGCGATCAATCGGCGATTAATACCAGCCACATTTACATATGTTTATTGATTACCAAATGTTCCGATCCGATCCGATCGGAAATCGAAAATCGCAACTGCACCACCTCCCTTACTCACTCTTCAGAATTCCGATGCGATTCAAATCAGAATCGGAAATCGGCAGATTTAATATTGTTCGATTTACACAACGCGATACCACTTTCGGACCCGATTCAATCCAACATTAAATTGCAATGTAATTCAACTCCACTTTAAAAGGTCTGCGAAGTCTTTTTAGACTATTTCTTTGTATAAAGGCTTTTCTAACTTACCAAATTTGACATCGCCCGATTTACAACCAATTACAAAATTCATACGATTTTCAATACAAACACAGATCAAAACCGCTTAAATCATTTACGCAGACATCAATATTCAAGTTCCATCATTTCTCATTCGATTTGGGCAGAATAAAATTGCACTCATAATATACAGAAACAACAAACAAAACCTCGATTTTCCTTAATTATTCCAGAATCAAATATTCAATACACACTATCACACTCATCAAATCTGAAGTCTCACTCCAAACTCAAATCCTTACACACTAACTCTCGCTCGTAGCGATTTTCACATTACTTAATAATATCTAACAAACTCTCCTAATTTCCCTAAAGATCTTAACAAAATCTCCTATTTTCTCACTCTTGGTTACACCTGTTTTTAACAAATCTTATCACTAATATCTTAAATAAAAAAGTGACATTTATTTCTTTAACAAACTATTTATGAAGTCTATCCTTCTCGATAAAACCGAATTTGACCAAACAGTCAATGAGTTTCACTGCGGTTAGCCACAACATGTGGCCAATCCTCCACATTGCTGGCTAATTCCAATGCTCCTGCATCACAAAGTCAATGGGTGGCGGAATTATTATTTTATTGGATGATGTCAGCATGGTACAGTGGATATGTCACGAGCAGAAAGGTGGTAAGCGGTTTCTATCGCACCGCTTATGAGGGAAGGCGGTTTTAGGCGGAAGGGCAGCGATGCGATACAACGACTGACATGTAGCACGACACTGTTTGAAAACCGTTTGGCCATCGCACGTTATTTTTCGTAAGCGGATGGCCAACGAAATGGATAAGGGCCGTAGATCTTTGACGGGGTGATCGGACGGTCAACGGGATAGGGAGATGGCGGAATTTTAATGACGCGGGCCCAATGTAATTATTCGTTAAATAAACTCATCGGGAAGGATCTGATTGGCGGGCTGAATTCATTAATTAATTGTGAGGATTAATTAATCTCTTTTGTATGGTCAGAGATGAAAAATGCGCGGGGATAGATTATTTTCAAAGTTTGGTTTTAATTAAACTTTGGGTTTATTTTTTGTTTTAAACATATATACATATGTTTAAACGTTTGTCATATATTTTATTATATGATCATTAAATCAATGTGATTTTCTTACCATAGGGGGCGGGAATAGAATTAATGTTATATTTTAGCCAAAAGGAGGTATATTGTGGGTTTTTGATTTGAATAAATAGGAGTTAATTACTTTTGGCTAAGAAGTCATAATATAAGGGTTTTGGGGATATTACTATAAAAGGATTTATATATAATAGGAAAAAAGTGATTTTCATAGGGAGTTAATATATAAATTAGAGTTAATATGACAAAGGGACAATGTAAACTCAAAATACTTAAATATAACCAAGAAAGTGAAGATTCAAAAGTAAATGGCATTATTATACTTTCATCACTTAGACTTAGAATAAAAGTGATTTTGAGTGCTTTTCATGAAATATTGAAGGATTTTCCTAAGTAAAATGGGATTTTACTTAGGAAAAGATTTTTGAAAGATGAATGAATGTGATAATGGATGATTTCAAGTACTTAGGTCTTTTCAATTATTGGGCCGAGGGTCTGGTCCCTCCAAAAGTCAAGGAAATGCCTTGAGCCCCTTTAATCTTCAAATACCTTAGTACTTAAGGAAATTAGTGAAATGTTTAGGGAAAATGAGAGGGGAAGTTAATAATTTGATTTTGCTCTGCTGTGAACTTTTTCCAATGAAGTATCCGCCTTTGCACTTTGTGATGAAAGTAAAATTGAAAACATTTAGAACCATCATTCATCACATGTAATTCTACAACAAAATCTACTTACCCTACCATTTTCTCTTCTTTATTAGGGTGCACTTAGACTGCAAACCCTTATCAATATTCTTTTTTATTTTACATGGAAAACCTATCTAAGTCTCCACTTATTACATCCAAGGGCTTAGATTAAACTGTTGAGCACCTTTTATTAACTCTACCTATCTACATATCTGCCAAGATTAAACTGTTTGGCTAGATATTTATTCTCTATTCTACAACATGAAATTGAGAAATGAACTAGCCAAGCTTAAATAGTTTGACTATTCATGAATTGTGGCATAAAATACAAGTTGCACACAATTCGTTTATTACATCAGAGCAATAAGCAGTGGCATTTAGACTTGCACACTTTCCTTGGCCTTTTCTTGTTTGGGGTTCATTTTCTTTCACTTTTTTTTGGCCATTTTTATTTTTTCACCCTTTGATTTTTCTTTTAGGGTATACCCTCTTTACAATTTTTAAATTTTTTGATTTTTTGATTTTTTTGAAAATATGGAACACCTTTGCAACAAGAAAAAGGTTCGAACATATTGCATAGTTCATCAAGTCAATCATGAAAAATGACACCTACTGGTATAGGAGTCTAACATGTGTGATGGTTTATTATGTTATTATTGCACATGCTTACTGTTAACTTAACATCAGATGAATGAATGTTGCAAAGAAATAAGTTAATAATTATCTGTATAATTATATCTCTGTGCATACGCAAGTTTTATGAAGGTAATCCACGTGTATACGCTAGTTGGCTTTAGCAAAGTAGCGTATGGGTTTTAGTGAATGGAAAAGTAAAATTTTTTGAGTAAGTCCTAAATACTGATTCACCCCCCCCTCTAAGTATTTTTCCCAACAATTGGTATCAGAGTAGGTCCTTCTGCAGAAGCTTGGTCGCTTGAAGGAGATCCGTCACAATGGGAAGTCATGAAGGGATAATGTCTATAAGGCCACCTCTATTAAATGGAAATAATATGTTATTCTGGAAGATACAAACAAAAGCATATCTGCAAAGTCTTGGTGCAGAAGTATGGGAAATCGTGGAAGGAGGTTATCAGTATCCGACAAGTATTCCTACTGATGCAGCAGAAAGGAAGAAATATGAAATCAATGCCAAAGTAGTCAATGTATTATTAGGAAGCATGTATGAACCAGAATTTGCTAAAGTGATGAAGCTAAATTCAACAAAAGAAATATGGGACAAAATCAGTCTGAGCTATGAAGGAGTTACAAAGGTAAAAAGTGCAAAACTCTAAACTCTCAGAATTGAATATGAAAATTTAAGGATGCATAGTGATGAGAATATTGCTAGTTTCTTTTTACGTCTAGATGATATTGTAAATCGTATGAGAAGTTTGGGTGAAACCATAACCGATACTACTCTGGTGGAAAAAGTATTAAGATCTTTGACTTCAAAATTTGAGTCAAAAGTATCAGCTATTGAAGAAAGCCAAGATCTGCAAACTCTTACTATTTTTCAACTACATGGTATTCTGACTGCTTATGAAATGAGACAAGGAGGTCCCTTTCAAATCAAAGAAGTTGCTTTTAAGGCATGTGCAAAAGGAAAAGAAAGGGAAGTTGTCAAGGAATCAAGTTATATATCAGAAGAAGAAGAAGAAAATTTTGTAAGGAGACTCCAACCAGGTACTGGAAGATTCAAAGGTAAGCTACCCTTCAAGTGTTTTACTTGTGGGAGAGTTGGTCATTATGTTGCTAAATTTCCTTATGAAGAAAATCATGAAAAAGGGAAACAATTTGAAAAGAGAAAGAGTTACTATACAAATGAAAAGAATGATGAGGATGAAGAAGATTCTGACCAAGATCTACAAGTGCTCATGGCAAAGAAGCAAAAGAAGAATGCTACTCAAGGAAAGGAAATACCTCAGAAAACATGTGCAGCAGAAAATGGAGAAGATGAAACAGGTATTGATTGTTGTTCTTGTGATTCACTTTCATGTGCATGAAATGGTGAAGATAGTGAAAGTAACAGTATAAGTCTAGAAGCAAATCTCAAGATCAATGATGAAAGCAATGATTGGAATCAACTTCATAAGAAAGAATATATCTACAAAGATATGATCTCTAGAATGAATGAACAGAAAGAAATACTGAATGGACAGATAGACAAGTATCAAAAGTTGTATGTTTTTGCAACCAATCGAAGTGAAAGACTTGAAGCAGAAATCATCTCTCTCAAAGAAGATTTGGAAAAATCAAATAAGAAGAATGAAGAACCCCTACCATTTGAAAAGGAAGGACTTGAAGCAGAAATAATCTCTCTCAAAGAAGATCTGGAAAAATCAAATAAGAAGAATGAAGAACTGCTACAAACATGTGAAGAACAAGAAAATTGGTTGAAGGAAAAAATTTTAAAATTGAATGATCAAGTAGAAGAAGGAAAAAGGGTCGAAGAAAGCATGAAGAAGCAATGCCAAAAATTGGAGGTTGAGGTAAACATTCTTAAAGGTAAATTAGAAGAAAAGGATAAACTCTTGAGGTCTCAAGATAGTACTAAGATTCTGGACAATATTCTTAGTAATCAAAGGTCTCCTGCTATTAAACTTGGTCTTGGTTTTCATGAAACTGTTAAAGGAGAATCTAGTTCACAAGGAAGTGCTAAAGATTCAAAGGATGTCAATGCAAAACCAGAAGAGTTGAAAGAAACAAGAAGTCAACCAAAAATCTTGAACACTCAAAGGAAATCATTCAATAATGTTGAATGCTTTAAATGTCATAATTATGGGCATGTTGCAGCCAATTGCAGAAGAAGATTGTTTCAGTCACAAACAAACAGATTCTACACAGAAAGGTACTTGGGTTTCTTCAAGGGATATTATTTTTCATGCAGCAAGTATGGTCATAAAGCAGCTGATTGCAATAGAAGGAATAATAGAACAACACATTATGATCCTTATGCTTACTTTTCTGGTCACATAAGATGCTATACTTGTAACAAGTATGGACATGTAGAAAAATAATGCAGGATGAATAGATCTGAAAAATTGGAGAACTTCCAGCACACAATAAGAAAGTTCAAGCAAAGTTGGAAAAAGAAGGAGGACCGGTCAGAAACGTAGGGAATATTGACCCTACTGCAGTCATCCGCTTCTAAAGCTTACTTCTCTTAATAACTGTAGGAGTGATGTGAGATACATTATGGGGATTAGTAATGTATCGTCACAGGGGAAGCAATGTATGGTGATTCCCTTAGTTGGTTTGGTAATTCTGGTTATGTTTATTTCTAATAGAACATCTGATGTGAAGAAGACAGGTACAGGTGGTACAACTTCAGGGAGAGATGAAGGAATGTGAAATTTTCTATATTTCACTTTCCATATGCGGGTTTGATGAACTAAATCCGCGTATACACGCGAGTTCCAGTAGAGACAGATGCGTATGCATTTATGATAAGAAAAATAGTTTGACAGCTAAAGATCAGGAGCACAAGTTCATGGGGAGCATCAGTCTAACTGCTAATAATTGCACTGTTGGCATTGTATCTGGTTATTATTTAGTTCTGATAATACTCATGCTCAAAATGATGATGAACTGATACATGGTTTCTTATGATAAGTTTATGGATGAGCCCTGTTTTCTTTTTGCTGAAGAGTATCTTTTGATGAGATGGAAGTCTTATGACTCAGAGATAAGGACAGATCTTGCAGAATTTGTTGCTAATGATTCCTGTCACGGTTGAGATAGTTTATTCCTACACATGTTACATCATGATAAATCTTGAAGATCTTGGTGATATCAGATCACATGGATGGTTGCTGACAAATATTTCTGGATCAACATTATTCAGCACAAGCTGTGGTGCTATTTGATATCTCTGATGTTGTTTGGTGTCTCTGATGATATTCCAGTTCTTATATTTCTGTTTCATTCTTTGATATTGGGTGAAGATGCCTTGATGAATTGTTGTTGAAAGTGTTCAGATTGCACAAGCTAAGGAGGAGCTTTGGTCATATCGAAAGGATGCTTGGATGCACATTTTCAGGGGGAGCATTAGCCTTGCTGAGTATAATGCATTGTTGGCATTATGATGGTTCTGAAATATGATCTCTCTCTTGAGGTCTTTCTGGTATTGGTCATAAAAGGTCATATTTGTAATTTGATGAAAAGGTCTTGATGTAAAATTGTAATATTCAGTCATGTAAGGACTTGATCAAATGTGTAAACCCACTTGGTTGGGTACTTGAGTCAAAATGTGTAAACCCACTTGGTTGGGTACTTGAGTCAAAATGTGTAAACCCTCTTGGTTGGGTATTTGAGTCTCATATGTAAATCCACTTGGTTGGATCTTTGATGTAAGTATGAGTCCTTGGTGATAGGAAGGTCATAGAGTCACGTACTTCATTGAAAAATATGTTTTAAGATTCAGCATGAACTCAGGGGGAGCATGGTAACTTCAGTGCACATCAAATCTACAGCGCTCTTCTATCTACATGAGGAGAAAACAACCTTGTGTTGGTTTTGATCTGCCCTTTGCCCTTGATGTCAAAGGGGGAGAGTGACATGGTGTTTGAATAGGGGAGAATATCATTATGCTTAATGTATCTATCTTTTGTGGTGATCAAACACCATCGTGGTTGCCATCAAGTCCAAAGGGGGAGATTGTTGGCAATATGATGCAGAGTGTTGTCCTTGATGGCAACCCACTTGATGAAGATGATGGCATCCTACTTAATGAAGTTGTTCTTGATGCTTGATGAGTTTATTAATGATGTAAATCTGATGTTCTACAAGTAGCTCAGAAGTACCAGAGAAAGAAATATCAGTAAGAACCAGAACAATGATGAAAAGTGTGTGACACAACACATACGCGGGTTTGTTTAGGAGAAGTTGTGTATGCACGCGGAAAAGTACGTGCCAAGTTGCGTATTCTCAATTGCGCTCTAAATGTGTAAAACCAGGGGTTACTACCATGGTATTGACCCATTGTATTGAGCGCTGGATTGTCTATTTGATCCCGTCCAGGAATGCCATCGGAAGTGATGTGGTTTTGGCTCATGGTATTGACAAAGGCTAAATCTATATAAGGAGAAGAAAATCATTGTGCAAAGTGTGTGCAAGATGTCTGGCTTTGAATGAATTCTTCTCTTTGACGTATATCTGAATGGAATGGGTAACAGTTGAATGATAGATCTGAATGTATGATGAAGAAGGGTATCTAGATCTGACATGTATTTTTATTTTCTAGATCTGTTTATGGAATGTTTAGATATGAGATGAGGCGAACATGTTTCTGAAGTGAAGAGTAAAATCTGAGCTATGCATCTGTTCTGAAGAATTGTGCTGCCCTAAAATGTCTGAAGATATATACGCTAGTTTGTAACAGAGGAAGCCCATATATACGTGGGTTTAATTCAGCGAAAGCGGGTATGGAATGTGAAACCAGTTCTGAAGTATGTGAAGATGTATACGCGGGTTTATATGCATGGACGCGTGTATATACGTAGGATCAGTGAAAGGAAAGCGCGTATTAAAACTAGGGCTTGATGAAGTTTGTGGTATGAGATGTCTGATTTGTTCTGATGTTTTACTGCTATCTGTTAGTGATATAGTCATACAGATATGGGTTGTTTGAATGATGATTATGCTGCTGATGATATTGATGAAAGATCATGTTGATGATTGATTGGTTGATGATTCGATGAATGAATTGATGGAGTTATCAGTTTCAGTTTGATGTATGGTTGAGCTTAAATGTGCGGAGAGGGTCCAGTCTGAAAATATGATGAAAAGTGGCCTGCAAGTTGTGTTCTATGGAAGCTATTGGATCCAGTGTGAAAATTGATGAAATGTGGTCCATGGTGGTGCTGAGGGTTGTAGCCTTTAGTCAGGGGGTTGTAGCTCCCTTCCAGGTGAGGCTGGTAAACGAGAGCAGGGGGTCGTAGCTCCCTTCCAGGTGAGGCTGGTAAACGAGAGTAGGGGGTTGTAGCTCCCTTCTAGGTGAGGCTGGTAAAAGAGAGAAGGGGGTCGTAGCTCCCTTCCAGGTGAGGCTGGTAAATGAGAGCAGGGGGTCGTAGCTCCCTTCCAGGAGAGGTTGGTAAACAAGAGCAGGGGGTTGTAGCTCCCTTCCAGGAGAGGCTGGTAAACAAGAGAAGGTTGTAGCTTTCTGCAGGTGGGTGCCTGCGTGCTGGTATGAGTCTGTGCCAGTACATGGTTGTAACATGTTTTCTTTATATAATAAATATTGAAGACTGAGACGACGACAGTGGTGGTTTTCTCCTGACTTGGATTTCCACCTTAAATCATGGTGTTCATATGTGATGCTTATGTGTGATGTTTTATTCTGTTATTACTGCACATTCTTACTGTTAACTTAGCATCAGATGAATGAATGTTGCAAAGAACTAAGTTAAGAATTATCTGTATAATTAGATCTCTGTGCATATGCGCGTTTTATGAAGGATATCAGTGTGTATACGCTAGATGGCTTTAGCAAAGTAGCGTATGGGTTTTAGTGAATGGAAAAGTAAAATTTTTTGAGTAAGTCCTAAATACTGATTCAGCCCCCCCTCTCAGTATTTTTCCCAACACTTTTCACTGCTGCCTGGTTGAGTATGGGGGGCCGATGGTAAGTGAAAAGTTGCTAATATTTTATGTGCATTGTAAAGTTTCAAAATAATGTATATGGTACTAATTCTTTCACTTTTGGTATTCAGATACAACACCAATAAAACCAGCTCGGTGTATGGGACAACCTGCATTATCATGAGCTCCAGGACCTAGTGGATCAAGAGTGCCGCAAAATGAGGATGCAACAGCCCTCTTGGAGGACATCCATCGTAGATGTGAGAGGATTCTAAACGGTGTTTCAGAGCATGGCTGGAAAGACTTAGATGACCAGTACATAAAGCCATGTATTGGTCTACCCTTGGAGTGGCGAGGGGTCATGCAGCGCATTGTGATGGCCGGACAGGGGATGCGTGATTTACGAGCTGCAGGAGTAGAGCCATTGGCTTGAGATCCTCCAGATAGTGATTAGGTGTAGGGGTAGGTGGTGCCCCCAGTTTCTAGTTGTTGTAACATGTTATGGGCATGTCATATGTATCAGAGTTGGTGGACTATAAAAAATGTTATATGCCACATATTATGGATATGAATCGTTTTGATGATTTTATTTTATTGTCTTGTGTTAAATGCATGTGCTAAATGAAAATCTAGAATATTGTTTGCAGTGCTATCTACATAGTGATTTTGTGCTCTAGGTACATGACTAAACGTAATGATTTCAAATTCACGCATCAAAAGCTTCACTCGTAAATATATTCTAAAAAGTATTGGATTATGCACAAGATAGACACCATTCAATTGCATGACAAGATGTAAGGAAGCTAAATGAACATGAAGATGGAGGATGTGATGGGAAAGGGCATCGACTAATAAACCTCGCATTGCATCATATTCAGCCTGATTATTGGTGGCAACACCAATGCATACACTATTCGAGAGAAAAAGCGAATGTAAGGGGGTGAAAATGGCCCAACCTACCGAGGCTAGATTCTGGGAGTAGCGACTTGCACCATCGGCATAACCGATATAAGCTGTGGATGGGGGGTCCATCTAAAAAGTGCCACAAGACAACAAATGGGAGGATGATGAAAAATGCTAGCAACCTGAGCACAAAGTATAAATCGAACAAACACTGCTAGAGGGAGTGATCTGGGTAGGATGTCTACCACCTGCACACCAAAGGGAAGGGGGTGTGTGGGAGCTACCTTGGGGGTAGCTTGTGCTCAGGCTATGAAAGTCACCATAGACATGATGGTGCCATTCTGCTTGTGGGCAGGAAATATGAAGTCAGGGGTGGACAAGGCTTTCATGATGTCATCATCACAATAGAAGATGGGGTGACTGGAGGAAGAGGGACCACATGACGCGGCGAAGCTACTTGACTCATCATCATGAGAAGAAAGGTTCACATGCGCATCATCACAGGGGGGTGATAGAAGAACAAGTTGATAAGGGATCCACTGATGTTGAGCCCAGGGTGATCGCTGAAGGGGGGTCAAGCGAAACAGAAGGGGAAGACTCAAAGGGAGATTCCATTGTGGATCTCATGAATGATGATAGGTAGAGGATGGTGGCCGCAGACTCCATCATCTCGACATCAGGAGCAGGAATGTCAATGGGAGTGGGTAAATCCTCAAGCAGACTCGAAGCATACTGCGCAAGGATGGGAGAGGCAGATTGGTTCTGTTCAATATTGTACTCCCGAACTACCTCCAAAGAGGCGCGGTAATGTGTGAGGTAGGGAAAACGGTGGGAATAATGGCCATGGAGATCACACAAAGCGCAAGGTTGGTTGGTGTGAATAGTCTTAGGGTTCTTGGCTACAACCGAGGAAGAAACAGAAGCTTCAGGGAACATAACATTAACCATGGGATTGATATGAGGCAACTCGAGACAATGATGGGTGGCATGACCGACGACATCACTCAAAGCACAAGGCTTAGGAGGCTGAAGAGGAGTAGGGTTGGTCGGGGCAACCTTGTCTTTTGATGCCTTGCGAGATTTTACCTTTTTACCCGAAGTTGTCACAATAGGAGAAGGTTCTTGTTGAGGTGGCTTAGGCATGGTAGCAGCGGGAGGGGTCATGGGGACCAGTTGAACCGAGGTCAAAGAAAGATAAGGTGTGGTTTTACTAGGCGGGGTAGCGGCTGGGGGATTGATGTACCAGATGGAAATCCCTAGGGTCAGGTGAGGAAGGGATAAGGTAGCCATTACAGGTACTGAGAACACTCCAGGAGGGGAAGCTAGGAACGGTATCTGACCGGAGGGGAAATGGCCAGGTGGGATAGCTCCAAGATGGTTAAGGCCAGGAGGAACTGGGCCAAGAGGGTAGAGAGGCTCATGGATACCAGCTGTAGGTGAAGGGCCAGGAGGAGGGGGTCCATTACGCTCAATCAAAGTGCTAGGAGCAGGTTGCGGAGAGCGGGGTTGCTGACTAGCTGAAGGGGGCCACTTGAGGGAAGCCTGAGACGATTGCATCATGCAAAAATTGGATGAGATGGGATCAGAGACAGGAGGAGGAAGACCAGGGAATGAACCAAGCAAAGAGGATTCTTTGTAGACTTCGGTGAGACATTGTTCAAGGGGTCAAAGGTTTTCTTATTGGCCATCGAAGATATGATGGACTCAAGGGAGGTCTGAGACTTCGTTTCGTAATATGTCAACTGGTCAATGGTGAATATCTTTCCATTATGGGGAAAGGACATCTTGCGGTGAACCAAAGATGGTATAATAAACATCGCATAGGTGTAGCTATGACCCAGTATAATGTTGTTATCTAAGGGGGCATCAATGACTTCTACGTCAACACAAACAGTCTTGCCTGCAAGAGTAATAGGACAATTGCGAAACATGCCAATGGACTTGGAGGAGTGGTCATCCCACGCTTGGAGGGTGATAGTGGAAGGGTCCAAATTAGGTGATCTAAGTTGCTTCCAAACCAAAGAGGACATCACATAAGTGGATGCCCCCTCATCAATGATACAACGGGAAACATTGGCGTTTCGAATCTTGACAGGGATTTGGAAGGCGACGGAAGCCGGAAGGGGAGGATATTCTGACCGGTCAAAATTGAAGATGATCAAATGATCATTTGAAGGATCTAAAATTCCCATGGTAGATAGTAGATATTTTCATTGTGAATTGCATGACTGGAGGAGTTCCAGCGTTGATATGGCAACAGTAGATTGCGCCAAATCATCTACTATACTATATGAATGGGTAGCTTTGAAAAAAGTAGCATTTCAGGGTAATGGTCCCTTAGGGATGTTGGTATGAACCTATGCCTTAGGTTGAGGGATTTTCAAAGGACCATTGGTTGTCAAAAGCAGCTCTGTAGAACTTGAAGAAGGGGGCTCAGGGGCAGACGTAGAGGGAGGCTTGTTGTACTGACGAGACTGAGTCTGAAGGTGGAGGTCAACGGCAATGGGTTGGTCAGATTTCATCATGAGAATCTGGTAATCGGAGGTACCAGATGGAGGAGATTGAGTGGCTGCTTGACCTTCAGGTACTTGGGTAGCCACGAATCCTTGCTGAGGGAAAGGATTAGTAAACATAGTCGGCTGACTAGGCGCAGCACTAGGAGGAACGGAAGGGGAGGCTTGATGTCTTCACGATGCTGCTTGTGTCTCCCACATCTGCTGCATATGTCGAAAAATGGACAATCGAGGGTGTAATGACCATAAACACCACAACATGAACAAGGCTTATTGGTGCGAATAGGCCTGTCATGCTTAGGTTGAGTGACCTGTTGCTGGTTAGCAGTGTTAAGGTGCATTACCTTAGGGATTAGGTCTAGGATTACCAGGGGAAGATTGATTTTGGGTGCCTTTCCTCTTATTTTTGGAAGTAGGAGATTAGTTTCGCCCTTCTGTGCATACACCCGCCCCTAGGGGGGGTGGTGGCTACTATTGTGGGGGTTGAGAAGGCAAGGGAGGCGAGGGTGCTAATGTTGGAGGAGATGGAGCACCAGGCTGTGGATACGGATAATAAGGAGGTTGAGTAACATTGTGGTAAATAGGTTGGGAAAAAGGAGGAGGCATGTTGTATCCTGGATACATGCTACCGGGAGGGGGAAAAGTGTTGGAGGTGTTGGCCCCTCCTTGAGGGAAGCCATAGCCCATGGTAGGTTGAGCGTATGGATGAGAAAGAGCTCCAACAATACCGTCGGTGGCATGAGATGCCCCCAGTGTGTTGGCACCACCGGGTCTAGGGAGATCAGGTAAGACGGTATAAACATAACCCGACTGAGCGTAGATCAGGTCATATTTTAACGTAATTTGGAGAGAAACTTCTTTAGTTTGAGGGAAATGTGATGCGACATCTTTGCTGATAGCAGGCAAAAGGGATATAAGGAACCAGTCCATGTAGACATTGTCTTCGAAGGTAGGGGCTCAACATAGGCTCTTTATTCTCTGCCATTCCTGGACATGATCGGATAGGCGGGTTGCAGACGATTGATGGAAAGAAGTCAAAAGTTCAGTACTAGTGTCATAACATAGGGGAAGCTGGAAATAAGATAGAAAAGCCCGGGCAAGGGTCGTAATGGTGGTATGAGAGGATGAAGACTGATCAACATACCACTTAGAAGCTTCTCTAGTAAGCATATGTTGGAACAACTGAATATGGACAGAGTCATCGGTAATTGAGTTAGACGAACACCACATGTGGAAAGATCGAACATGGTTTGTAGGATCTTCTCCAGCAAGACCTTCAAACTTGGGGATGTCAGAAGGGAGCTTGGTTGGCATATCAGGCCAACCAACGTCATGGCATATAGGGTCATTAATCAACTAGTTAAAATTGGGAAGACTGAGGCCTGCCATATAGGGGAGCAAGGGAGCAGCCAGGATAGTTCCTGTTGCGGTTCCACTAGTAGTATTTGTCGAGCTCTAGAAATTCCTTTTCTTTTACAAAAACATCATCTTATTTCACTCATCTTTCATCAATTCATAAGCCTAAAATGAAGATTGATTAGGATTTTCTTAAGGATACATGCAATTGATTAACATGTTGTATTTTCGTGGTTTTTGTTGTTTTAATAATTTTGTGCAGTATAGCTACAAAATATAGACATTCCGTAGCTGGTCAGGCGTTCCGCAGCTATTTTTGTGTTTGAATATGATACAGGTGTTAGTTAAAGAAATGGATTACATGGGTAGTTCCAGAATCCTTCCTACATGATTTCTTCCTATCCACGAGGACCAGATCAACAATTGAAGGAGTCTAGTCTGATAGTCAAAGCTGAAGTCAAAGAGACCATTTTACATAGAAATTAGGACTCTTGATTTGCTCTGTAGCAAATCATGAGTCCCAAGAGTCCCAGTTTGATTATAATTTGAAGTTACACCTTTAGTTATTTCTATTCGAAGTTAGTTGTGCAATTTACTTATAAATAGAGGTTATGTAGAACCGAGAACAAGTTAAATGTTAAAAGCATAAGTTGAAAATTATAGCGTGATACTCTGTTTTATCAAACTCTGTTTTTAAATAAATAAGATCAGTTCTTTGATGTTGTTTTGATCACATCTTCAAGGAGCTAAGGAATTCATCGAATTGGTAGCAGAGGCCCCCTGCTGGCTCAGGAGGTTTTTATGCTTTCTATCTAGGTTTACTTCAGTTTCTTTGTTTAGTATTTATTTCTGCCTATGCTCAAGTTTACTGCTTTCATAATTGACAATTGCTATGTCCAACTGAGTAAAAAATGTTTGTCTATATTACCAAATCCTTACAACTGAATGGTTAGTGACTTATAGGTACAGTGATTGTTTAGATTTCATTTTCTGTCTTTAATAGTTGACAATTGCTATGTTCAACCAAGTAAAAGCCATTTTTCCTATTTTCAAATCTTATATTAAAATGGTTAGTGACTTATAGAAATAGTAATTGTTTAGCATTTCATTCTTCCTGTCATTTTCTTACTAAAATTAAGAGAATAATGGATTTGTCCGAGAGCCATACCAAGGAGTGAAGGCTTCAGGATTGGATGAGACTTGATAAGTTGGTTATTCACTTAATTAGTTGTAGTTCAAAGATCCTCATCCCATTGCAACTAATAATCTATTTAAAGGACATTCTGATTGAAACTGAATCTGAATATGATTTTCAAGAATGCCTAAATGATTAGATTCAATGCAATGCTTGAGTTATCAATTGCATTTTCTGTTTTCATTTCTTAAATCTTAATTGAGTTATATATCCATGGATTAGGTTTACTTATTGAAACACTTTATTTATCTTTTTAACTAGAATTAGACCTTAGAACTTGTCCATAAAACTCTGTTTTCTTTATAGGAAATTCACTAGTTTTCATAACATTTCCTTTTCTTCCTTTTTAATTAGATTTATTATCACTTTCTAGCCTAAGATAGGACACTAAGGATTAAAAACACAAAACCCCCAGAACAATAAGAAAAACATCAAAACAACGAAGTAAGAGAAAGGACACTTAGGCACATATAGTGCACTACACTTCATCAACGTTACAAGCCCTAGTTGATAATTAATGTTAACAATTTAGGACACTAAATTGACTAAACATTTTGGCGACATTGCTGGGGAAGTGTAACTAGGTAGCCTTATTTCTTACATCCGAAAAACAATGATATTCATAGAGAAAGAGACTCTAGGGGTAGATTTGTAAGAGGCAAAAGTTTAATGCCCACAACACCACTCACTCCACCAAGGCCAAGAAGTAGTACACCTCCCTCTCAAACTCATATCCCATACTATACTATTCATAGGCTTCCTGAAGTTTTAAGATCAGATATTCAGTTAGGAGGGTCTCCCACTTCATCTACTGAGGCAATCTTGGAAGAAGAAGATCCTAGAACTCCAACAGAGGGAATAACTTTCTTCACTTCTACAGGGGAATATATTCCAGCAAAAGAACTAGAAATCCCTAGTGAAGAAGAAGAGGAAAAATCTTTCTTCAACATACCATTGATAGAAGAACCAGAAGAACAATTACTTCTCTAGGTTGAACGTTATATCAGTTCTGAAGAATCTATCATGGCAGGAAGAGGAGAAGGAGGGAAAGGAGAAGGAGAAATCCTCAATGGAGAAAAATTGCTATTTGGAGGAGGTAGAGGTAGAGGAAGAGATAGAGGAAGAGGTAGAGGAAGTGCAGAAGGAAGTAGAGGTAGAAGGGGAGTTGAAATTTCCTTTGGATTCCACATAGTAGATGAAGAAACAAATCCTACCATGAAAAATATCTCACCTTCTGTTCTTCCAAACTTTCATGTATTGAAAAGTGAAGACCCTGAGACATTTTTATTTGAATTTGAATTTTTGTGCTGAACTTATGACTATCTACAAGATGCTCAAAAACTAAAATTGTTTCCTTCAACATTGAAAGGAGCAGCCCTAAAATGGTTCATGAGTCTAATTACTAGTTCTATTGAGTCATGGAATGATATGAGGAGAGAATTTCTAGAAAGGTATTTGGACTATTGTATACCTGTTAAGCATAAAGAAGAAGTGTTTAAAATGATGCAAAAGGGGGATGAAAATTTGGAATATTTACTTGAAAGATTCAACTACAACATCAAGAGAGAAAAAATGCAAAATCTAGACCAAGATACTCTAAAATCTCTTTTGTTGAAAACAATTAGAGATGAATGGATAGATATCCTTAACATGATGGGGAAGGGAGACATATCTCAACTTCCATTATCTGATATTGGAGAACTTTGTATTAATCTCTCAAGAGGAAAATCAAAGATTTTGAAAGGACCAGGAGACCCTGCTCTTGCTAGGGTAAAAAAATCTACAGCTGGAACAATAAGTAGGGCAGAAATTGGAAACATGCTTGATGAGTTCAAAACTGACATTCTAGGGAGTCTTAGTGAAAAAATAGACACCCTTAAGCTACAAAACAAGCAGAAAGATGAAACTGATGCCTTAGCAATCTTCTTTCCCAAATGTAGAAAGAAGCATGCCTTAAGAAAATGTCCTCTTGATGCAAAAATAATATAGACTTGTGTGATTTGTTCAAAAAACCATGAGACCAAAAATTGTCCTTCAATTCCTGGTCTTAAGGCTGTCTTTCAAGAGGAAACAACTACAAATCCCACATAATATATTTTTTATGTCTCTAAAAGACCTTGGAAGGGCCCTCAAGCTCAAGGGTTTAATAACCAAATGTATAATTAGCCCCCACCAAATTGGAATTCTTGGAAACAAACTTGGCCTCAATCTCAAAATCAATCTCAATCTTGGGCTCAAGGGGTGAAAAATCCCTATGGAAGGTTCTTGCAATACTATCAATATCCACCACCCTATCCATCATATCCATCTTATCAAAATTATCCTCCTCAAAAAAATCCTCAGCAGAATCCACAACCTCAATCACAAAATCAAAATCCATCACTTCCACTACCATTTCCCCAGAAATCAAACTAGTTACCTGCCCAGCCAGTACGAAACCCCAACAATAAAAACCCTCAGAATACCTATATGATAGAAGGTCAACAATTCAAACTTATTTGATTACTCCTCTAGACCTTAATGATGTCCAACTTAGGTCTGGAAGGATACTTCAAAGGAAGAAACCTTCTGTGGTCACACAAGAACAAAAAAATTATGAGGAAGATTCTCTACAAGTTAATAAACGTTTTGAAGAAAGAACATCTCTTCAAAACCAAAATATTGAAAAAGGAAAACAGAAAGAACCAATGACTTCAACTCCTATGTTAGAGCAACCATTAAAATCTACTTCTACACCTCATTTTCTTGAAATATTACAAATTGATAAAGGTATAGAGAAAAATATTATGTTGCCTAACTATGATTTCCTAGATGAATTGAGAAATGTTTGTATTAAAATTCCATTATGACAATTCATCAAGGAAATCCCAATCTTAGCTAAAAAAATAAAGGATTTGAGTATGAAAAAAACAGGAAGAAAAATAAAAGAAATAAAGAAAATTCAATTGGTGGGAAAAATAACAGACATAATGATGGGAAATATTTCCATTCCAAAATACCTAAATCCCAGAAGTCCAGTTGTCGAAACACACATCAATGGAATTGAAATTCCAAACACATTAATTGATTTAGGAGCAGAAATAAACATCATGAGTAAGCACACCATGGAACAACTAAAGCTTCCTAATCTTCTTTATACACCCACATTACTACAGTTAGCAGATAGGTTAGTAATCAAACCAGATGGTGTATTAGAAGATATTTTAGTGTCCTTAGATTCTTGGGAGTATCTTGTCGACTTTATGATCCTAACTCCTAAAAATGATCTAGGAGGACATCTTCTTATACTAGGAAGACCTTGGTTAGCTACAGTTGATGCTTTCATCAGCTGTAGATTTGGTGATATGTACATCTCTGATGGTAGTTCAACCAAGAAATTCACTTTGTATCCTCCAGCAAGAACAATCACATAAATAGATGACAATCAATGGATTGATGATGAAGAAGATATACAACCTCTCTTCACTATTTCAAACATTAGTGAAGATAGTCAGATCTTAAATATTCTAGAAAATCACGACTCTTCTTCAGAATATAGACATGAACAATTCCAAGAAGAATCTAATATTGAATTTTTGTCATCTAGGAAAATGTCTCTTTACCCTATGGAAGAATTTGTTGGAAATACTGAGAGGGGGGGTGAATCAATATTCCTTTCAATTAGAGCATTAGATAATCTTCAATTATTATCAGTGTTTGTACAATGATGGCAGTAAACATAAGGAAAACAAATGCACACAGTTTTTAAGGTGGAAACTGATGGGGGTAAAACCTACAGTCCCTGTATGCTCACATTTTCCGTCCTCAAGCTGTGCATATAAAATGCATTCAAGATTCCTTGTCCAATCAATCCCCAATCCGGGCAATCTCACAACATTCTTCCTTTTTATGCTGGAAATTTTAATACCTAATCTGGGTGGTTTAATATCTCAAATCTCTGAGATTTGAGATATCAATTAAATACTTTTATGGTTATGAGCCCCATATCCACTTACATTCGAAACCCCTCAACTATCTTTCCCAAGGTTGTTTCACAACCGAGATACCTTCTCAATATGCCTTATAGAAACAAATCGGTTTTTTCTCTAAACTCTGAATATATATCTATTAACCCCAAATGCCTGACTAACAAGACCTTTAGTCATTAAAATGAATAATTGAGACTACATCTCCCTTTTATATAAACCTTGGTCCTTTATTTATAAAGCTCCTTACATAATGTTACCCCTTTAAACAACCACACAAGTGCTTCCAACCATGGCTTATAATGTTATAATGTTAATGCGGCGGTTTATATTTCAATTCGTGTCATGGGCCCCACAGAATGAACCCTTAATTAACCTTCACGCCTCAATAGGAATGCTATGAAAAAATTATTGTTCGACCACATTCAATTTAACAATGCACCATAGCCCGATATATTAAACTTCCAACATATATGATACTCTTTGAATAAAAGCCAACCTTCAGACTCATATAACCCTCAAACCTTAGTTAGGACAGTAATAATCAATATATATATTCATGGGCCCCAATTCTAACGGCCTTCCACATCCAATGGCGGATAGCACGTCGCTTTGCTTCAGATGATCCAACGTCCCCAATCAAATATCGCGTTTTTATTTCTTCCGAGTTTTAACTCGTCAATTTCACGCGATGAAAGTGGTAATAAAATACCACTTAGGGACATGTGTCCGCTGGTCTATGATATTGCATTATTTTTGCAGAAACAACTTACTGCCTTATAACTTGTGCGAAAACCGCCTTTTGCCTCCAAATATCTTTCACTGTTCACTTCTATCCTTCTGGTTCCGCTTATTCATGGTTCCAGTTGTGCACTATTAACACTCCATTGCTTTGTATTATGGCTTTGTTGCATTCAATTCGGGGTCATGCAAGGTTAAACCACTCCGACACAAATAACCAAATCACAATGTCGATAATATAACTATCGAGTGTGGAGTCTCATAACTCTATTATAGAGCTTCTTCCCAAGCACAGTAGGTATCCTCTGTCCATTATGAAATTGGCCACACCATCCCAAATTCACACTACTCGACTACAGTTTCCCCTTGCCTATCAAAGGCGTGCAACAACACCATTATCCCAGTCACGTGCATGATTACTATTTAACATTTTTACACATAGGCGCTTGAAATGTATTATCATATAATTACTTCTTGAAGCCAGTCAACCAACATACATTTATTCTTAACACAGGGGTTTGTCATACACTCTCATATATCAAAAATTCAATTACACAGTTAGATACAGAGGTCCAACCATTCTCACATATACTATATATACATCAATTCCTCAATGCAGGAATCCAACCATTCATGAATAAATCAATGTACACATAAGACCAACAAGAATTCACACATAAGACTAAATAGGTTCTTCATTTAAATGAAATTTCTTACAGTCTTCTGGTCCTCGGCCATATCTTCAAAGTTATCAGCCTTCTATTATCCTATTTGCCCTCTTTGGCTCTCTAACTGTATGCAGCTCGGTGCAAGTCTCTATAGGTCTGTGCTAGACTATGCCACAAAGGTTTATTTATACAAATAACAGTAATTGCTTCATATTCCCTTACATTCTGCAAAACTCTACAATTCCTACAGTCCTAATTTTAGCCTAACCCTCTGACAGAATGAAACGAACTATCTCTTCCTATGCCCACTAATCATTTGGGTAGTTACATTTTGCTCCACAAATTAACTAAAATTAACTCAACTATGGATAGTTTCATAGGGAAACAAAACATGAGACCCCCTTTTATATTTATTTATGTACAAAGATTGGCTTGAGCCTAACGCCCCTGCATCAGACTCCCCAGGTTATAATAATTCATGATCTCTTGATCATGTGCTTTCATCTTAGTCTTCCTAGATCCCACACCTTGTTTTGCAACTGGTCATCTGTTGTAGTGTTCTTCCTTCGCATTCCTACTAGCTTCCATACTTTATGCTGCAGCTTTCCACTGGCTGTACTTTTACATCCTCCTTCCGTCTTTCTTTTGTTGTTACTTATTTGTTTCTTTGCTGCTATCTTTTTCTCAGACACTCTCACCATCAGTCTTATTATAAATTCAATTTCTCTGTCTAATATTTCCTCTAACTACTGGACACTACTTCCTCTTGAGTGCTGAACTCTTACTTCTATTTGCTGCATTCTTATTTCTTTAGTTCTTACTGCTGCCCTAGCTTGCACAGTCCTTGCTCTTGCTGTTAATTGCTGATCTCCTGTTGTAGCTCGAGCTTTTATTTGCTGAGCTCTTGCTTAGTGAACTTTTATTTGTTCAGTTTTTACTGCTTCCCTGTTCGCCACCCAATCATCCATACCCTCTTGCTCTCTGCAACAGTAAAAATTTTCTTGATTGTCACTCATGATAATTTCTTCTCTCAACAACTTCTTGGAATGGTATTTAAATTTCCAGTCATCATTATCATCTCTTCAATTATTTTTGACTAAACATGCTTTAGTGCTTCCTTTAGTACCTGCAGCCATAAAACAAATACCAAAATTATAAAACCTTGGTGTCTCTTCTGCTGGCAACACTTCATTTTTTTGCTTCGGCATTTCCTCCAGCAACACTCCAAGTTGTTGTTCTGGCATTCTACACTCTTTTCTGGATGTTTTCTGCAAACATTTTAGCCATCTCCTTTGGAAAAACACATCATCAATATGCTGCAACTCAGTTTCAGCATCTTCCTCTTCTGCCTTGGCAATCTTCAGCAATTGCATTCATTTTTCTTGCTTGATTATGCTTATCAAACCATGTTCTTCAAGTGTTGCATTTTCATCTTCTATCAGATTAAAACTCCGATTTTCCACTGCTGTAGCAACCCCAAAATTCTGCCATACAACCTTATCTTCAACCTTCTCTTGGATATTCGAACAAGCCAATTCTTCTCTGCTATCAACAACAACAAATTTCTGCATATGAGACATGACTGTCTCATCTTCATTCTGCAATCCCCAATTCTGAAATTGAGGTTCTCTCTTTTGTATTGAATCTTCCTGATCCAACATATTCTCCAGCAGCTCAATTCCCCCATTCCATGGATCAAAATATTCCACAGAGTTCTTCTCCTCTTTCAATTGACTGCCCAATGCTGTCAATTTATCTCCGTCATCAACATGATCTGCATTCACCAAACATTTGTTAAAACAAAAATCACAAGGCCTCAGTGCCTTTCACTTTTCTACTAGCATTCCAATATGCTGTCCCAAATTCTTCAACCAATTCTTGAGACTGTCAGTTAGTCTCTCTCTTGCATCATCCTCTTCAAGGATGTCTCTCTGTTCTAGTTAATAAAAATGAACTCTGTCATCTTCAATCATCTCTGCGCTTACACTCTGGACTCATTCTTTCTGTATTTATGTCCTCTGCTCATGCCACAATCCTGGCATCTCTTCTGAGGAAACATTTTCACCACCTTCACAAATCCAGTTTCCTGCTGTCACTATCTCCTCATCCTTCGTCAAAATAGAATTTTGATCTTCCATTTCTGTAATAACTTCAGCTATCTGTCTATCACCCTCCATTTGGCCATTCAATAAAATTATTCTGTCATTATCATCATTAATGAAAAATTCATTATCATCAAACATAAATGTCACATCCTCATTGAAGCAATCTCCTTTATAAAACAAGGAATTAATGAATTCCCTTTGCTGCAATAACACAATTTGATCTTCATCTGAAAAATACTCATCATATCTTGCCTGGCAGTATTCAGCTTCATTTGTCACAGTTCCATCATATGAACCGTCTTCATTAACACCTGCATTCACACACAAATTGTTAGTTGCAAAAACATAATACCCCACGGTCTCATTTGATGATTTTATCATCAAATCTTCTTTTGTCCCAAGTCTTCTATAAACTCCAGAGATTCTTTAGTGGTCCTTTCTTCAAATTCCTCAAGCTGTCCAATTTTCAGCTTCTGGCCATCATCACAATTTAAATCTCTCCTACTTCCAATATGTTGGAAAGCAGAACCTTTCTCCAACTGTGCATGGACATCTCCAAAACATCTGGCTGCTCCATTTTCTTCATTAGTGACAACATCAGCAGTTTGTTTTCCCTCGCCTGCTTTTCCTGCAAACATACAAAATATGTCAAATGTAAGGCTCTTGGACCCCTTGGTCCCACTTGAAGCTTCAGTCCTCAAGTCCTTCTTTAGATACTCAATCACTCTGAGTATTTCCTCCTTCAGCTGAGCATTTCTCATTTTCTATTTTTTCCTTTGTGGCCTCTACCACTTTACCTTCTTCTTCATGAGCCAACCCACTCTTTGGTTTTCCTCTATCATCCTCTTTACTTCATAAAGCTACTTACTGATCTCAGCTATCTCTTTCTAATATTCTTCATCTGTGAGTTTCTTCCTCATGCCAACTGATTTGGCATCTTCCCTCACTCTTCTGCTGTGGCCTCTTTCAGAACCTCTGCAATCTATGCAATCTCTGCTATGGCTTTCAGTAGCCATTTTCTCCTCCATGAGTTCTTTACTCACAAGCTGCACTAAGCCTATGCAACAAAAATCTCTCTTGCCGCAACTTACCTCACTAATCCCTTCCTCCGGATCTGGCTTTTGGAAAGTACTGGTCCCCTATCTGCTGGAACCTTCTGAGCACTCTCTTCTGCTCCCTCTAGGCTTCACTCTGCAACTTTCTCTCAAGAACACCTCTGTTCTTCTGTCATCCAACCTTTGTTGGGAATCTTCTAGGTTCTGCCACACTCTTTCTACACTCAGATTCTCTTGCTGGACACTTTTATCACTTCTCTCAAAGCTGTGTTCTTCTTCTTGCCGAGATTCCTTCCTCAATTTCTTGCACTCTGCATTCTGCAAACAATACCTTCAAACCAGAGTCAAATAAGGCTCATCAACTCACCTTCCAAGATCCCTGAATGATCTTGTTGTTCCTCTTACCTGCACTGCATCTCTACCTGCTGCAATCTTCAAGACTCTGTGTCTTCAACTCCAGATTTTGCACATATGGAGACCTTCATTGCATGTCAAATCAAATCTGCAATTTTTCTGTTAAACATATTTAAACATCAACTTTTCCTCACTGTTCAGTACATGTGCATTTCAAAAACTAATTTTCAAAGAGCTTATCTAGCTCTGATACCACTATGATGGGGGTAAAACCCATAGTCCCTGTATGCTCACATTTTCCGTCCTCAAGCTGTGCATATAAATGCATTCAAGATTCCGTGTCCAATCAATCCCCAATCCAGGCAATCTCACAACATTCTTCCTTTTTATGCTGGAAATTTTAATACCTAATCTGGGTGGTTTAATATCTCAAATATTTGAGATTTGAGATATCAATTAAAAAAATTTATGGTTATGAACCCGTATCCACTTACATTCAAAACCCCTCAACTATCTTTCCCAAGGTTGTTTCACAACCGAGATCCCTTCTCAATATGCCTTATAGAAACAAATCGGTTTTTTCTCTAAACTCTAACTATATATGTATTAACCCCAAATTCCCAACTAACAAGACCTTTAGTCATTAAAATGAAATAATTGAGACTACAGCTCCCTTTATTATAAACCTTGGTCCTTTATTTATAAAGCGCCTTACATAATGTTACCCCTTTAAACAACCACACAAGTGCTTCCAACCATGGCTTATAATGTTATAATGTTAATGCGGCGGTTTATATTTCAATTCGTTTCACGAGCCCCATAGAATGAACCCTTACTTAACCTTCACGCCTCAATAGGAACGCTATCAGAAAATTAACGTTCGACCACATTCAATTTAACAATGCACCATAGCCCGATATATTAATCTTCCAACATATACGATACTCTTTGAATACAAGCCAACCTTCAGACTCATATAACCCGCAAACCTTAGTTAGGACAGTAATAATCAATATATATATATGTGTGGGCCCCAGCGCTAACGGACTTCCACATCCAACGACAGATAGCACGTCGCATTGCTTCGGATGATCTGACGTCCCCAATCAAATATTTTGTTTTTATTTCTCCCGAGTTTTAACTCGTCAATTTCACGCGATGAAAGTGGTAATAAAATACCACTTAGGGACACGTGTCCACCAGTCTATGATATCAGGTTATTTTTGCAAAAACAACTTACTGCCTTATAATTTGCGCAAAAATCGCCTTTTGCCTCCAAACAACTTTCACTATTCACTTCTCTCCTCGTGGTTTCACTTCTTCATGGTTTCGATTGTGCACTATTAACAGTCCATTTCTTTGTATTATGGCTTTGTTGCATTTGATTTAGGGTCGTGCAAGGTTAAACCACTCCAACGCAAATAACCAAATCACAATGTCGATAGTATAACTATCGAGTGTGGAGTCTCAGAACTCTATTATAGAGATTCTTCCCGAGCACAGTAGGTATCCTCTGTCCATTATGAAATTGGCCACACTATCCCAAATTCACACTACTCAACCGCAGTTGCCCCTTGCCTATCAAAGGCATGCAACAACGCCATTATCCCAGTCACGTGCAGGATTACTATTTAACATTTTTACACAAAGGCGCTTGAAATGTATTATCATATAATTACTTCTTGAAGCCAGTCAACCAAAAAAAAATTATTCTTAACACAGGGGTTTGTCATACACTCTCATATATTAGAAATTCAATTGCACAGTTAGCTACAGAGGTACAACCATTCTCACATATACTATATATACATCAATTCCTCAACGCAAGAATCCAACCATTCATGAATAAATCAATGTACACATAAGACCAACAAGAATGCACACATAAGACTAAACAGGTTCTTCACGTAAATGAAATTTCTTGTAGTCTTCTGGTCCTCCGCCAGATCTTCAAAGTTACCGGCCTTCTATTCTCCTATTCACCCTCTCCGGCTCTCTAACGCTATGCAGCTTGGTGCAGGTCTCTGCAGGTCTGTGCTAGACCATGCCATAGAGGTTTATTTATACAACTAACAGTAATTGCTTCATCTTCCCTTATGTTCCACAAAACTCTGCAATTCCTACAGTCCTAATTTTAGCCTAACCCTTTGACAAAATGAAATGGACTATCTCTTCCTATGCTCACTAATCATTTGGGCAGTTACATTTTCCTCCAAAAATTAACTAAAATTAACTCAACTATGGATATATTCATAGGGAAACAAAACATGATACCCCGATTTGTATTTATTTATGTACAAATATTTTCTTGAGCCTAATGCCCCCGCATCAGAAACCCACTCTGGGAAAAAAACCACCTAATGCTTTTCTAATAATTCTTTAATATTCAACTCCAATTGAAAATAAAGCTCCAACTTCCTAGAATCTAGAAAAGCATTCTTCTCCAGCTCCCACTGGATGGACGCTCCAATGCTCGTGATTCTTCAGTAGTCAACTGAACGGAGGCCCCAACATCCAATGAGCTACAACTCACCCTATCACCACCCTACCACCTTGTAGAAGAATAAAAGAAGAATGGACTCCCGTACCAGGGAAAATGGTCCACTTTACAATGATAGAGAATGATGTAGAAGAATAAGACACACTAGACCATAACCCAAACTATGACACAACCACCTAATGATGATCTTAGACCACCCGACACTGCATCTTCAACTCTTGGCAGATAGACACTAGTACAATTTTTACAATAATGTATTTACAATGACTTAGTACAATGATACCTTTATAATGATTGTATGCAGTGCTTCCCACTTGAAGACTTCATGTGATGAAATTATTGCTACTGTTATGCTCCTTGGTTTCTACTCTTGTCATTCTACCCTCTGCTACACCTTACTTTGCTTTGATTCCCAAGAAAGTCTGGTCCTTTGCAACCCTTGACAACACATGATCTAGCTTTTTCTTTTCCTTCTAGCAGCTTGATATTGAATCTGGTGTATCTCTGTTATTTCAGATCCCCAATATCTGATTTTTGGTCCTGTATTATTCCTCTAAGCCATATTTCCAATGCCACGGGTCTGACCCAATTTGGATTCTTCAAGAGAGAGTTATACCCAATATCTCACAATGCCCTAATTATGGACTATTTTAGCAGAGCGAACTTGTACGAAATTCCACGTGTCACTGTTTCTTCATTTGGCTCTAAACTTGATAGAGAGAAAACTAAAGTCTGTGAAATATTTTCCAATTTTTACAGAATTCCAATCTGATACTCAGAGAGATAGTTATGACGATTTTACCAAGGTCACTTATTTTAGATGAATTTCAGGAGCCTGCAAAAACACTAACTTCCATAGATCATATCTCCTAAAATATTGTGCACCTTGATCTGAAATTTTCACAGCAGCTTCCTCGAGATTTCAGCTTTTCCTCATAACAATTTCAGCTTCTGAACCTTTGTATAAAAAATTTTAGAGTGAAAATTCCATGATGATCTGTTTCAGATGGCGAAATCCCTTGCGTAAGGAGGAAATGAGGATCACAATTTATATAAATGCTTAGGTTGAGAGGGGCTTCAACAAGTGAACGTGGGAGGGATTTTAGGAGCTTAAAAAATATTAATTATTACTTTTCAATGACCCATGCCACAACCCTATGGGGTTTTAGCCCACTAACTGGGGGTACAAACTTCAAACATGAATATCTCTCAAACCATGAAGAATTACATGGTGTGCCATATATCAACGGAAACATCTCGACAAGTAGAAACCATAAAAATAATTATTGACCTAGAATATCTTAATTTGAGAGGTCAAAATTCCCATGCAATATTGGTTTAGCCCCTGGTGCTGCTTGGGTTGACATCAATGACAATCGCTGATCAATAATCCCCCCCTTTGGCATTGATGGTAACACAAGTACTCCCCTTGAAATCATGACACCTCTTCCTACAAAATTATCTCCCCCTTTTACATCAATGGAAATGGGTAACTCCCATTGAAACACAACCATCCTGGGGACCTGTACACACTTCCACTCCCCCTGACACACAACCATCCTACAGACCTGTAATCTAATGAGAACTTGGGAGAATCCCAAGCTTCTGATGAAGATATTAAAATGCTTCACGAGGTAAAGGTTTAGTGAATATATCAGAAATTTGTTCTTTTGTACAAACATACTCAAGTTTGATATTCTTTTCAGCGACTTGCTCTCTAAAAAAATGATATTTGATGGGAATGTGTTTTGTTTTTGAATGCATGATAGGATTCTTGGGGACGATGATGGCACTAGTGCTGTCATAGAATATGGGAATAGATTCACTGAATTGTACTTGAAGATCTTGTAATGTTTGTTTCATCCAAAGGACTTGAGTACAACATGATGTTGCTGCAATGTATTCTGCTTCTGCTGTAGATAACGAGATTGAGGTTTGCTTTTTTCTCAACCATGATACGAGACAACCACCTAGATAGAATGCTGCTCCACTAGTACTCTTGTGATCATCAATGCTTCCTGCCCAATCTGCATATGTAAAGGCTTGAATAATGAGATTGTTACCCTTGGGATACCACAAGCCATATTCTTCTGTACCCTTTAGATATCGAAGAATTCTTTTAACGGCAATAACATGTGATTCTTTTGGTGTTTCTTGGAATCTTGCTACTTGTCCAACTGCTTGCATAACATCTGGCTGAGAGGCTGTTACATACAGAAGAATACCAATCATAGATCTGTACAACCTCTGATCCACATCCTTAGATGAGTCTTCTATGCTCAATTTGCAACTTGTTACCATCGGAGTTTGCAATATTCCATTTTGAATTTCTTGAGCATTTCCTTGATGTACTTGGCTTGACATATAAATATTCCTTTCTCTTGCTGAGATATTTGAAGCCTTAAGAAGTATGTCAGCTCATGAAGTAAAGAAATCTCGAACTCACTTTGGATCTTTGTAGAAAAGCTCTTACTTAGTTGATCATCATTGCTACCAAATATTATATCATCCACATATACCTCAACGATTGTTAAATTATCTTTATCTATTTGTACATAAATATTGCTATCAACAGTACCTTTCTTGAACCCTTGTTGACGTAGATATCCATCAAGACGAGCATACCATGCTCTAGGAGCCTGCTTGAAACCATATAGAGCCTTCTTTAACCTGCAAACATAGTCTTCATTTTGTGATAGTAGAAAACCTTCAGGTTGTTCAATGTAAACTTCTTCTTCTAATTCTCCATTCAGAAATGCTGACTTAACATCCATTTGGTAGACTTTGATTTTTCTTGAACATGCATATGCGAGAAACATTCGGATGGCATCCATTCTGGAAACTGGTGCAAATTTTTTGTCGAAATCAATTCCTTCCACTTGTGCATAGCCTTTGCAAACCAATCTTGCTTTGTTTATGGTAACTTGCCCATCTTCATTCAATTTGTTCCTGAACACCCATTAAGTCCCAATGACATTTTTATCTTTTGGTCGTGGAACTAATTCCCAGGTGTTATTCTTCTCAATTTGATCCAATTCTTCATTCATAGTTGCTACCCAATGCTCATTCTGGCTGGCTTCCTCAAAACTACTAGGCTCAAAGGTTGCTAGAAAAGCAATGTGAGCTTGTTGTGATGAAAAAAGCTGTCGACCTTCATTTATGTCACCAATGATTTGATTTGATGGATGGTTCTTTTGAATCCACTCTTTTGTTCTCCTTGGAGGAGTTTCTTCTTGTTGTTTTGGTATATCTTGATGATCATTTTTTACTTCTTCCTCGTTGATAGCTGCTTCTTTTTCTACAATTTTATCTGTGTCTTTTTCAGCCTTTGTCTCAAGTTTCAAAGATTCTAGATCCTCATCATTATTCACTAGAACACCATCTTCGTCAAATGTAACATTTATGCTCTCCACTATCTATTTTTGTCTTATATTATAACATTTATAGGCCTTTCTTTTGCATAAGTAACCAACAAAGATACCTTCATCAACATGTGATTCAAACTTACCCAAATTTTGATCTTCTCTTTTGATATAACATTTGTGTCTGAAGATTATGAAATATTTTACATTAGCTGGTTTTCCTTTCCATAATTCATATGGAGTCTTGTTGCAATTATTTTTTAGAAGACTTTGGTTGATAATGAAGACTGTCGTATCAATTTCTTGAACCCAAAAATTTTCATCCAATTTTGAGTCCTTCAACATTGTTCTACCCATTTCCTGTACGGTTCTATTCTTTCTTTCAACAAATCCATTTTTTTGAGGTGTTCATGCTGTTGAAAATTTCCTTTTTATTCCTTTTTCGTCACAGTATTGTTGAAATAATTTGGAAGTGAATTCTCCACCATTATATGATCTTAGACACTTTATTTTCAAATCAGTTTCATTTTCAACCAACTCCTTGTAGATCTTAAAGCACTCAAATGCTTCAGATTTTTTATTTAGGAAACTGACGGCTGTCATCCTGGTATAGTCATTTATCATTAACATGAAATATAATTCTCCATATAAGCATTTGTTTCTCACAGGACCACATAGATAAGTATGTATCAATTCCAATGGATGTGATGCAAAGTATTCTTTTGTTTTAAATTGGACTTTTGTCTACTTGCCATGCCGATAGGCCTCACATAGTGTGTTGGAAGGTTTTGAGATTTTTGACATTTCTCGTACTGCTTCCTTTTTTCTTATCCTGATAAGATTGTCAAAGTTTATGTGACCCATTCGTTTGTGCCATAAACAACTTTCATCTTCTTTAGCTAGTAGACATGCTTTAGTTGCTTCTTTGGAGCTCGACTTGCTGTAGCCACAATTTTACCATACCTGCCTTTCCTGATTTCATATTTTGTGGAGTTGAATAGCATTGTGTGTCCTTGATTACACATTTGTCCAACATTGAGCAGATTGTGATTCATGTTTTCAACTAATAGAACATTCTTGGCTATAACATCTTTACTTCTGAGAGTGACATTTGAAGATCTATCATTTCCAAAGGATACATTTCCATCCTTCTTCTCTTTCAGAGATAAAATTTTTATTCTATCTCCAGTCATATGTGTTGAGCAACCGCTTTCAACATACCACACATCTTTGTTGTTTTGAGCCTTGAGAGCGAGAGAAAAATTATCAGTGTTCTTCTTCTTCCATGTTCTTTAATTCTGTGGCTTTGAAGATTCTTCTGGAGGATTTTCAAGTCTGCAGTCTCTGGCTATGTGTCTAAAGTTCTGACATTTGTAACATTCCATATTATTTATTAAATGTTCAAATATATTGATGTTTCGTAGAGAACTGGGAGGTTCATATTTGAAGGATCTCTTGGAATTGTATTAGTGCCTAGGGTATGTGCGACATTCTACAAATTTATGACCAAATTTTCCACATGAATAACAATAGCCATGAAAAATATGTTGGTACTTGGATGGAAATATTCATCGAGGAATCATCTTCCAAGGATGTGCTTGCGAATATTTTCCAATGAAGTCTACATGTATGTTAGATTTCATAGGTTCATTGTATTTTTTTGTAGAAGGGCTTGCTTCTTGTTCTTTGTAACCGAGGCCAGTTCTGTCATTGTAAGATCGTTGATTGTTGATGAGTTCTTCCAATTTCCTTCAGCTGTTGGCATAGTCTTGGACAATTTTTCCCTTCTTCACTTCCTTACGTAGTAAGACTACTATGGCTTCTAATGCTTCCCTTTCTTGGTTTCTTTCTTCCAACTTCTTTTGAAGTGACTCTTCAATACATTTGTGTTCTTCAACTTCAATTTTGAGACCTTGAATTTTTTCTTCAAGATTATTGGAACGGATATTCTTAGCATTGATCTCTTTTATAAGCTTGATTGCCTCCACATAAAATTCTTCAATGGTCAACCCTTCTTCTTCATTGTTTGATACTTATTTTTTATTATGCTTGGCCATAAACAATAATTTCTCATTGGCTTCTTCTTTGCTATCACTTTCTTCATTAGATGATGAGCTATCTTATTTAGAGAGAAATTTCCTTTTGGATTATTTATTTTTTCCTTGCTTGTTGAATTTCTTAAAGCCTTTCTTTCCTTTTGAGTTGCCATCACTTTTGTTCAGACATTTTGTTGTGAAATGCCCAACCTCACCACAACCTAAACATATCAATGGAAGTTTACCTTTGAATTTTCCCTTACTAGTTTTTAGTTTTCTTGTAAAGTAAGAATATTCTTCATTTGAAAGACCTTCTCCATCATCTCCCTTTTCTTCACACTTGTAGGCGCATGTCATTTCAATTGAAGGTTGTTTGTCCCTATTAGTTTTCTTAGATGAAACAAACACAGTTTCTAGATTTGAAGTACCATCTTCTTCATCAAGTCTCATTTCATATGCTATGAGAACTCCATGTAACTCCTCTTTACTGAGTTTGTCCAGATTTGTACTGTTTTCTAAGACCGATAACTTTGGGTTGAATCTCCCTGGTAACGTTCTAAGAATCTTCCGTATAATAGTCTTCTCGTCAACTGGCTCTCTCAATCCTTCTAGAGTATTGGTTATTTCATCATTATATTGGAAGTATGAAGTAATGTTGCAATCTTCTTTCATTCTGAGTTGCTCAAATTTTTCTCTATAGATTTGAAGCTTTTCTTCTTTGACATTTGAGTCACCTGCATATATATTCTCAAGCTTGTCCCATACATTTTTGGCGGTTTTACAACCCAACACCTTATGATAAGTAGATTCAATAAGTCCACTTATAATAATATTCTTTTCTTTTTCATCATTTACCAAATTCTTCTTAGCTTGTTCATCCGCGGTTGATGTAAATCCATTTTGAACAGTGTCCCATACTTCGTAACCTTGCGCCAAGAGATAGACCTTCATTATTCCTTTCCAGAGTGCATAATTATTTTCATTGAATATAGGTACACCATTCTTGGTATGCTCCATGACCTCCCTCTAGCTGTTAAACTGATATTGAAGGAACCAAGCTCTGATACCAATTGTTGGAAATACTGAGAGGGGGGGTGAATAAATATTCCTTTCAATTAGAGCATTAGTTGATCTTCAATTATTATCAGTGTTTGTATAATGATAGCAGTAAACAAAAGGAACACAAATGCACACAGTTTTTAAGGTGGAAACCCACTCCGGGACAAAAACCACCTAATGTTGTTCTAATAATTCTTTAATATTCAACTCCAATTGAAAATAAAGCTCCAACTTCCTAGAATCTAGAAAATCATTTTTCTCCATCTCCCACTAGATGGACACTCCAATGCCCGTGATTCTTTAGTAGTCAACTAAATGGATGCCCCAACACCCAATGAGATACAACTCACCCTAGCACCACCGTACCACCCTGTAGAAGAATACAAGAAGAATGGACTCCCATACCAAGGAAAATGTTCCACTTTACAATGATATAGAATGATGTAGAATAATAAGACACACTAGACCATAACCCCAACTATGACACAACCACCTAATGATGATCCTAGACCACCCGACACTGCCTCTTCAACTCTTGGTAGATAGACACTAGTACAATTTGTACAATAATGTATTTACAATGACTTAATACAATGATACCTTTACAATGATTGTATGCAGTGCTGCCCACTTGAAGACTTCATGTGATGAAATTATTGCTGCTGTTATGCTCCTTGGTTTCTGCTCTTGTCATGTGACCCTCTGCTACACCTTGCTTTGCTTTTCTTCCCAAGAAATTCTGGTCCTTTGCATCCCTTGACAACACATGATCTAAATTTTTCTTTGCCTTCTAGGAGCTGGATATTGAATATGGTGTATCTCTATTATTTCAGATCTCCAATGTCTGATTTTTGGTCCTATAGTAGTCCTGTAAGTCATATTTCCAATGCCACAGGTCTGACCCAATTTGGATTCTTCAAGAGAGAGTTATACCCAGTATCTCACAATGCCCTAATTATGGACCATTTCAGCAGAGCAAACTTATACGTCGTGCCACGTGTCACTGTTTATTCAGTTGGCTCTGAAATTGATAGAGAAAAAACTACCATCTATGCACTATTTGCCAATTTTTATGGAATTCCAATCTGATACTCAGAGAGAGAGTTATGACAATTTTACCAAGGTCACTTCTTTGAGATGAATTTCAGGAGCCTTCACAAACAATGACTTCCGCAAATCATATCTCCGCAAATATTGCGCACCATGATTTGAAATTTTCACAAAATCTTCCTCACAATTTCAAATTCATCTCATAAATATTTTATCTTCTAAACCTTCGTATAAAAAATGTTAGAGCGCAAATTCCACGATGACCTGTTTCAGATGGCGAAACCCCTTGCATAAGGAGGAAATGAGGATCACAATTTATATAAATTCTTAGGTTGAGAGGGGCTTCAACAAGTGAACGTGGGAGGGATTTTAGGAGCTTAAAAAATATTAATTATGACTTTTCAATGACCCATGCCACCACCCTATGGGGTTTTAGCCCACTAACTTGGGGTAGAAACTTCAAACATGAATATCTCTCAAACCGTGAAGAATTACATGGCGTGCCATATATCAACGAAAACATCTCGACAATTAGAAACCAATAAAAGCATTATTGACCTCGAATATATTAATTTGGTAGGTCAAAATTCCCATGCAATATTGGGTTAGCCCCTGGTGTTGCTTGGGTTGACATCAATGACAACCACTAATCAACAGAATTTGGCAGCTCTACAATTGAAATATTTCCAGGAAAAACCTTGAACATAAATAAAAACCTAGAAAAATTACAACAAGAAGAGCTAGTCAAAATATTACAGAAACATTCCTCTGCATATGCGTGGGAATACACAGACATGAAAGGGATTAGTCCTAAGACTTGCACTCATCATATCTACATAGAAGAAAATTGTAAACCTATCAGACAACCTCAAAGAAGGATGAATCCGAACCTTAGGGGGATTGTCAAAGAAGAATTGCAGAAATTGTTGAATGTCAACTTTATCTATCCCATTTCAGATAGTCAGTGGGTTTCTCCTTTGGTGATTGTACCCAAGAAAAATGGTAAATGGAGGGTATGCATTGATTACTAAGAATTGAATAAAGCTACTCTTAAAGATCATTTTCCTTTACCTTTTATAGATCAGGTGTTAGATACATTAGCAGCCAAAAAGTACTTCTTATTCCTGGATGGTTTCAGTGGTTATAATCAAATTCAAGTTTCACCTAAAGATCAGGATAAAACCACATTTACCTGTCCTTGGGGAACTTATGCCTACCGAGTACTACCTTTTGGATTATGAAATGCACCTGCAACATTCCAAAGGGCAGTACTAGGAATCTTTTCAGATCTAATACATGATTGTGTAGAAGTATACATGGATGACTTTACAGTCTATGGTAATACATTTGAATAAGCCTTAGAAAACTTGGAAAAAGTTATGAAAAGATGTAAAGAAGCAAACCTTTCATTAAGTCATGACAAATGTTTCATGATGTTTACTGAAGGGATTTATTTAGGACATCACATCTCAGGAGATGGAATTAGAGTAGATGAATCAAAAGTTGAATTCATCTCCAGACCATTAGTTCCAAGTTGCCAGAAAGATGTTAGAATTTTTCTAGGATTTACAGGGTACTATAGAAGGTTTATAGAAAAATTCACAAAGATAGCATCTCCACTCTTCAAACTACTCACCAAATATTGTGAATTCAAATGGAATTCTGACTGCCAGTTAGCATTTGAAACCCTGAAAACAAAAATCTCTGAAGCACTCATTTTAAGAGGGCCTAACTAGAAAATACCTTTTCATATATCAACATATGCTTCAGCCACAACTCTAAGAGTTGTGTTAGGACAAAAATACCTGATCCCTTATGCCATCTACTATAGAAGTAAAAATTTGACTCCTCCAGAGTTGAATTATACTGTAACTGAAAAAGAATTATACTTTCACCTGCGCAATAGGTCAGAAAACACACAAAAGTTTTTTTATGCTTTAGATTTTTATAGGTTAAAAACAAAATCAAGAAAGGAAAAAAAAGATGCTGAAGAGAAATCCTAAGGTTTGAAACAGTAGATAAGCAGGAATCTAAAAAACGACAAAGGTCGTAATCTTAAACCCTTGTGGAGTCGCCAATTGTTAGTATGAATCATAATCACAAGCGTACAAAAAAGGCTCACTTTAGCCGGGCATAACAAACAACCCTAACAACAAAGACGGCTGCCAATTTCTTTAGATCTGCAATTGTTTGACCAAGATAAATGCTACAAAATCTAGATCTATGCAGTAAAAGACATTTAAGAAGTAAATAAAAGCAAGAGTTTCTCTATGCATCCAATAGAAAAGACAAGAATATTTTAAAGATTTTTTGTATTTTTTGACAACTAGAAAGGGATCATAGAAAGATGTTTCCAGTCCCTCTCAGTGGGATGAGTTCTTGTAAGTCCTCAACACTTCAGATCTAAAATCTCTCTCTTTTGATGGTGTAGAAAACCCAGACAAAAATGGAATTAAAATGGAGCTCATAAGAAAAATGGTAGCAAAATATGACAATGATGGTGGATCAAAGTCAAACCAAAAGCATAGATCCAAAGTGATCTTTAGGCAACAAAAGGTAGTGAATGAATGGAAAAACCTTTCTATTTATAACAAAATATTGAGTTAGTCTAGATATTGGTGCATAGTTAAAATATTATTAACCAAATCAAGATCCAACTTTTATGGAATATTTTATTATATTTGTTGGAGGGAAAAAGAACTTGACTTTGGTCAAATCCCTTAATTTGTAAATAATAAATAAATAAATGATTTATTTATTATTTTAAGGATGTCGTTGAGTAATAATCAAATAAATAATTAATTATTTAATTATTTATAACTAATTTAGTCAAATTTAACAAGGAATATTATTTAAATAAGGTTTAAATAATTATTCCTAGAAAATAATAAGATAAATAATGATTTATCTAATTAATTTTCCTGTTTTGGGTTAAATATGACACGGAATATTAATTAAAATTTTGTTTAACTAATTATTCCTTGAGGAAAATTAAACAAATGTGGATTTATTCAATATTTCCTCATGGGGTTTCCTGTTTAGACCATAAACAACTTAATAAATGTGCTTTACTAAGTTATTTTTCATAGTTAAAACAATTTTACTTAGGGTAAAATTGGTCTTTCATGGTTTACTTTGGTCCATATAATAGTAATAGGTTATATGACCAAAAAATGGTGTAACATTGTGAATAAGAGAAGGTTCGAGAGTATTTTGGAAGGTTTAAGAGATTTTTGGACTAGTTAACTCGTATATAGGGATAAGGTATTAGATGAGAGATTTTATGGATTATGAGAGATATTTTTGGAATTATTTTAGGGATATAGAACCTACCTTGGTTTCTAATCCACTTGTATAAATTGAGGTGAGCCCATGAGGCATGTATGTATGTAGAAGTGTGAAGTATATGTGTGAGTGTGAGGAATGCGAGGCCAAGAATGAGGCAAATAATCCTGCTATAAATATTTTATTTTATCAATGAATTATTTCATGAGAGTTTATGTGCATATATATTCTTGTGGATTTGAGCTGAGTAGTATGGTGTGTGTTTATTATTAACTTGTAGGACCTATGGTTAGAGATGCATCAAAGTTTTGGTATTAGATAAAAATAATCAGTATTTTGAAATTGAAATATGCATGCAGTGAATTAAAAGATCATTTTTGAGATCACCGTGTTCAAAAAATCATTGTAGTAAATAAGCATTCAAGACCTTGAAGCTGGAGATAACTTTGTAGTGTTGCAGATGTGAAGAGTGGTGAAGAATCGATGTCCAATTTATGGAGAAATTTATACTTATTGATTTGATGAATATTTGTTCCAACACGCTATAGCGTGCATGGAAGAGAAGTCACAAAGAAACTATTTGGGTGTATGAAGGAGATACCATCATAGTAAGTTGATAAATCACTCAGTATTTTTTTTCTAATGGTGCACACGGTCCAAGATCAGGGTGTATCTAAGCCCGATAAAATAATTAAGTAACACTGGATGTAGGCTCGAGATGTGTGAGGAATTGAAGTCGTTGCTACATGATTTTTATATGTCATAACGGAGTTTTTAAGACTAACGAAGCAGACCTACATTGATTGCAAACTCCTCATTAATAGAACACACAGGAATTGTGTCGCACTATCATTGAATTTAAGATTTCAAGCAACACATGGTTGAGAACGTCCACACTCAAGTGATTTTTGGTTCTGTTTATTCAGGTAGTCACCATTATCTTCTATGCATACACGCATTGGAAACACCAATTTATCCTTTGGATATGAATCTTAATCAGCCGAGAGGTGCAACATGGATTTGTACCAAAGGTGACTAGGTTTAAAAGAGTTTACATCAGATCGTTATCGAGCACTCTTTTCATCACAAGTTCCACAATAGCTACGTTTATGTGGTGTCATTTTGAAATAATTTTGCTTCATATAGAGGAATTTTTGTTGGAATTATACTCCCAACCACCGCCAACCCACAGTTAATCAATCTTGTGCAGAGAAGGACAAGCAAGGATCCAAGAGCTGAAAGGCGTTTTCACGCAACCATAGTAAACAGAGTACCTGAGCCATCCTCTGCGTTTAATTCTTCAACCACCACTTTAACTTACTTTTTACTGCATCACGCAATCGCAAGGTTTTCGTTTTAACCTTAAGCCATTCACCATATGTTATTCTACTGCCGATGCGATATCTGGCGGGACCTACCTTAACCTTACCGCATGAGCCAAAAACTTGTTTTGCACCTTATTTCCTTTATATTTCCCTTAACGCACTTTGCATTGTTTACCACTTATCTTCCTCCATATGCAAGTTATATTATTTTCTGTACGATGCGATTGTGCTATCACACATCGCATTCACAACCATTTGAGTTTACCGCTTAGTGCCAACAAGTTAAGATGTTTTTTTTTTTGGGTGCGATCGTGCCATCTCACATCGTGCCTGCAAGGATTTAAGTTTACCCATTTTCACACCAGTTAAGAGCTAAGTTCATCAATCTACAATCTGCGATGAAGCGTCGAACGCGATGAGGTCCCAGAGCCAGAACTGATATTATTTGAAGTCCGCCCTTTTATGTTTTGAACACGTTTTTATGTGTTTTCATGTATAAATTATAATACGGCCTGCGTGCTGATTTAATGAAGATATGGGTCTTTTGACAGTCGAAGGATGATAAGTTGTTGAACGTACGTTCAACATTAGATTGTATTGATTAGAACTAGGTTTTCAGGCTTCGACCATTTGTATTAAAAGAAACGTAATCTCATTTTGTGAGTGTGAAGGAATAGAAACTGAAGTTTGTTCCTCTCCTTTGTATTATGTTGTCTATGTATGACTGTTTAATTATGCATTATTTGCAGTCTCTATGTTGTGGGGGAAACAAATTTCCTCTATTATTGTTTTTTTCAATATTTTCAACATGGTATCAGAGTAGGTCTAGGCTCTCAGTAAAAGAAAAGGCTCTCTTTACTGAAGAAGTTGTAAGATTGTTTGTTTGTGGAAGCAGAAGTTTCCAATAGTGAGAAATATTTTATAGAAGTGAGAAAGTTTGTGTTTACACAGTCAGAATGGCAGCAGCAGGCACAAGCTTGACAGATCCACAATTACCACAGTTCAATGGTAAAAATATGACTATTAGGACATTATAATGAGGGCCCTATTTTCTTCACAAGATATATGGGAGCTGGTGGAACAAGGTTTCCAAGAACCAGCAGATGCAACAAAGCTTAATGATTTGACAACAACAAAAAGAGACTTGCTAAAAGATAATAAGAAGAAGGACTCCAAAGCCCTCTTCTATCTCTACCAAGCAGTACATGAGAGTATTTTCCCAAGGATTGCAGCTGCTAAAAAGTCCAAGGAGGCATGGGATATTCTCAAGATAGTATATCAAGTCATGGAAAAAGTGAAGACAACAAAATTACAAATGTTGAGGAGAGATTTTGAAACTCTTTGTATCAAATATTCTGATAACAGAGACTCATTCTTCACACATGTGATTGGGTTGGTTACCCAGATAAGGTCTCATGGAGATACACTTGAGGAAAGAAGAATAGTGAAGAAAACCTTGATAAGTCTACCATCAAGATTTGATGCCATAGTAGTGGCAATAGAAGAGACAAAGGATTTCTAACAATTTTTAGTGGATGAGCTTTGTGCATCCCTGATGTCTTATGAACATAGACTGAATAGGACATAGAACTCCTCATTGGAGCATGATTTCAAGACACAAATGTATTTTGTTGGAGGTAGAGGTCGAGGAAGATCAAACTACTGAGGAAGAGGAAGAAGCCCACAGAGAGGTAGAAGAAAGAACCCTATAAGAACAAGTGGAAGGGGCAGCAACCAGAATCAAAGTGAAGTCTCAAGACAACACCAAGCACAAGGAAAAAGGTATGATAAATCCCAAGTCCAATGTCATTATTGTAAAAAGTATGGGCATTATGCCAATGAATGTAGAAAGAAACAAAATGACATGAATTATAGACAAAATGTAAATTTTGCAAAATAAAATCAGAACCAGAGTAATGTGCTTCTAACATGTAATGTAGCACAAGAAAAACAAGAAGATGTATGGTTCTTAGATTCAGGTTGTAGTAACCACATGAATGGAAACATAGAAATGTTTGCCAATATAGATGAGAATGTGAAATCTAAAGTGATAACGGGGACTGATAGTAAATTCTCTGTCATGGGGAAAGGAAGAGTATCAATACTCACAAGGAAGGGAGAGAAGAAATTTGTGCCAGATGTCTATTATGTACTTGGCCTAAAATGTAACCTTCTGAGCATTGGAAAACTTGTGAACAAGGGCTACAATGTATTTTTTAAGAATGATGTGTGTACACTCATGGACATACCTCCAAGTAAAAGGTTCATTGCAGTAGTGAAAATGACAAGAAATAGGATGTTTCCTCTCAAGATCATAACAGACTTGAAGGAAGGAGGTAATGTAGCAGCAATCACGCAAGAGGTCTTTCAAGAAGAAGTGAAAGATGAAAATAGGTTATGGCATTTGATATTTGGACATCTCAATTTTGGAGGTTTGAAAATCTTGCATAGAAAAGGAATGGTAAGAGGATTACCACTCATTGAGAAACCAGACAACCTATGCGAAGGCTTTATCTTGGGTAAACAACATAGAGAAGCATTCCTAGCAGGGAGGAGTATAATGGAAAAATCACCCTTAGAGATTTTCCACTCGGATTTGTGTGGACCAATGAAAACGCCATCATTGGCTGGTAGTCACTATGTATTTACATTTATAGATGATTATACAAGAGATACATGGGTGTATTTCTTAAAACAAAAGAGTGAAGTGTTCGAACAGTTCTACCACTTCAAAGCTCTTGTAGAGAAGCAAAGTGGGCACTACATAAAAGTGCTAAGAACTGACAGAGGAGGAGAATATATATCCAAGTATTTCCTACGTTTCTGTAGGGAGAATGACATGCATAAGCAGTTTACCACAAGGTACACACCACAAAAAAACAATGTTGCAGAAAGAAAGAATAAGACCATCATGGACACGGTCAAATCATGTTGAAGGCAAAACATCTGCAGAACCACAGGGATTTGAAACTCCCTCGAGTTCAAGTGGAACTCCAAGCACACCAAGAAGACCAAGATTCAGAAATTTGAGTGAAATTTATGAGCGAGAAGCTGATAATAATAATGGTCTAAATTCTTTATTTACTTTGTTTTGTCATGTTGATGACCCAATCCATTTCGAAGATGTAGTAAAAGAAGAAAAATGGATTGAAGCATTGAATGAAGAGATTGGTGCAATAGAAAAGAATGACACATGGGAGTTAGTGGACTTCCCAAAAGGTAAAGATGTCATTAGAGTGAAATGGGTCTATAAGAACAAAGGAAATGATGAAGGTAAGATAGAAAGGCATAAGGAAATACTTGTTGTGAAAGGCTACAAGCACCAACAAGGAAGAGATTATGAATAAACCTTTGCACTTGTTGCAATGATGGAGATAGTGCGGACAGTGTTGTCCAATGCAACACAACAGAAGTGGAAAGTCTACCAAATGGATGTGAAATCAACATTTATGAATTGAGTGTTGAAAGAGGAGGTATATGTTGAAAAACCTCCAGGCTATGAAATTGAAGGCAAAGAGCACAAAGTGTGCAAGTTGAAGAAAACTCTTTATGGTTTGAAGTAAGCGCCAAGAGCATGGTACAACAGGATTGATGCTTACCTCATGGATAATGGGTTTGAAAAATGTGATGGTGAACCCACACTCTACATTAAAAAAAATGACGGTAAAATCCTTATTGTTGTTTTATATGTAGATGATTTAATTTTCATAGGCAATGAAGTTTCTCTCATTGCTGATTTTAAAGTAGTCATGAAGAGTGAATTTGAAACGAATTATTTGGGTTTATTAAGATACTTCTTGGGAATAGAAGTAAATCAAAATGAAAAGGGAATTTTTATTTCCCAAGAAAAATATGTTGCAGAAGTGTTGAAGAGGTTTAACATGCAAAATTGCAAAGCAGCAGTAACTCCAAATATCATGGGGTTGAAGTTAAGTAAAGAAGATTGCAGCAAAAATATCGATCTAACATTGTATAAGAGCATAGTTGGCAGCCTAATGTATTTCACTGTAACTAGGCCTGATATTATGTATGCTGGAAGTTTAATTTCCAGATTCATGGAGACACCAAAGGAGACACATTGGCAAGAAACCAAGAGAATTTTGAGGTATGTGAATGGTTTAAAGGAGTATGGTTTTCTATACTCCTCAACTGATAATTTTAAATTGATTGGTTACACTGACATTGATTGGGCTGGAAGTGTAGATGATAGAAAGAGCACATCTATGTATGTGTTTCATTTGGGATCGGGAGCCATTTCATGGGATTCCAAGAAGCAACCATTAGTTGCATTATCAACAATAGAAGTAGAATATGTGGTAGCAATAGCAACAACATGCCAAGCAGTATGGATGAGAAGGATGCTGAGAGATTTGTGTCATGAGCAAGACAAAGGAACCACAATTTATTGTGATAATAGCTCAGCAATAGTATTGTCAAAGAATTCTATTTTCCACAAGAGAACAAAGCATATTGATGCAAAGCATAATTTTATAAGAGAATTGTTTAACAATGGTGAGATTGTGTTGTAGTGTTTTCTGGGTATGTCGCATCCATGTTTTTCATTTTGACGTTTCGAACCAAACCACCATGGCTCATCTTCAGGAAAAAGATCCATGAGTGAGTAAGATCTCACATGTGGTATAAATAGGATAAAGGGAGAGGTGAATGGAGGGGAAAGGAAGGGAAGCCGACTTTGAAAAGTAATATGTTAATATTTATTTTAATTTAATTTCTTTAATGATTATTTATTTAATTTGATGTTTGTTAATATATTAATTCAATTAATTTGTTGATTAATTATTTATTTTCTAATTTAATTAATTTGTTAATAATTTATTTATCTAAGAATTTTTATTAATTCATTAATAATTTTAAGTGATGATTTTTAAATGGTGACTTTATTTATTTATTTATCTAAGAATTTTATTAATTCATTCATAATTTTTAAGTGATGATTTTTAAGATCTAAAGTAATAATATTTTTGATTAAATGATATTGTAATATCTACATTCATAATTTTAATAAATTATTAATACTTTTGATATGAGATATAAAAAGTTAATTTAAGAATGTAATAATCCTTTTTTATTTTTAATAGATAATGGTGAATAAACCCTTCCTTAATTTAACATTTCCACTATGCTGTAGCAGTGACCATCTGCCTCAGCAAATGAAAATTGCTACATTAATGCATGGTATTCCCTCTCACCCAACCATTAATACCATGATTGCAAGTAGACCCTTTGAAGCTATTGATCCACATGTCCATTATAAAAACTCGGGATTTTATAATTTATTTTAAAGAGTATGTATTAGACAACGACATTCAAAAAATAATTAGATGAGTATAATGAACTCATTGATTCAAGGGATGATTAAACATGCAAAAAATCTCTTGCATATTCCTGACCTTAAGGTATTGCTCAAAGCAGGGATGGACATGTGTGAGTATTTATATATAGTAGACTTAATGTATGCCAATATGGAATAAAACTCCATTGTTTCCAATCTTCCCTTCTTTCTTGATCATGCCCATTCCTTTACTGAAAGGAAGCACACATTGTGAAAAAAAGATGTTCTCATATATTACGTTTAGAAAAATCCTTTAGAATAAGATTTCCAGTAATGGTGTGAAGTTTGAACATCATTGGTGGAAAAATAATAATATATTCATGTAATACAATTATGGCCTTGGGTTATCACTACCTATCACTTATATTTGACTCAAAATAGGTTTCCCACATTGTTTTACTCCAAGTTACTTGGAATATAGTTGGCTCCATCATTTATCTTCAATCCTTGAGTGAATATTTCAATTCTTCCAACTTCAATCAAGCCAAATTTTTAATTTTCATTGAGTTTGCCAACATGTTAGATCAAGCTAAGAGGTATGAAGCCAATATCATATAGGTTTGTGAAGGTTTTTATTTGTGTTGTCTAAGAGAGTGTTCCACATATCTAGAAAGTCCTCGAGTGTGTTTGTATGTCAATTTGACAAAACCATTGCACCAATATACTAATATTGTTGGCAGAGGTAGAACTTTTAATCAACAACTGAGATATATTAACCATCCAAATTCTCGTTTTGCATTCCATGTTCGATATCATCATGTCAAGGAATTCCATCATATAAGAGTGCCCAAATATGATCATACAAGCACAAATTTTTTTTTAGAAAAGGTGGCTGAAATATCCCAAGGGAAACCCAGTTAGGTCCAAAGGTAGACATGTTTTGAAGGAAAGAAAGAAGGAATTTTTGAATACTGTTGCTAATCAGACAGAGAGAATCAGTCCAAAACTGGCGAAAATAATGATGGTTGTAATATGCAATAAAATAGTAAACGGAAAAGTTCTAACAATGTAAAAAAATGATCAATAATCCTCCCTATTAGCACTCCACTAGTTCTATGAAGGCTGAGAAGGAGACCGGAAAAGGTAACCACATACCACTTTGACCTAGTAGCTAGCCCTACTAGGCTGAGAGGGCTCTTTGAATGAGATCACAACCAAATATTGACTGTGAGATGAATATATTAGGCTAGGTATGTGTATTATGGTTTTTTGATTTGATGGTTTTGTGTTGGATGGTGATTTAAGTCTAGGGGGACTAGGTTAGGGCTCTAAAAATAAGATTTGCAAATATGTAATGGGGCAAGGTAGGCACACACTTTAGCATTTTATATTTGTTATTATGTATAGGGTAGATTGATAGGGTTTCAAAATGAGCATGAATCTCATGAATTTTTTTATATCAGAAGAAAATGAACAAAAATGTGAAAGCTTCTCCAAAACAAAGCATTAACTCAATGAATTATGTTTTTCATCTTAGAAAGCAAACACATATAGTATGGAAATGGAAATTGAAGATAAAATACATTAAAACATATTATCATAGAATTAAAAACACTTCTAAAGCACATACCACATGAATCCCACCACAATAGCTGCAAATTTTGTCTATTAGTTCCTGCCAAATTCACGAAGTACACTAGTGTTCCAAGCTGAATTCCAAAACATCCAACCTTTGAAACTGATTAAAAAGTAGCTCATATAGCCACTGAGGTTTAAATCCTCCCTTGGAGGTCAAATATCCAACAAGAAAAGAAAAATACATGCACCTATGCTACACACTAGGGAGGTTACTCAACCAATTCCTCCTTTTCCTAATCACCATGAGACATATCCTCAAAGAATTAAATGGAGAATAAGACACGTAATTGACCCTATATTACCCATTTAAATTTACTTTTTACCATTTACATTCATCTACTTTTACCTTTTGACTTTTACAAAATACAAACTGGAAATTGACAAAAATTACAAGTGAAAATTTATCAAAAATATCAGAAAATTGTAGAAGCACGTCGAGCTATTGGAGACCATTTGTAGGTGCTTTGCTGAAGTCCAAATTGAAATATGAGACCCATTATAGAAATTTGGGAGAATTTTGATTATTTTTTACTATTTCTGCATCAAGAATGATCCATTCTTGACTGAGTTATAGCCATTTTCCCAAGGTGTCTCTAGAAGCGTAGCGAAAATAAAAAAGAGGGGCAGAATGTTGATTTTTTACCCCTTTTTTTCAATTTTCTCAAAACTTAAGGCTTGAATAAAAAATATTTTCAAATGGATTTTGATAGGAGGCCAAGATCTTTCTATAAATATCAACCATTTTCCATTTGGAGGCATGAGGAAAAAGTGCAGCGTGAGCACGTTGTGCTTCTGGACCTAGTCAAAATTGCCAAATTTTGGGATTTCTGGAAACATAGGCCTCAAATATGGAGTGATATCTAACTAAAAATGAATTTTTTTTTAAAGCTGAGAGAGGTGTTTGTTATTTGGCATGTTAGGAACATAAATCACCTCTAGTTTCCCAAGACTCTTCTCTTTTTGTCCACAATATTCTTTGCAAACATGTGACTTAAACATGACATTGCACAGTCAGAAAAATAGCCTGTGAAGATGTGAATGGATCTCTCATTATATAATACCTGTGTACAATCTGTAGTATTTTATTATACTTTCGTATCTTAGGAACGAAAACCTCCTCCAGTTTCCGAAAATTCATCCTTTTTTGGCCAAAATATGTTGAGCAAAAACATTCCTAAACATGATATTTTTGGAAAATGTGCCCTCAAAGGTTTTTTAAAATTTCCTAAGAACTTCTCCAGACTTGCTTCATGGAGACCTAAGATGGTATGCTATGCTATCATGGATGCATCAATAAGAAAATCCAACTTATCCTTCTTTTTTTGCTTGAATAGGGTTTGTACTTTTGAATCTTTAGGTCTTGGTTCTTGAACCATTTCTCACCTTGATTAGGTATCAATGTGACCTCTGCAACTATATCAGTGGATATGGTGAATGTTACCCCTGCAATGATGACTTGGTATTTCTTGAGCTGAGTGGCAAACAATTTTGTCAATGTAGCATAGTACTTGACTCTATCCACTAGGTCACAAAAATTAAGACACCAAAACCTCTGAAAAATTGTTTTATGAATGGTGTACACATCAGATCATATGTGGTTATGGGCTCATACCTTGACATATGACCTCCCTTGTGATATTTTATTTTCTTTGATGGTGATGAATATGCTTCCATGATGAAACCCTAGATGATAGGAGGGAAAAATAGGGAAAAAAAGTAAAGGGATAAAATAAGGGAGTTAGGGAAGGGAGATGGGAGTAGGAAAATTTAGGGAGATGGGCAGGGGTCTTAGGGACCTTTAGGAGTGAAATACAGAGAAATGAGTGATAGAAATGGGCTAGGAAATTGAAACATGGTCCTAGCTAGGAAAACTGCCTAACTTGGCAGAATAGGGCTAGGGTTTATAGGGAGAGTGATTAAAATTAAGGGAAATGGTTATGTAATGAATGGAAGTGATATTTCAAGTGAAAATAGAGGTGTAAGAGCAAGAAATATAGGGTTTGGTGTAGCAATTTAAGACATGGGAATTAAAACCACAAATTTCAAGCAAACCCTAGGAGGAGATTTGTTTCATTAAATCCTCTTGATATAACAGCGCTAGGGGGGTATGAAAGGCTTCACTTACCTTTGGAAGAATCTTGGAGGCTGAAATGGATGAAGAGGAACCTTCAAAATCAAAATTTGACTGATCAAAACGATTTCTGTACAACTCTGCCCCATGTGCAAAGAAAGTCACCTGTGCGGAGCACAAGCTTTGTATGCATAGTGTTCTCCTCCAGAAGTGCATCGTAGTTCTTCTATGCATAGCGAGGTATAGGTTTTTCCAACGATAGGTGAAAAACGTGTTTTTCTGGCCAATTTGAAGTGAGATATCGATGATGAGAGGACATAAGAGTTCAAATGAAATATCCTTGTGTCCTTTTGGATTTCTTATAAACATGACATGACTCCTTTTGAGTGAGGATGGGCCCCACATGTCACTCTTCAAGAATGACTTACATTTGTGAACTTTGTAACCTTTGGAACCTTGAATCTCTTTGAAACCTTGAACTGTAGCTTTATGAACATGAAGTACTTATTACATATAGAAAGATAAATTAAATTTTTGAAATCAAACTTTATCAAAGAAACTTTCCTATTACCACTCCTCCAATTGCCGGATTTTATGCATGGATGACAGATTTGGTGATTGAAACCCTAATGACCTAATGGAGACACTGAAATGAATGAAATCATGATGGTGATGACTATAATTATGATCATGATCTTTGAATGATGATACACTCAGCTGAGTGATGACAAGGACCAACATGTGAAAATTTTGGAAGGAGTGTAAATAGTCCTAGACCTAATACTCAGTGACCAAAATTTTACTTGAGAACCTAATGAAATGACAAAATTTTGACTGTGAGACCCTAACAAGACATGATAAGAGCCCATTTGATCATTGTTGATAGGCTGTATAGACTAACACTAACATTGGCTCCAGTTGGGGATGGAAGTTCCTTGGAGGTGTCAAGAACATCGTAGACCAAGTAGCCTTACCATGGGCATGGAGTCAAAAATCAAAAGATGAGACTTGATATTGCAAACCGACTGACAAACTAAAATGTAGACTAACTGCAAACTTTACTGAAATATTATACTAGAAAATGTTGAGAATACATCTTACTCATCACACCTACTCTAATTGATCCATACATCACATGATCAAGTGAAATGGAACATCCAATGCAACCATGTAAGGATTTTGTCTGCTAGTTGAATTCCCTACAAAATGCTTGCTCATGAGAAAGAAGGGAAAACTACTGAAAGACAACTCCCATGAAAACTTGTAAACAGATTGAATATTAATAAAATTGCAAAGCATGAGCCCACCAGCTCACCTCAAGAATGCTGGAAAAGGATATTCATAGGAATACATATTAATTTCCAGCCCATCTAAACATTACTGCTATGTTCTAGATAGTCTGGGTACCTTAATTTTAAAATTTTCCCAACATTCATGCCTTCCTGAAGTTTCAACTTAAAACAGTCATGATAAATATGCAAGATTTCCCGAGACCTTTGCGATAAATGTGATGAGACTGTTGATGGAAAAGACATTAAAACTATATGCCAAACTAAATCATTATCAACTCTATCTTCAAACTGATAGCCAGTGAAAGAATGAGAACTTTGGACACAAAGATCATCTATATAATTTCCTACTAGATCAATGAAAATATGAGAAATATTTTATAACCCGTTGTGGATCATTTCTCATGAAACTACATGATCTTGTATAAAATCTTCATGTTCCACACTTTCCTGGAGCAGGCAGAAAAAATAAAAACTATACCACTCTAAGTTTCCATTGAACATGTGCTTCCGATCCATAAATACAAGAGAACTCACCTCCCTTGATGACTGCAACAAGTTGACAAAAGGATCCTGAAACTCGTGAACGACTAATTTTTCCTAATGATCAATAAAAAAAAAAGAATGTTCTTCATTTCTCTCCTGATATGACTGCAAATGTTGTATGAGCTTTGTAATGAGACTCCTGTTGAACAAGACAATGAAGTCAGTTGTCAGATCGAAGTTTTATCGTCTCTACTTTGCAGCTCATAACCAACTAATGGAGAAGGAATTTGATTACAAATGTCATCCAAAACATTATCTATTGGATCATCGAGAACTTGAGAACATTGTTGCAACTTATCATACATTAGTTCCAATGTGATTATATAATTTTCTATAGGCTTATGATTCTTTGTTTCAGAGATATTATCAAAATTTCTCTTCAAAAAATAAAATGAGTCAAAACTTAAGGGTAAAGAATCATCCTGCATCAATTCATAAGATGTTTCAGGCTCTAAGCTTTCCTTTGTGATTTGAAACTCAATGTAACTTAGTGGATGGGATTTTGGAGTGAAAGAAGCTTGCATATCACAAGTGACCTCCTCAATTGATTGATAAGAAGGATGGCCATTTACACTGATGACAACTCGCTTATTTGCTTGCTTATAGTTTCCTCTTATTTTCACAAATGAGGAGAAACAAAAGGGTAAGGAGTCATGATCAATAATTTCACTGTGTTCTTCACGTTCAATATCAAAACTGAAATAATGCTGATTTCTAATCTTGGGAAAGTTTCTCTAAGAAATTGAAATGAAGCGAAACTCAAAGGCAAAGAGCTTTCACTTGAAATTTTTTTCATTCTCTTCATCGTTGTCATGATTGATATGTATAGGCTGAGTGCTATATTTGAGCAGTTTTAATTGAATTTATTCCTCCCAAAAACATATCAATGATTTCCTTGAAGAGTCAGCCTCAATTTCGACAACATAATCATCATCATACTGATCATACTTGGGTGAATCATCAATATAAGTAAATTCATCAAACATACACATTATATTAGCATATTACTTCTCCTCGATTTGATCTACAAATCCATTTTCATGATTTTCCATAAATGAATACAAAAAACAATCATTTTCTGATCTATGGTAACTGGGATTAGCAGGAAAATGTTTAGGGCCAACAACCTCTTCTTTTGCAATAAGTGGGACATGGTGTTTTTTAAAAACAAATTCATATCTCATGGTGATATTTTGCATTATTTCTTCCTTGGTACTTACCAAAATATCAAGATTTACTTCGGAAGATGTCAGTTATTCCTTTTCTATGTTCTCCCTTTCTTCTGCCTCCAAATTTAACCTTTTGACTAGCAAATTAGCTTCCACAGTTAGTGCATTATCATGCATTTCTTAGAGCATTGTAGTGTTCCTTTCTCTCAACTGAAATTCCATTTTTAGATCAAAGGCATCCAGGTAGTGTAAGAGAGCTAAACGAGGAAGTCGTTTTATATTAGCAGGGATTGAATGGTATACTTGATTAAACCTAGATGAAAATTGTTGCACTGTTTCTCCTGGATGTATTTTCAAATGATTATATTCTTCTAAAATCAGAAAAGGATTCCTCCTGATCACCCATTTATCAAGGGAGACTTTCACAAACTCATGGAAATAAAAAATGCTTGCAACTGACAAGTTTTTGAACCATTTCTTGGCTTTGCCTTGTAAAGATAGAGCAAATATCATGATATGATCTAAAGCTCAAGTTTTAGCTAAAAATTGAAATTTCTTGAAATTGCTTCAAACCTAAACGACTGGATAGAGTTCGTCGCCAGGATTCCAGCGCAACTCATTTCATTAAAATATGAGTTCATATGGCTGAGTTATCATCTGCTATTCATTTTCCAAAACAGGCAAAAATTGAGCAGAACAGGTACAATGCTGATGTGGCAGGTACAGTCAACATTTGCAGGAAAATCCTCTAGAAAAAGCAAATGAGAATGTGCCAAGTGGCACCACCAGATTCGTTGATGATGACTAGGAAGTGAATTTTTTTATTCCTAAGTCTAAGTGGAATTTTTTTAAATTGGCATTTTAGTTTATATGGTGGCCAATGGGGAAGGGCCACGTGGCATGCCACGTACCCCCTCGTGGCAAGACAGGTTGGAAGGTCGAATTATTGTCATATTAACAATTTGAACCTTAGTCATATGGTGGTATGTATATATATATATATATAGATATATATATATATGTTTTCAAACCCACTATTGACCAAATGTGGAGGAGGCCACTAACTAAACTGGCAAAGGGTTAAATTGGAAGAGTTGACTAAGTATGGTGGTGGAGTTCTATTATGAATATGAGAAAAATTTTGTGGCGAAGTGGGGGGTCAAACCCCTGACCTCACGTCTACCGCCGCACGCTTCTACTGTCTCTCCTACTGGGTGATCCTTACCACCTATGCTTTCTGCAAAAATTTAAAGTATAAACGTTTGACTGTTGGGGTATGGAGGCGGCCAACCCCCTCCCCATGTGGCCAGAAGTGAAGAGCCAGGTGCTAATCCAAAACAAACAACGGTATTTGTTAATCGCAATTAATTAAACTTTAAATGTGGTTTAGTGACATTAAAACAAGATTTGCGCTAAACTCCTTATTCTAATTAAACCACACTTATCCACTTGTAAGCATGATTAGCACTAGTTAATCCCAATGATTGAGTTAGCAGAATTTTTGGAGGCAGCGCAAAACTTGGAATATTTTCCAATTTTAGAAATTTCACTGGAAGTTTCTCCAGTTTTGGAGGAGAAATTGGGGCAAAATTAGTTTTGGTCATAACTCACTCAATTTTTGACCAAACTGAGCTCAGTAAAAGTAATTCCTGGCTAATTTTCATGCTAGGAACTCAATGGAGAAGGTTGCAAAGGTAGAAAAGGTGATCTATAGGTTTTTTAGTACATTTGAATATTTTTGAAGGCTGGGGCCAACAGGTGTTGGGGTCATTGCCAAAGCATCCAGAGTCCAAATACAACAAAAAAATAGTAATTTTTAGGAGATTATGATGTTATAAACTCATTGGAATACATTCCAATAGGTTCTGAAGCTTGTAACATCAATTTGAGCACACTTGAAGCTAATACAAAGGTCACATTATGAAGCTAGACCAAGGAGATGTAACCTAGGAGGGGTGAACTCCTTTATCAAAATTCTCTGTGTTAAGCTCTGTTATACGTGCTTGTTGTGTTTACTATTTATTTTGTTTTGTCATTTAAAATTACGCTTTTTTAATCTTATGGCAAACTCATAATTTCACTAAGTACAATGTTTGCCAATCACATGATCTTAAACAAACTCATGAAGGATAAGTAAAACAATGCAAAGAAAAGTTTATATCTAAAATGAAACTAGCACAACATTAACTAGGAAGCAATTTCAGATCAAATGATACTAACACCATCTTCATCAACCTCAAAAATATCGAGAAAATTTTCAAAACCTTGAATGTGTTTCTCAGCAGTGATGTTACCATATTCTCTGTCAGACCTAGGAAGATATTTGTAATAGTTTTCAGGGAAATTATGGAGTATAGGAGGTAAGATTATTGTCTTGTATCTATCTAGAATTTTACAAGGTATAGGAGTATGTATAGAAGCTTTAAGATTAGTTTTAATCACTTGAGGCTCATTAAGACAAAGATGATCATCATAAGATTCTAAAGAAGGCTCTTGACTGAGATCAAAGTCGTAAGGAGAATTTGAATCCACAATTTTCAGAGGGAAGGATTTAAATACATATCTAGGATCTTTTCTCAAATATAATATACTTTTAAAAAACTTCTTGATATCCTCAGGAAAAGAGAAAAAATAATTCAGGACAAAGAACATGATTTCTTGGATGAAAATCCAATTTGAATACAAGATATTCCCATGTTGTCTTTTCATGTTTCTCTTGGCAAGGTTCATCCTCCAGTGGAGTCTTAGATTTGATTATGAAACGAATTTTGAGTCGCCAGGTGAATGATTTCAACCTTCGTGTCTTCGATCACTATCCACCATCAGCGATCAAATTTGATCCTTGTCATTCTTTCCCAGGAATATTTGTCACTTCGCATCCCTGACAATAACACCAGAATGTTAGCAGTCCATCACTTCTCCAAAGGATGAGAAGGAGACCAGAAAAGGGAACCATATACCACTTTGACCTCGTAGCTAGCCTTACTAAGCTTAGATGGCTCTCTCAATCAGATCACATCTGAATATTGATTGTGAGATGAAGATATTAAGCTAGCTATGTGGATTAGGGTTTTTTGATTTGATGTTTTTGTGTTGGATGGTGATTTAGGTCTAGGAGGACTAGGTTAGGGCTCTAAAATCAGATTTGCAAAGATGTAATGGGGCAAGGTACGCACACACTTTAGCACTTTAGAGCTATCATTATGTATAGGTTAGATCGATAGGGTTTCAAAACGAGCATGAATCTCATGATTATTTTTATTAGAAGAAAATGAACGAAAATGTGAAATATTCTCCAAAACAAAGAATTAAATCAATGAATTTTGTTTATCATCTTATAAAGAAAACACATATATTATGGAAATGGAAATGTAAGGTAGTGTTATAAGTCAATTTGGGCATCATCCCCCAAAACCTTGTCAAACTGGACATCATCCCCAGGACCAATGAAATAGGGTCTATCACCCCCTTATATTTCAGTTGCTACATACCCTAAGAGAAGAAAATTTCATTCATGGATAATATTGTGATATTTCCAAGGTTTTAAGTGCATATTATATGACCCTCTGACTCACAAATTCTCCTCTGCAAGGGACTAATTGCATTGCTGTGGCAAATCCTCCATGCAAGGGTGCACTGCAGTGCACTTCCCGACACTCAAGGGTGAGTTGGTCACCTGAGAGAGAAATTAGCATTGTTCTGGGAATATCCACTTGGCCAGAGCCTTTTAAAAGAATCCATATGTGTCATGCTTCAAATCCAAGTGTCCATCTAACACCTCTGAACTTGGAAACATGGCTTTCCTATTATTAGAAAGTCATTCATTGAGAAACTACCATTAGTTTCCCTATAAATTGAGCACTCAATCTAAGTGTTGGGAAGGAAGAAATTGTGCAAATTTATGATGTTAGATTCTCATTTGATAAGAGAGTGAAAGTACTGATATGCTGCAAGTATGAAGTTGGATGTGATGAGGTTGGAATGAAGTTGGAGCAGGTTGACGAAAAATCGATCGATTGGTTGTAATCTTCTCCTCCTATCCTTTAATAAATATTGTTGTTCATTTTCCCATACTTATGTCTCTATTTCTTATGTAATGTATTCTTGAATGATGTAGGTATTTCAGATCTAATCGGTTTGATTTGAGTAATATAAGTAGATATTTGTATATTGCATGTTGTTTTATGTTCTCTATTTGTGTTTGCAGGAATCAATCTAGCGACTTGAGTTGGATTGAGAGCGACGACAATGACGACAGAAGGAGAAGGAGAGCGAAAGAAATCACAAGTAGGCTCTTTCTCATTTATGTATATCTGCTTGTTTTAGAGGAAATGATAGTTGTATTTCACATGTTGTTTTAAGTGACAAACATCGCACTTGGGTAATTTGGTTTATTCGTAAATCACAAATCTGCATAACAAATTGGCGACTCCATTGGGGACAAATCCCATCATTCCTAGTGTTATTACATCTGATTATCATAATCAGTAGCATCTACTTTCCTTTATCAGTCATTTGAATGAACAAGTTTCATTAGAAGTGTGTTTAGCTTCTTGCTTCATAACAGTAGTTGCGCCCAACGCACTGTTGGTCAAGACACAATGCATTGCAGGGCATTGTCTCCCATTCAGGGGTGCTCTGCAGCACACTGTCTCCCCTTAGAGACTGTGTTGCCCCCTGTTACACAACATTTTGTCATTGTCCCTGCAATCCCCATCTCGCATATTGGAGGCTCATTTTTGTGATCAAAATAAAGTGTCATGCCTTGCAAATACCATCATTGCATCCCTTACCATTAGTTTAGCATTCCTTATGTTGACTATTTGCTGAACAGACCACCAAAAACCCCTGTTTTTTCCTTAGCGCTGGTAGCTAGTTATGCCCTCGTGCCGATGAGGTAGATTAACAATGGCCCTCATGCTAGCTGGTGCTCTGTATTAGTTAATTGCCCATGCCAATCTGTTTATGGAAAGTTTTTTAAAAATAGAGGTGAAGTTTCGATCACAACAACTTCATGGATGAGTCATAGGGGGTGGTTCGATTGAATAACCACGACCTTCCTCCTTTGGCCTCCTATTTCCACCTTTTGGGGAAACTTCCCAAGGGATAAGGCCTCCCTTCCACCATATTAGGGATCCAAACCTCCTCCTCTCCCTCTATAAATATAGCCATCCTCCATTGATGAATTTAGCTGAACTAAAGATAATATAGCAGAAACGCTGGAGAGATTTCTATTTGAGATAGAATGAAAGAGTCCCTTATTGAGAGAGATTAGCCTTGTGGCTTCACCCCTCTGAATTCCCTGACACTCATCAAGAAATGCTTCAACTGAACCCCACTAAAGAGGGCTGCGACGTCAAGGCTTGGTTGTAACTCTTTCTTCTATTTAATACATATGTATATCTATTGTCTGGTTCCCATTTTGCGTTGATGTGTTATATTTGATGCAACATGCTTAACCCTCCTTGACTGGTTAGTAATTATGAATGAGTTTGTTGTTTTGTATGTTGATATTTTTTTTTGATCTTGTGCAAGTATCCAAGCATCATTGCGAATGGATTGTGATTTTCTGAGCCAGGAATCGAGAGGACACCACTACAATAGCTATGAGGATAGTGTTGGACTCCAGGTAGGTCGATCTACCGTGTCTATTTCATTCAATAGTTAGGAACCTACACTATAGTTTGTCCTATTGTTTCTAGACCCACTCTCGGGCTAGAGGGATCATCTTTATCCGCAGAGAGGATTTACCTTCATAAAAATTTGGCGGCTCCACTGGGGATTAGTGTGAGTTTGTATTTTTTCCCTTGTCAAGTTGACTTCGGTCATCTGTTGGTTTGTCTATCTTTTCTGGTCTATTTTATTGTTTAGTGTCCTCTTGTTTAGCTCCAGAGTGTCAGAATTGACCTCTGCTCATTGGATTTCCCATTCTCCCATAGATATCCGGCTTGATGTGTTTTTTAGTTGAACATTCACGCTGATTGGCGCATGTTGCTTGTGTTGCACTTGCGCCAACCCATGTTTGGCGCAGATTATAGCCTTACAGTCACGCCGAATCCTGTAGGGTTTGGATTGACTATCCTTTTGAGTTTTTGGTCAGTTGTACTTACCTCTGGGTGGATTTATGATTTGCAATTGTTTTGTTGAGATTTTTTTGACTTCCATAGGCTTATTTTTATCAGTTGTATGTCTATTTACTTATCAGTGAAATTTATGGCCTTAGGGTTTCTCAGTGTATTAGCTCACTGAGCCTTCTATTGGAAGTCCAGTCTTTTTAATTCTTGTCAGTCACATCTCTTGATCAATTACATTAAGTCATTTTTTATCCTTTGAGCATTTTTTTTGGTTGAATGATCATTTCGGGTTTTGTTTGATTTTTCTTCTTCCTTCTCCAAGCATAGATCACATTGCTTGTTGGGGTCATTTCAAAGCTTTCTCTTTGTTTGGAAGAATGCATCATTGGTTTGAGGGCATATTTTTGTTTGTGTTGCTTTCAACGAATCAATCGGTTTAGCTCTTTACATTCGCAATCCTCGAACTAGTGTTTGTTTTGTTTTTCATGTAATTAGTGCATTGTGTGTGTGCTTCACTTCATTAAAAAAATCAAAAAGTTGTGTTCTTTCATTTTGTTGGAAAAGGAAAACTCTTTTGCATAACTAGTGCTTGATTAAATAAGAAAGAATTTTTCATTTTTCGCTTGATTGAATTAGTTGCATTAGTGAGTTTCTTCGTTTGATTTCATTGATTTATATTGTACGAAAGATCTCTATCCTTCTCCTAATTAGCGTTCACTGAATGGAAAATGGTATTCAGTTGCATATAGTTTTCATTTAGAAAATTTGAGATCGACATTCGGTAAGGTCTTGAAATTGAAACATAATTCAAGATCAACTATAAAATCAATTGAATTAACCTAAGGAAACATTGGAACCTAACGCAAATATTTTAGTGGTCTAGGCTAGAGACGTGTTCCGGCATCTTAAAACCTAATAGCTGTTGTTCGCCTTTTGGCTTTAGACAGCGCTAGCACGAACTTGTGCTCCCTGTACCGTTGAGTATATAAAGGGAGACCCTCGTAGGTTTCAATCCTTTATCTGTAGGAAGCCGAGTCTGCTTCCATGTAACCGTGATACAACGAACACAACATTTGGAGAGACTACCTGCACGTATGTCAAGTCCTTGGTCATTTCTATTTCATTTTATCACCAAGGTGTATATGGCAGTTCACGATTACCTGGTTCACCCTTTTGCCTAGAGTTCCAGAGTAGTCATTTTTCTCTTTTCGTGACTCTCTAAAATTCAAAAGATCATCAAGCTCTTGTCCTTTCATGCTCATTTCAACCTAAATGTGATAGAGTCACCTTTTGCCTATTTCTTGACTCTTAAAATATGAAACTAAAGAGTTTTGTTTCAGTGTCTTAAAATATTAACTTCCCACGCAATATTCTTGGTTAAAGTTATCTTCCTTAGTGTGTTGTTTTAGGGTTGTTTCCAATGGAAATGTTTCCATAGTTTACCAATCAAGGAATCCCCTCCGAAGGGAATCCTAGTCCTTTTCTTGCTTTTGGGAATGTTGATGCTCCTTATATGGAAACATTGTCCGTTCCGGCGTTAACTATTGGTTTTCCTATGTGGTTATTTTCGATCTCGGTGGTCCCAGGTGGTTTGAAATCTCTTCAACCATCCCCTCCACCTGAACAACATCATGTTGATTCTAAGGTGGACCTCTCCCCTTCTTCACCTATTTCTTCATCCTCATCTTCTACTTCGCCCAGTGAAATTCTGGATCCTAGTAACTAGGTGGCTAAGAAGAAGAATAAGAAGACAAAGAACAAGAAGTCAGATAAGCGAGAGACTAATGCTACAGTTATTGTTCCTAAGACACCTTGCATCGATAAACCATCCAACCTTCCACAGAAAGTCAAATTTCGTTGCAAGATATGCAAGGGTGACTAATTCCTTCGAGATTTCCCTAGCATCCCCAAAGTGCTTGAGGTATGGTCCAATGGTCGTCCGCCATTGTCTTTGACTTCTGGAAGTCATGTTGGTGACACATCTTCAACTAGTAATGATAAAACTCATAAGAAATAGGGTAAGATTACCAATCCATGTAAGTTGTGTGAAGGGAATTATCCCATTCACCTTTTTTCGTACATGGATGAAGCCAAGAGAGTGTTGGAAAAACCTACTTTTTTTTCACCCTACCTTCTGGTTGGTTACCAGAAGCTTTCTTCAAGTCCTCTACTAGTTGATTCAACAATCGGTCAAGATTCATCCTTGGTCGATCTTGTTCCCCTGGAAATTCAGTTTCATGAATCCATTCCCAAACAACCATTGGTCGAGGAATCAGTCAATTTGATCCCACCTATGATTCATCACATCTTTTCTGTAGAGAGTGGATCTCGTACCCCACACGTTCTTCTTGTTTCTTCATATTCCTCGGACTTGGAGACAAATCCTCCCATCCCTATGACTTAAGAAGTTGCTCTTCCTGCTCCCATGTTCGTGGTCTAGGAGGATGCTCCTCTTGCTCCGGTAACACCAGGGGATGACCATCTAATTTCTATGGTACCCCCTCCAAGTAGTTTGGTTTCTTCCTTCGATTGGAGTCGATTTGCGGGATACCGTCTTCCTTATTATGTGCCTTTTGAGATCACAGTACAGACCTTTGATGTGGCCATACCTAGCACAATTATAGATGAAGGCGTGCTTGTTAGTGTTATGTCTTCAACTACTTGGCAAGATTTTAGCTCTCCATCACTTGTGCCTGTTACCGAGAACTTGTTGGCATTTAACAGAGGAACCAGTCAACCATTAAGGATCCTTCCGAAGTTTCCTATTACTTTGGGAGGGAAAACTATCTATATAGACATGATGGTGGTCCAAGGTCCCTTGGATTTTAATCTAATCTTCGGGCGTGACTATGCTTATGCCATGGGTGCGCTTGTCTCCTCTCTCTTTCGTGTGATATGCTTTCCACAGAAAGGTCGAATCGTGACCATTGATCAACTTTCATTATTTGGTCCTAATATGGCAGCTGGCCCACCATCATATCTTCCAGATCTTTATGCGTCTATTGTATCTTCCCAACTGTAGGTTAATTATGTGGCTACTTGTCCCATGCCCGCATTCAGTGATAGTGTCGTTGTGCATCGTGTGCTAGGGGCATTGGGTCCTGACTTCTGAGATGTTTCCCTCCCATCTGATGAAAACCTCTTGGAAGTCATGACTTATTATTCAATATGATGAGTTTTCTTTGGAGCAGAGTTTGTTTTCTTGTGTCAAGATCCTTAAAAAATGAAACAAGCTTGTTGGAGCAGAGTTCATTTTCTTGTGTCAAGCTCCTTAAAAAATGAAACAAGATTGGCAGAGCATAGTTCCTTTTCTTGTGTCAAGCTCCCTAAAAAATGAAACAAGATGTCATGAGGATAGTTGATCTTCTATGTCAACCTCATTAAAAATAAATTAGGTCACAAAGATAGCTTTTCTAATGTGTCAACCTCGTTAAAACAATGAAACAAGTTCTTGTTCAATTCGAGTATTTGTTTAGATCTTGTAAGATCCTAGTCGAATCTTTCTCTTGATATTGCAATTTGAACCTTCACTCCATCTGCCTTTCGTATGGACTGAAGCTTGGGGGTCATGTACCTCGAATATTCATCATGATGGTGGCATGCCTATTTTTCCCTGTTTTTCAAGCATAGTTTATCTTTGTTTCAAGCTTGTGTAAAAATGAAACCAATCCCAAGCATAGTTTAACTTTGTTTCAAGCTTGTGTAAAAATGAAAACAAATTTCAAGCATAGTTTGTTTGCATTTCAAGCTTGTGTAAAAATGAAACTAGTTTCAAGCATAGTTTTCTACAAAGTTTCAAGCTTGTGTAAAAATGAAACCAACCTCAAGAAAATTTTCCTGATTTCAAGCTTGTGTAAAAATGAAACCATTCCCATTTTACCTCTCGTGATTGTCATTTTGTCAGTTTTTTTTTCTGCATGAGCCTTGGTTTTCTCACTCCATCGTCCCCATCTGCTTGGTCGATCATATGCCTTCACTTGATTGTTTTACCCATTCCTGAGGAGCCGCTGCAATGAGTGGTCTTGTTAGCTAGTCTCTTGACCTTTACTTGTTTTGAGTAGTTCCACCATCACCAGAACCAGTTGCTACCCTTAATGCCAGTCGTTCCTCCAGGAGGAGTCAACTTTCAGCTCTTTTTTGACTCTCTAAAATTGAAAAGATTGCCGAGAATCTTGTCATTTTGAACTTGTTAAAGGCTACAAAATGTCATCTACCTAGTATAGGGTTACCCCTTTTTCGGGCTGGGATAGATTATTTACGAAAAAATAATACCTTAGCCTATCACAACTAAGAGGTTCTCTTAGACATAGTTTTCTATCTTTTCGGATCTCTGAGACTACCTATGAAAAGGGACCTGCTGGAGTTTTCTTTTCCGCTTCTTTTTAAACTCTCTAAACATGAAAAGATGCCTAGTTCTTCCTTTTTCAGACTCATTAAACCCTGATGACATTGGAAATCATCACCATGATGTTCATCGAGTTCCTCCTTCCTAGGGCTCGTAAAATGTACTAGGATGGATTTTTCCAAAGGAAAAACTTATAGTACAAGCATATGCTATCCCCTTCAAGCTTGTTTTAAAAAACAATTAGATTAATCGCCATAAATGGTGGGGGGGAATTGAACCAGTATTTAGTTATATTGGCAGTATGTCGCTCTTGAACATGACACTCGTCTGCATTCGTGTTGGGTTAGGGACATCTCATTTCATCATTTTTTACCTTCGTGAGTTTGGGTAATCCATTTTGACCTCTCATCTACTCTTTTCCATGTCACCTTGACCTCAAATCCCTTGATGTCAAATACTGCCAAATCCAGAGTCGTGTCGTTGATATGTTCAAGAGAGGTTTGCCTCTGTAGTTTTCAACATCCCTCTGATTCTCTGTTGGTCCTGATTCACTATCATTATGTTCCTCTGTCTCGTGTCGATAATGTGGGAAACATTATGGCGCTCCTTCAACCAAGTCACTTATTGTCGACTTCAGCTCATTATCCAAGAATTTGGTCTAGAGACTCCTTATCGGTATCTTGGAGCTTGCATGCCTCAATGGCAGGTTCTTCGCATTCAACGACAGGTCCACATCACTGGCCTTCGATTGAGTGATTTTGCGGGTGTTCGATGCCAAATCACTGTTCACATTCCATGGATTTTACCTACTATACCTTGAGGACCATTGTCATTATTGGTGGTTTCTCTCGCGCCTATTAACAACTTTCGTCATTGGCTAGGAATTAGGTGATTTTCTTGCATGTTCGACTTCAGCTCATATATTCACATGCTTGAATTTGTACTTGTATGGATCGAGATGTATTTTGTCTGATAAGATCCAGACTACGAGATATTATGATTTATCATGACTTTATTACATGAATATTTTGATTGGATGGCTGCGTCCATACCATGGATCTTCGTTCATATATACTTTATTATGGATGGATGTGCCCATGCCACATGTTCATGTCTCAGAGATATCAGTTGTACTTGTAATTGTAGGTCTTCCAACAACGGTGTTTGGTTCAAATGCGTTCTCCTAATGCATTTCACCCCTTCCTCTCTCTCGGACCTCATGCTTTAGGGGGCATCTGTTACAAAGCATTTTGTCACTATCCCTGCAATCCCCATCCTGCACATTGGAGGCTCATTTCTTTGATAAAAATAAAGTGTCATGTCTTGCAAATACCATCATTGCATTCCTTGCCATGATTTTAACATTCCTTTTGTTGACTATTTCCTGAACAAACCACCAAAAACCCCTTTCTTTTCCTTGGCACTGGTAGCCAGTTATGCCCTCACACCGATGAGGTAGATTAACATTGGTCCCCATGCCAGTTGGTGCTCTGTCTCAGTTAGCTACCCACACCAATATTTTTATGGAAAGTTTTTTAAAAATAAAGGCGAATTTTTGATCACAACAACTTCGTGGATGAGTCATAGGGAGTGGTTTGACTGAATAACCACGACCTTCCTCCTTTGGCCTCCTGTTTCCACCTTTTGGGGAAACTTCCCAAGGGATAAGGTCTCCCTTCCACCATATTAGGGATCCCAACCTCCTCCTCTCCCTCTACAAATATAGCCATCCTCCATTGATGAAGCTAGCTGAACTGAAGATAATATAGCAGAAACGCTGGAGAGATTTCTATTCGAGATAGAACGAAAGAGTCCCTTATTGAGAGAGATTAGACTTGTACCTTCATCCCGTCTGAATTCCATGACACTCATCGAGACGTGCTTCAACCGAACCCCGATGAAGGAGGATGTGACATCAAGGCTTGTTTGTATCTCTTTCTTCTATTTAATACAGATGTATAACTATTGTCTAGTTCCCATTTTGCATTGATGTGTTCTATTTGATGCAATATGATTAACCCTCCTTGACTGGTTAGTAATTATTAATGATTTTGTTGTTTCGTATGCTACTCTTGTTTTTTGATCTTGTGTAGGTATCCAAGCATCACTGTGAATGGATTATGATTTTCCGAGGCAGGAATCGAGAGGCCACCACTACAACAGATATGATGACAGAGTTGGACTTTAGGTAGGTCGATCTACCATGTCTATTTCATTCAATAATTAGGAACCTACACTCTAGCTTGTCCTATTATTTCTAGACCCATTCTCGGGCTAGAGGAATCGTATTAGTCCATAGAGAGGATTTACCTTCATAACACCCCCTCATCCAACCAAATTCCATCAAAATTTTCATTGCTTTCAGTTTCAACGCATTTTTTGCTGTATTCTTAGATGTATAATAGCTCTTAGAGACCAATAAACTTTCTTAGTCTCCCTACTTTGAAAATTAAATTTATTCAATGTCTCATTAGTGTTTTTCTTTATCATTGGAAAATGAAATTCAGAGTATTTCATTTCTGCATTATATCAATTTGTTTTCGAAAAGGAAATTTTTGTTTCATTCCTTGTTTCTTGTAGGAAAATTGTAGTTCCATTCTTCATTTTCCTGAAAGAGAAATTGTTGTTTCATTCCTCGTTTTTAAAAGAAGAAAATACTTGTTAGTTTATGTGTCCATATAGTTTCCTTTCTTTCATTCACATTAAATGGAATAAAAAAGAAAAACATGTATGTGCATCTAGAGTTTGTGTGTGTTGCATAAGAACAAGTTAGGAAAGCTGCATTTAGTTTGTGCTCTTTGTTGATTTCTCAAAAATGGATTTCTCTTTCCCCTTTGTAGTTAGGATTTTCATTGAAAAAACTAAATTGAAAAGTTTTCTTATCATTTAGTTTGCATTTTTTGCAATTTCTGTTACATCACACGGTGAACCTCAAAGGAATTTTTCTAAACAAGATCAACTTAAAATTTATTTCAATCAACCTAAAAAAGCATTGTAACATTAACGATAAAATTTAGAAGGTCTAGACTAGAGACATGTTCTGATGTCATAAAACATAGCAGTCGTCACTAACTTGTCTACAATACATTCTGAGTGTGATACCTCACTTCACGTACGTAAGTATAATGGAGCTCGTCCACGTACCTTTGAGTATATCGTGCGGTGTTCTAGGATGAAAAGTATAAGGGGGTGCTCTCACCGTGTGGTTTCACATTAGACAGCGCTATTACAAACTTGGGCCTCCACATAACTTTAGTTATATTTGAGAGGAAAAATTTAGGTTGCTATCCATCCATAGGTAGCCGAATCGGCTGCCTTGTAACTTGTGATACACCAAACACAACATTCGGGGAGATTGCCTGCCCATACTTCTTGGTTCGCTGAGAGGTATTCTGCTTTTCACAATTAATTGGTAAACCTTTTGCCTTGAATTACCCTTTTATTTTATTTATTTATTTTTGTAATAAAATCAGTTAGTCATCATGGAAAAATAACATCCCTTTCCCCTCTATTTGCGTAGAATAGCACTTAAACCACCTTTACCACAAGAGGTCATTTCTAGTCGGCGAAGAGGACATCATTCTACCTAAACCAAGACCATTGGTACCTCTAGTGCGTCATCATCATCAAAAATACCAGAGTCGTCTCGAGTTGTTTCTACACATCCTAGTTCATCTACTATTGTCGAGATGAAGTCCTCATAGTTACCCGTGGTGACAATCCATCCAATCCGTGAGACCATACCTCCTGAACCCAATGTTTTTCAACTGGAAGTTGATCTGGATCCCATTGTTCTTTTTCCAGAACATCTAAATCCCAAAGTTGAACAACCGAAAGTTGTTCCTGTATCAGTCGCTCCACATCCAATTGTAGCCATTGAGTCTCCCATATCACGCACTCAACCACTTGAAATATATCCCGGGCCTGATGGCGAAATCCTTCCACCTGGTTTGATTTCGATTGAAGAAATCTCACAAGACGAAACATGTTTAACTCCAACTCAATTTGGAGAGGATATTTACATGTACGAGTCTTTTCCTCAATCACCTTACTCTGCTTTTGTTGATCCTGTTTCACTTCCAGTTCCCATAGATCCTATAGGGTATAAATCTGTTCGTATGAACATGGCTGAGTCAAAATTTCCGGTTGTACCATCTATTACAGTTGTGACAACATCTACTGTTGCTATCCCATTGATGTTTACAACATCACCAGAGTCACATCTATATGGTGGTCCTTCCATCCCACCGGTTTACCAATCATTATTTGGAACCTACTCTGGTGCATCCTCGCATCCATGGACTTCACCTATGTCATCTTTTGGTATTCTATATGGTACATCTCTAATCAGTACTAAATGGCTTGATCCTTTATATACATCTTTAGGGTAATATCAAGCTAGTCCATTTGGGTATATTCCATCCAGTAAAATTTCAAATTGACTCCTAGCATTTGGAGAACAATATATTCAATCATATTTTACTCCTCATGGTGGGGGATAGCCTATGATCACCCATTTTGACAGTATTTCTTCGCTTTATAGTCACCCAAATGTTGGAATGATTTTTTTCAGTGGCAGCCCACTCTACCCATTCAACCACAAACGGTTGTACATTTATATCAACCGGTTCAACCTGTTGCACCCACATCTACTCCAATTTTTAATACATCACTACCCTTATTACAGGCTCAAGTTGTTGTATCTCAACCACCTCAGGCGGGTCCTTCAACCCATTACCCTCAATTTTTGTGCCCTTAGACCCTAACTCCTTCGGCTAGTTTACAACAACCACCTGTATCCGGAATCCTTTATTCACAATCTGGATTACCCTATTATAGGATGCCACAGACCCAACCGGGTTTTACTTATTCATAGTTAGGTCCAAGCTATTCTGGTTTGGGCTATAATCTTGGTGGGCAGATCCCTTGGCAGCCACCATTGCAAACGCCACCACCATCATTCCAACAACAAACAACTTATCCAGGTCTTGGTTAATAGAATCCTCAAGCATTTTCTTATCAAAACAAACCCTATCTAGGTTACTAGCACCAAATTATTTATGATGATGCTCAAAGGCCTATTTCCCAAGAAATACCATTATACCCTAGTTATGCTCAACCTGACTTAAACCGACAGTTTCCCTTTGCCGCAACTTTAGAGCTTCTGGATTTAAAACAGCTTACCAATTACCCCATCATCTATGGTGGCCACTGATACCACATAAATTAACCTCAGATATTCCTAAGCTCAATGGAAACCCTGGAAAAGACCTGCCAACTCATTTTATGACTTAGCATTTGTGGTGTTCATCCAACTCCCTAAATGATGACTCCATTCAACTATGTCTTTTCCATTGTACGCTCACTGGTCCAGTCGCGAAATGGTACATTAAGTTACCAAGAGCTTCATTTGATAATTTCACTACCCTAGTTACTATCTTCTTGACCCACTTCCAGTTACCCATACGATATGAAACTGGAACGAAACTCCTAACCAATTTCAAACAGACCAACACTACTCAAATTTTTTATCATTTTCATGAGTGGCGTGTCGTTGACGAATGGTCAAAACATTTTTTCCTGATCAAGTCCTTGCTAAGTGGTTCATTAAGTCCTTGCTGCCATCTATCACCGAGGATGTCGCTAAGGGTGGCATCGTCACTGAAGATCAAGTCATTGCTCATGCCCAATACTTATATTTGATTTATACTTAGTCTGACACTCTCTATGAGAAAATTCCCAACGTGGCACGATCTAATTTTTATTTTTCCTCCTCCATCTAAGGACTCTCATGCCAGTGACGGCATGATAAGTATTGCAAACATACACCACTCTAATGCATCTGATCTACACCTTCTGAAATTCATGTCGTGTCATCTGAAAAAGGCAAAAGTGACAAGCAACCTGGAAGTAAGAAAATGGGGAAAGTAAAAAAAAATCAAAATACAACCCCACAGGAACGATCATCTGACCAAACATCTGGTAATAATCAGAAACCTCATTACCCTTGTATAATCTGTAATGAGGATCACTTTGTTCGAGACTTTCCTCACCACGCCGAAGTCTCAAAATTTGTTAAGACCTCGACTGTATCCACTATGTTGATAGATCCATTTTCGAATCCAGATAAAAATATGGTTGCTACGGATCCAACTTCTAGTTCCCAAGTGCTTATGCTCTCTGTCACAAAGCCAAAAACTAATGTTTTGGTGTCAACGTGAAAAAAATATTGTGGTAGTCAGGCTACTGATCAACCTACTACCTCTATAATGAATCTGTCTACGAAATCGATATCGCCAACTTCTATTCCTGAATTGACAATAAATCCACCAAAGGGAGTTGTCCATAAATCGATGCTCAATCCTCGAGCATGAGCTGCTCAAAATTATAATATATTTGAAGATTTGTCTCAATCCCTTTTAGTTATGTGGACACTTGAGGTACTTCAAGATTGTCCCTCCCACAAGAAGACTTTTTTGTCAGCAATTGGTGCAATTGACTCAATAAATTCCAATCTTGTAGTCTTTAACCATTCGGGCTATGTGCCGCGATTACTAGAAGAACTGGCATTATCCATCCAAGTAAATTTTCTCAATCACCTTGTTCATTGCACTATTATCGATGAGGGTGAATATACTTGAATTATGTCTCTAAATTGTTGGAAGTCACTTGTCTCATCGTGCCTATCTCAATCGCCTACGATGTTGAAATCTTTTGATGGACGTACATATAAGCCTTGCGGTATCATCAATAAACTTCATGTTGAACTAGGGGGAAAAATTGTAGCTGTTGAAGTTGAGGTTGTTGATGGACCCATCGACTACAACATCTTACTTGAAAGGCCATGGGTATATGCTATGACTACGGTCGTCTCTACTTACTTTAGAATGATAGCCTTTCCTCATAAAGTTGTCATGAAAATCATCAATCAACTCTCCTTCTTTGCCTCCAATTCTCAAGTAACTGGAAGCATTCTGTTAGTTCACACGCCCCAACTCGCACTTCAAAACATTGGCGTAGGACTCTTAAAGGATTATTCCCTAATGGGAACCTTTTCATTACTATCGCCTGCGACGTCGACAGAAACTGCAAGCATAGAGACCTAGTACATGATATCTTTCACTCCATCTAGCTTAAGGAAGATTACGAATGATTTTGAAGTTGTTACGTTGGATAAATTTCTCTCGCCTAGCCCCATTGAGTTGGCATAGCAATAAATATACATGGCTTGGGCGGCGAATTTGAAATCATTGTCACCGATCATTTGGGTAAATCGTTTCTTAGATTTTGGTACTCTATATGATCCTTTTTCATCCACTTTCTTGACTGATGAGAGCATTTTGGAATCCATGATGCCAGAAGGAGAACCATGGGAAGATCATCATCATCGTTCCTGTCTTCAGGATTACGAAGAAGATAATATTATTGAGCTATATCAACCATCGATCAAAACATTCTTTTAAAATTATTTTCCTATTAATGCTATCAAATCTGAGAAAAAATTATCAAATATTGAAGAAACCATTTCTATTGATATTTCGACCAAACCTCGCATGGTAGAAAAAATTCATGTCGACGTGTCTTGTTATCCACCATAAATCGTAAATTATTGCTCTCTCTTTCATGAATTTTGAGATATATTTACTTGGTATTATGAGGAGATGCCAGGCATAGATACAAGTATCGTCAAATGCACCATTAAAATGTACCCTGATTTCTGAAAGGTTCATCAATGCCTTCATCCTGTTCATCCAAACAAGGTTGCGGCCATTAAAGAAGAATTTGAAAAAAGTTTGCATCCTAGTTTCATTTACCCTGTTTCGCTTGCCGATTAGGTTTCCAATATTGTTCCTGTCATGAAGAAACAAGGGAAAATCAGAGTGTGCATCGACTATCGATATGTTAATATTGCTTGTCCAAAGTACAACTATCCTACTCCCTTTATCGACTAGATGATTGAAAAATGTGCTAGCTGTAAAATATTTTCGTTCATTGATGGATTTTCTGGTTACAATCAAATCAATATCCTCCTAGAGGTCCAATATAAGATTGCATTAATTTGTCCCTGGGGCACATTCACTTATTGTAAACTACCATTTTGTTTAAAGAACATTGGGGCAACCTTTCAGAGAGTAATGTATTATGCTTTCATTGACATCAAACACATTGTTCAACCTTATCTAGATGATTTACCCGCGCATTCACAAAACTAGAATGACCACCCGATGCATTTGAGAGTTATATTTATATGCTGCTGACACTAAAATATATGCCTCAATCCACACAAATGTGTGTTTGGTGTTGGTTCTGTTCATTTTCTAGGATTCTTTGTCTCAAAATAACAAATTCGAATTGACCCATTGAAGTTCCAGGCCATTCTTGATTTTCCAGCGCCCTCAATTTACTTCAGTTATATAAACTTCAAGGAAAGGCTAAATTCCTAAGGAGGTTCATACCAAACTATGTTGAAATGGCTAAAGGATTTACTTGTCCCTTGAAAAAGGGGATTCCCTTCCATTGGGATAAGGTTGCGCAAGCTTCTTTTGATCTTGTCATTAATGTATCCCCCTAATTATCAGAGTGATTATTTCTTATATATTTTGGCGGCTAATATGATAATTGATATGGTATTGTTATAAGAAGAAGATGGTATAGAACATCTAATATATTATTTGAGTCGTAATCTCAATGATATGAAAGTCAAGTATTCATACGTCGAAAATCTTGCCTTGGAGGCCGTTCAATCTATCAAAATATTTCGCCACTATATATTGCTCTCGAAGACCATTATCATTTCGGATTACAACCCATGAATTTCATTTTTTCACGTCAATTACTAGGGGGGGAATATTCAAAATGGATTTTCATTTTGCGGGAGTTTGATTTGGAATTCATCAAATCCAAGTCAAAGAAGTATTTAGTTTTGGTTGAGCTTCTCTACAACCTTCCCTTGGATAGTATTGCTACTACATTGGAACCATCAATTCCTGATGAGTCTCCATTTCTGATCGGATCATATGATCCTTGGTACGGGGATTTTATCATTTATCTCCAAACCCAGACTTTTCGACCTGATACCTCTCGCTCTCAACATTGATGTATTTGATACCAAGCCAAATATTATCTGATCGTCGATGATACACTTTATCATCATGGTGTCGACACGATGTTGAGGAGGTGCCTCACTCTTGAGGAGGCCGAGAATGTTCTAAATGATTTTCATGTTGGGGCTTGTGGTGGACACTTGTCTAGATACACTACCGCGCAGAAGATACTCTACGCTAGTTAGTTTTGGCCTACCATATTTTTCAACTGCATCCTCGTGGTCAGAATTTGTCATGTGTGCCAGATATTTGATTGTAAAATCCACAAGCCACCAATGCCGATGCATCCTGTTATCTTTTTGGGACCATTTTAAAAATGGGTTATTAACTTCATGACTTGTAACCCTCGTTCGTCCGAGGGCCATGGTTATATTATTGTTGCAGTAGACTACATTACCAAGTGGGCCTAAGAACTGCCTACATTCAATAACACACGTGAAACAACTGCATTATTCTTTTTCAATCATGTCATCTCATGGTTTGGTGTTCCAGAGGCTATAGTCACAGATCATGGTAAGCATTTTTGCAATCACATGATGAATGAGTTGACTACCAAGTTAGGACTGACACATGATAGTTCTACTCCTTATTATCCACAATTAAATGCAAAAGTTGAGGTTATTAACAAATTTTTTAAATGAATGCTTCATCAAACGATAGGAGTTCATAAACGAAACTGGAATTTGATCCTATAATCGGTTTGTGGGCATACTAAACCTCGGTGAGAAACACAACCATATTTACGCCCTTTCAATTAGTGTATGGTTTGGAAGCTATCTTGCCTATCCAATGTGAAATACCATCATTGACTTGTTACTTGACACCTCTGATGAAGAAGCGTGTCTTTTTAACCTCATCCATATTGATGAAACACGTCGTGAAGCTACATTGGAAAAAGAAGCGCAGAAGAGACAAATTAAGGCGCAATACGACCATCATGTCCAGCCTAACATTTTCTTAGAGGGTAACCTGGTCTTAATTTATAATTAGGAATTTGAGGTAATAGGTACAGGAAAATTTGAGTTGTTATGGCATGGCCCCTATATTTTCAAAAGTGCTCTTGGTAAGGGCGCCCATGAGTTAGTAGATTATGATGGAATTCCATTGGCACAGCCTCAAAATGGGTTGTATCTCATACGCTACTATGCTTAAACACGAGTGTGGTAAACTTTTGTATTATATTGTATATATTCTTTTGATTTTCATTTACTATCTTAGTTTGTTTTTCTAGAGTTTTCTTGAAGTTAGTATTCTTCTTTACATTTCATCGCAGATGTCTGAATATTTGGAACCATTCGTTGGGTATGCTTATGGTGCTAGTCGTAGTACACAGAATATATCCTCTGCAGCATGGGCCATTTTCACTCCAAGCGGCGAGTTAGTGAGCTTTCAAGGGATTTGCATTGGTCGGTTGACAAAAAATATCATTGAGTATAGAGTGTTGATCAAGCTTATTTCGGATGCCATTTCATTTGCTGTTAACCGTATCATCATAAGGTTAGACACACAACTTGTTGTACTGTAACTTACTAGTGTTTATACTGCCTGAAATCAAACACTGCATCGTATGTTCCTAAGGGTTAGACTTTCAGAAATACATTTTGATTTCATTCAATATCAACACATTTCTAGAAACTTGAACACATAACTAATTCCTTAGAGAATTCTGTTTTTAAACAAACATTTGCAGCACATGTAAAGACATATTGCACAATAAACATAGGAAAACACTGAAAAAAATAGGTAGATATTTATAGGTTTTTACAAAATTTGTGCCCAAGACACATTGGTCATCTGACCTCAAAATGTATGCAAAATTTCAAAGCAAACTAGTGATGCTCATGGTAACAAGCGACAGATCTAGCTATCCTACACAGTAACCGCATCCAATGGTTAGGTATGCCAATAGTATGGCGATGCAGTCTCATAGGTAACTCTTCGATCCGGAATTCCGGAATCCCAATATTCAATCCCTCTATACGATTTTGTATCTCAGTAAGAGTCTCGACCATGTCCAAATCTTGAAGAAATTCTCTCCCAACAGTCCTCTCTATAGGCTTTCCTACTCCCTACTCTAGCTGACCAACTGGTCGAAAACAACCCACATCTGTTTATATCAAAACTTTAGTTTAGTCTGGGAAAAAATAAAAATACAAAAACATGTAGAAACCTTAGAAAAATAAAAAAACATGGTCAAAACATTCTTACCAATTGCACCCCATTGTGCGTCGTCCAGTAGAATCAAGTCTGGATCTCCGCGAAAGTCTATGCCTGCATATGCATAATCATCGATGGCGATCATCTATCGCCTAAACCAGGCAAAGAATGTAGTATAGAATACGATGGTCAATTGACCAGCGTGTATAGACATCAATTTAACCCATCTCTACATCCGTGGATCTCTAGGGCCAGATATGCACACCGTAACATGTTGAGGCTACATCAATGGAATCCGCTCTAAAGAAAAAGAAATCAGGATCAAACCATAGTTCAAATTATTATTACCTCCTCCCTTTTCTTTGGTTAGTTGTTCTTTCATTTGAAAGTGAACAGTTTAAACCTAGTTAAAAATTGTTGGTTCTAAACACTCAAGTGCATACTGCATGAATGATTTGTTTTCCTCATGTAGTGTAGTAGAACCAGCAAGCTTTGCGATATTAAATAGGATTTTCCTTAAAGGTATATCACATACATTGTAGATATCTATTTTCCCATCCTTATTTGGTTTAGTACCTGGATGGTAGTACTGGAGTATGTAATCTCTCACTGTCTCTCCTCCAAGGGCATAACGTGCGAGGGAAATGGGAGACCCTTGTCTTGATAATCCTGTGAGAAAATAAATTTCCTCCGTTAATATTGGGACCACTTTGTCCCCAATGTGAAAAATCTGTAGCACTGGATCCCATGAACAAACAAGGAACTCCAATAGTTCCATTTTTTTCCTCATACCCGACAATCTAAAGTACTTTAGCAACCCGCAATCTCTAAGGGATCTTACTGTACCTGGATCTTTTAGGGAAATCATGTTCTATTCTTCATGTTCTCTTTCCCTCCATGTAATCATCATTTTGATCTGATGAAAGCCTAAAACACATTCACAAGAATCATAAGGGTCCATTTCATGCAAAAAAACTTGGAAAATTTTGGGCACACAACAAAAAATAAACATGTGAAATGTGCCCAACGCACCCCGGGACAAGAGGCAGAGCGTTGCTATGCAGTTAGCCTTCAGAATCAGTGCTCTGCAATGCACCTTTCGACATTCAAGGGTGTGTTTCCCTCTTAGCGTGGTAGATTTACCCTAAGGGGCTCAAAAGCCTAAAAAATTACCATGAATTGCAATGAAAATGATAATAAAGGAAAGATAAGGTTCATAGCTCCAACTTGGATCGAATGGCAAGAGAAATTGTCCATTGCAATTGTCACAATCGACGACTAAAGTTTGAAGGAAAAACTGGTTCAAAGCTCCTAATTCTCAAATGGTAACTTTGGAATGGTAAAAATGAATGGTAAAAACTATTTTAATTAGTCAATTTCATTATTTTAAATCATATTTAATGTTGTTACTATGGTTTTTATTCATTTTTGCTATGAAACAAGTATTTTTAATCCATTTGATGGTGTTCTAAATAGGTTTTATAATTGATATAGTGAGATTAGTCATGCGCATTTATTCAAGAATGATTTGACCACAAAGGATACTTTTATCCTTATTTTTCGATCTTTGATAAAAATGAAAAAGTAATTGAAGCACACTTTTATCTCTTTTTCGGGCTTCGATAACTGTGAAAAAGGAACCCTTGGAATCTTATTTTAGCTCTTTTCAGACTCTGATAATGTGAAAATATTTCCGAGCACTTGTATTTTCGAGCTTGTAAAAGTAAATGAAATGTCATCTACTCAGTATAAGTTGAACCCTTTTCCGGACTGAGATAGATTATTTATGAAAAAAGAAAACCTTAGTCGAACATGGCTAAGAGGTTTTCCCATGTATCATTTCACACATTTTCGGACCTGAACGACAACTTTACGAAAAATCACTCATGGAGTTTTCTTTTGTCCTCTTTTTAAAACTCTCTAAACATGAAAAAGGATTGGGTTGTCACCGACACTAGGCTCATTAAAACATAAAATAGCGATGGACTTGTCGATCATGGAAAGATCGAGTTTCATTTATCGCTAGACTCATTAAATTATTAGATAGTGATGGATTCACCCGAAGGGTCAAATTATAGATCAAGTATATGTTACCCTCCTCAAGCTTGTTAAAAAGTAAAGAGGTAATGGTCAGCAATGATTGGGGAAAATTTGGGAAAAAGAAAAGAACACTTTTACGGTAGCAGGTCGCTCTTGAACATGACACTTCACTCCATCATCGTGACTTTTGGGTTGGGTAATATTCTTGACTGTTCATTCATACCTATGGTTCATCATACCTTCACTTTGGTTTTGGGTCAATGTTGCCAACTCATTTTAGTGTCATCGATATGTTCAAGAGAATTCATCCAGTAAATCTTCATTATCTTGTGCAATACTCATAAACCTTCATTTTCATGATAGTCATCCCTGAAAATTTTCTATATCAAGTCAAATTTTGTCTCCGAAATCATTACTCCCATTTCATGATAAATTTTCTTCCCGTCGACCTCATCTCAACATCCAGGAAGTTTACTTAGAAACATCTTTCAATACCTTAAAGTTTGTCTCAACATTGGAAAGTTTAATGCTTTCGAACCTTTGACCCAAAGACTTTTTTTGGAATTTGACATCAAATCATTTATTCACGCCTTACAAATTGTGTTGAAGTACCTTGAGATCCATTAACATCAATGGTGGTTCTCTTGTGCCTGTTAACAGCTCACATCATTGGCTAGTAATCAGACAATGTCTTCCCATGTTTGACTACAAATCATATATTCACATGGTTATAATTGTACCTGAACGATGGAGTGAATGATATAAGAAGACCCTAGATCTAGTTTCATCCATCCGAGCTGCGATTTTTGGATTCTTGTACACATCATCTGTATGATGTATTTACATACATATCGTCATCCGAACATGGGCCTATATTTGTAGGCATGTATGTATTGGGAAACATTCCAATGTAGACGAATTTCTGAATTATGTACATGCTATTAGACAGTTTATGTGCTGAGTATGGGTATGCCTCCCTCAGAAATTCGTGATCAAGATGAAAATATCATGATGTAATATATTTTAAGATTGATGCAGGTCACTGTCTACTTCAGATCATCCTCATCACATCATAAAGAATCTCATCAAAATACTATTGTTGTTTTGACTTCATGCTTTAGGGGGTAGCTATTATAGGTCAATTTGGGCATCCTCCCCCAAGACCTGGTCAAACTAGACATCAACCCCAGGACCAATAAAATAGGGTCTATCATCCCCTTATATTTCAATTGCTACATGACCTAAGAGAAGAACATTTCATTCATGGCTTCTATTGTGAGATTTATAAGGTTTGAAGTACATATTATATGACCCTCTGACTCACCAACGCTCCTCTGCAAGGGACTAAATGCATTGCAGTGGAAAATCCTCCATGCAAGGGCGCACTATAGTGCACTTCCCAACACTCAAGGGTGTGTTGATCATCTGGGAGCAAAATTCTCATTGTTCCGGGAATCTCCATTTTTCTAGTGCCTTTTAGAAGTGTCCATCTAACATCTCTGAACTTGGAAACATGCCTTGCCTAATATTAGAAAGTCGTTGATTGAGAAAATACCATCAGTTTCCCTATAAATTGAGCACTCCATCTAAGTCCTGGGAAGGAAGAACTTGTGCAAAGTTATGCTATTGGATTCTCATTTTATAAGAGAGTGAAAGTAATAATATGTTGTTGGTATGATGCTGGATGTGATGAGGTTGGAATGAAGTTGGAGCAGGTTGATGAAAAATAGATCCATTGGTTGTAATACTCTCCTCCTATCCTTTAATAAATATTTTTGTTCATTTTCCCATACATATGTCTCTATTTCTTGTGCAATGTATTCTTGAACGATGTATGTATTTTAGATCTAATCTGTTTGATTTGAGCAAGGTAAGTAGATATCTGTATGTTGCATGTTGTTTGATGTTCTTTGTTTGTGTTTGCAGGAATCGATCTAGAGACTTGAGTTGGATTGAGAGTGATGGAAACAATGACAAAAGGAGAAGGAGAGCAGAAGAAATAACAAGTAGTTGCTTTCTCATTTCTGTATATCTGTTTGTTTGAGAGGAAATGATAATTATCTTTCACCTATTGTTCTAAGTGATAAACACCACACTTAGGGAATTTGGTTTATTCGTAGATTGAAATTCTAAATAATAGGTAGAATATATTCAAACATATGATCACAGAAGGAAAAAATTTTCTAAAGCACATACCACATGAATCCCACCACAATAGCTACAAATTATGTCTATTAGTTCCTGCCAAATTCACGAAGTACACTAGTGTTCCAAGCTAAATTACACAGCATCCAACCTTTGAAATTGATTAAAAGGTACATGATATAGCCACTGACGTATAAGTCCTCCCTGTGAGGTTTAGTTTACAACAATAAAAGACAAATTCATACACCTATCCAAAGTATGCTACACACTAGGGAGGTTACTCAACCAATTCCTCCTTTTCCTAACCATTATGAGACATATCCTCAAAGCATTAAATGGAGGATAAGACACAAAATCAACCCTACCTTACCCATTTACATTTAATTGTTACCATTTACATTCATCTTCTTTTACATTTTTAATTTTACAAAATTCAAACTGGAAATTGACAAAAATTACACACTGAAAATTTATCAAAAATATCAGAAAATTGCAGAAGCACAACGAGCTATTGGAGGCCATTTTTAGGTGCCTTGTTGAAGTACAAATTGAAATATGATACCTATTCTAGAAATCGAGGAGTGTGTAGATGACGTTTGACTATTGTTTCATCAAAATGACCCATTGTTAACTGAGTTATAGCCATTTTCCCAAGGTGTCTCTAGAAGCGCGGCAAAAATCAACAAGAGGGGCACAATGTTGATTTTTGACCCATTTTTCTCATTTTTCTAAAAATTGAAGGCCTGAATAAAAATCTGAGAAAATGGGTGTTGAGAGGAGGCTAATATATTTTTATATATTTCAACCATTTTCCATTTTGAGGCCTGAGGAAAAATCATAGTGTGAGCACATTGCGCTTCTGGACCTAGTCAAAATTGCCAAATTTATGGGTTTTCTAGAACAATGGGCCTTAAAGATGGAGCAATATCTCACTAACCATGAAATATTTGGGACAAAGGAGATATTTTTTTTTATTTTTTATGTTAACCATAGAAACCTCCTCTAGTTTCCCAAGATTCCTCTCTTATTGTCCAAAATCGTCACCGAAAAAAGGTAACTTAAATAGGACATTACATAATCAAAAATATAGGTTATGAAGATGTGAATGGATATCTCATTATGTAATACTTGTGTAAAATATGAGATAGGTAATTGTAATTTGTTATCTTAGGAAAAAAAACCTCCTCCAGTTTCCCAAAAGTAATATCTTTTTGGCCATAATATGTTTTGTAAGAACATGACTAAACAAGACATTTCTTGAAAATGTGCATTCAAAGATTTTTTCAAAATTCCCAAATTTTCTCCAAATTTCCTAAAAATTTCTCCATAATTGCTTCATGGAGACCTAATATAGTATTCTATGCTATCATGGATTCATAAATAATCATATCCAACTTATCCTTCTCTTTCTTCTTGATTAGGGTTTGTATTTTTGAATCTTTAGGACTTGGTTCTTGAACCATTTCTCACCTTGACTAGGTATCCCTGTGACCTCTGCAACTATATCAGTGGATATAGTGAATGCTACCCCTATGATGATGACTTGGTCTTTCTTGAGCTAAGTGGAAATTTTTTTGTTAATGTGGAATGGTAATTGACTTCCTCCACTAGCTCACAAAAAGGAAGACACCGAAGCCTTTGTAAACATTATTTTTCCAATGGTGTAGACATCAGCTCATGTGTGGTTATGGGCTCATACCTTGACATCTGACCTCCCCTGTGATATTTTATTTTCTCTAATGGTGATGAATCTGCTTCCATGATGAAACCCTAGATGATAGGAGGGAAAAATAGGGAAAATGAGTAAAGGAATAAAATCAGAGAGTTAGGGAAGGGAGATGGGAAGGTGTCTTAGGGATATTTAGGGAATGAAATAAAGAGAAATTAGTGAGGGAAATGGGCTATGAAATTGAAACATTTTCCTAGCTAGGAAAAATGGCTAACTTGGTAGAATAGGGCTAGAGTTTATATTAAGAATGATTAAAATGAAGGGAAATGTGTATGTAATGAATGGAAGTGATATTTCAAGTGAAAATAGAGGTGTAAGAGAAATAAAGATAGGGTTTGGTGCATCAATTTAATACGTGCAAAGAAAAACCAAAAATTTCAAGAAAACCATAGAAGGAAATTTGTTTCATTAAATCCTCTTGATATAACATTGCTAGGGGGGTATGAAAGGCTTCACTTACCTTTGGAAGAAGCTTGGAGTCTTAAATGGATGAAGAGGAACCTTAAAAATCAAAATTTGAATGATAAAAATGATTTATGGACCACTTTGCCTCATGTGCAATGAAAGCCACCTGTGGACAGTGCCCGTGGGTAGCATAGGCTTTGTATGTGCAGTGTTCTCATCCAGAAGTGCATCGTAGTTCTTCTATGTGTAGCGAGGTATAGGTTTTTCCAATGATATGTAAAAAATGTGTTTTTCTTGCCAATGTGAAGTGAGATCTTGATGATGAGAGGACATAAGAGTGCAAATGAAATATCTTTATTTCTTTTTGGCTTTCTTATAAACATGACATGACTCCTTTTGAGTGAGGATGGGCCCCACATGTCACTTTTCAAGAGTGACTTACATTTGTGAACTTTGTAAGCTTTGGAATTTTGTAGCTTCTTTGGAACCTTGAATATCTTTGAAACCTTGAACTATAGCTTTAGGAACATGAATTAATTATTATATATAGAAACATAAATTACATATTTTAAATCAAACTTTATCGAATAAACTTTCCTATTACCACTCCTCCAATTGTCGTATTTTATGCATGGATGATAGATTTGGTGACTGAAACCCTAATGACCTAATGGAGACATTGAACTAAATGAAATCATGATGGTGATGATTGGAATGATGATGATTATATTTGAATGATGATACACTGATTTGACTAATGAAAAGGACCAGCATGTGAAAATTTTGTTAGGAGTAGAAATAGTCCTAGACCTAATACCGAGTGACCAAATTTTTACTTAGAAACCTAATGAAATGACAAAACTTTGACTATGATACCCAAAAAATACATGATAAGAGCCCATTTGATCACTGGTGACATGGTGTACAGACTGACACAAACACTCTGAAATCTTCAAATATGGTGAAGAATATTTCTTACAATAATGAAATAACCAAGGACACATAGTATGGCCAATAAGGTGTTGAGGAGATGTTGATCAACAATATGTTTGAGGCATTGAACATGAAAGGAAATATTGCAGCATGAATCTTATTGTTTGATCTTGGAATGTAAAGGGTATAACCCTCCAAAAGGCTCTAATTAAGGATTTCATTGAAGAAAAATAGTTGATGTCTTGTGTTTACAGTAGGCGAGGACAACTTCCTTTTAGTGTTGTTCAATAATCATGAATGGAGTTTGTTGGCATGGTTCTTTCTAGGCCATTAACCATGAACAAAATCTATTTATAATATTCTTGGATTAGCACCTCAATTGAGTTCAGCATCTGTACCTCATGGTATAGATTTAAATAATAAGTGTGGCTTTCCATGTAGGTGAATAGTTTTTGTTCCATTTACGATGTGCCTCTTGCAATACATTGGTTATTAGATTGGATTAATAATTCACTGCTAGTTTTTTAATGGATTCTCTTGAGTGAATTTAATACGGTAAATTGGGAGGGAGGAAACAAAGAAAAAATAAATTTTCCTCTCTGGAGGAGTAAAAAAAACCTGTTCAAGTTGTAAATCCATATTTTTAATATTTGATGTGAAATAGACACGAAAAAATATGGATTTCAAAGGTTGATTTTGCTTTGTATAATAGAAGGGATATTGAAATAGTGCAAGTGATATTAGATGGGATATATTCTCCAAAATATGAACTAAAAATTTATCACCATAGTGGATGGAGTGCCCTTCCAATGTCTCTTCCTTTCAAGTTGAATGTATCATATGTTGCCACTAAATACTAATGTATATTGATCACAAATTTCTGCAATCTGGTTCCTAGACCATGAGATAATGATGACTAGATACTATGGTGGGAGGTAGCTATTTGAATAATGGTCAAGTTCATTCATGGATGGGGGAGGATGGTTGCTAGATAGAAAATAACACATAAAAAAAAGGAATATCGGAATTAATTGAGGTGTGGATGCTTCTTGAGGAGGATATTCTTAATGTCATGGTCACCATACAAGAAAAGATCACTAAGGAGGATTGTATGCTCAAATGCAAGGAATGATATAGAGACAAGGTGGTCAGAATCAAGGATCATTTACAGTGGTGAAGGGTGATGAACCCTCCAAGAATTTCCCAAGCACAAAAAATTATTTACAAAGAATCACATGATCAATGATCCAGAGGGAATTTTGATTGAGGACCTGGGAAAGAACAACGATACATTCAGACTCCACTTACAAAATATGTATGTAGAATACTCCTTTGACGGATAAGTTAGTGAGGCTTGGCCCTTCATAGACGAGGAGTGTTATCGCTACTAAGTTTTGGAGTAGTGAATGGGATATTCTTGGAGCACATATTAGAAGAGAATGTCTGCCTAGTGCTTAATGGGATGAAAGATGAGAAATCCCTTGGAAAGATGGCCTTCCCTGCGAGATTTTCAAGATATGAAGGTTATTGGTAATGACATCTTATGCATGTCTTGGCTCTTGGGAACTGTTTAGATTCTAGAATAGAGGTAATATGGCATTGCAATGATAAAGTTAATCCCAGAATATTCATCTAGGTACACCATTAGGTCCTAGCTCTAAGAAATCAATTATTTTTCTTAAAGCCTCATACAATATTCTAAGAAAAGCCTTAACCATAATAATTCAGTGGGTTTCAACTTGTATTGACCCAAAGTAAATTGGTTTTATTCAGAAGCAATTTATTTTCAATATAGTTCTTGCTTCATGGGAAAGTGTGGAATGGTAAAATGAATCCACACAATAGATTCTTCTCTTGAAAATAAAATTTGAAAAAATAGATGACAAAGTCGATCGATCATGTGTACTAATATGCTTTGCTAGTAAGGAGTTGGTACACAATTCTAAGTGAAAGCTTCTATGTTGTTATCACCGATATTTGAATATCTTATATGCTTTTTTACGCAATTGACTCTTCAACTCAATATTTCAACTAGTTCCATTCCAATCATTCTCTAACCCTTGTTCAACTCAATTGTTCATAACTTTTTTCCCATTGACATACCCATTTTGGGATACATGTGCTTATAATTTTTCAATTTCTTGTATTCATGCTTACAATTAGGCCGAAGTATGTGCCTAGGAAATTTTTGCATACTAAAATTCCCTCTACCTATGGTTGATTAACCAAAGGTTTCAAGTTTGATTGCTACCCCCAATTCAACCTTGTTAAGGTCAAGCCAAATTCCTATAGAGAGTACACCACCTTGGTGATCATGGAGTGAGTACCAAAATCTTGACATCCTTAGATCTAGCAGTAACATACTATCTGTTAACCTATGGTTTGATGGAAATATAGAACAGTTGTTGTGACAATGACCCAAAATTAAATCTCGCCAGACATACTCCTCCTTTATGTGGGGTTTACATGATGCGGCTATTGAATGATGATGTAGCCTTTGGGAAAAATTATTAATTATTGCTATAGTGATGGAAATGTTCCACTTTAAGTGCAGAAAGTTGAGACATGATTTTATTCTTTGGCATTAGCTTAAAAAAATTGGTACGCTTTAAAAAACTTTAAGCCGATAAATTTTATAATGCTGTAAATTTTCTAATGTTGCATTGGTTAAGTTGAGAGGTTAACATACTCATTTGCATTATAAACCATTTATAAGGTATGATTCTTTCCATCATCTTTATGATCCATTTATCATGAATTGCATTCAAAGAAATGAGACTGAATGAAAGTGCCCGACAATTTTGACGAGATAATTACCCTTCAAAATTGGTAATTAACCCAAAGGAAATCTATAGTTTGTAATACAAGCCCCCTTCGAAAAGTTTCTTGAAGCTTCCCAAAACTGGCTTGTTAAAATTGAAAGGAAGGATGAATAGATATTGTTTTCCTTGATTACTTCATAGTCCTTGTTATCACTCTCAATTTTTCAATTTTTTTTTATAGGGTCATCATAAGCTTCACCTTGTCTCATTAGGTTAGATCATTCATTTGATGAGAAATTCACTTAATCATGTTTATTATAGGTAATAGACACTTCATTAGTCTTGTCATTAGGGTCATATCTGTTAGCCACCTATAATATTTTGTTATACCAAAAGGTGGCTAAGACTTTTTGAGCCTCCAAGGAATAATGTTGGCTCTTGAAGACTCCCTGAAGGCCTCATGCCTCTGTTCGAAATATTCATTTACTATTTCCATTTCATGCTCTGAAATTCTGCTAATTTCATAAGAAGAGACTGCTGAAGAACCATCATTTTCGCCCTTCTCCCACTTAAAACTAGCCTTCATATGCTCCCCTTTTCTCCGTAAAATCCCCTTTGTTTTCATGATTCATTTTCTCCCCTTCATGAAAATCACTCTTATTAAGGTTGAAGACTCATTCTTTAGCTTTACCGAAACCCCTCAAATAACCCATAGGACTTTATAATAAATACTTTATGTTATAAAGCCCTACCCTTCTAACCACTTCCCCTTTTTCATACCCCACCATACGTTATTATATAAACATTATTATAAAGTTCATATCATATAATATATGGCCCACTGCTTATCGCAAATCGCAATCTCGCATTATCGCATTTTCCACGGTTTGTTCAATTGACCCATCGCAAAAACTTGCGATGCGATCGTTCCGCTCGATCGTAAATCGCGTAATCGCAATTTCACATTTCGTTGTTTACGTCTGTTTGATCCATCGCAGATATTTGTGATGCGATTCTATTGCGTCGCAAATATTTGCGATGTGACCGCCCGATCGCAGTTTCTCTCCATCGCATATTCCCTCCTCCATCGCAAATCGCAAATCGCATTTTTCGTGAAACCCCTGATCACTCGTCGCAAATATTTGCGATAGGATTTTGTGATCCCTATTAACCTCCTCTGTATAAAGTCTCCACCGTTGGATGCAGCCATCCAACGGTCCCAATCTTTCATGCCTTCCGAAGCAATTTTAACCTAAAAACGCAGGATTTCCTAATTGTTTTTGTGTTTTGCAGGTGTTTTAATGGTTTTCCATTATATAAAGAAGGAAGGCTGAGGATTAGGAAAGACGTTTCATGTGCCTTCGAGCTATTTAAAGGAACCATTTACAGGTTTGAAGTCAATAATTTATCAATGTTTCATGAGCGTTGATAGCATAAAGAGCCCTGTGCGGCCCTACACATCGACAAGACACTGTTTTATTCAAAAGAAAAGTTAAAGAGTATAAATTTTGAAGATAAAGCACAGCAGATGAAGATTGAAGACAGTATTACGGGGATTACGGCTAAGACGGTCATCAAAATCCTAATCCCCGACTCAAAACACATTTTAAAGAAAACCTAAAGTGTTTTATCAAACAGAAAGCCTCCACCGCCACATCTTGAGGCAAATTGATTCCTCAACTACCACAGAGCCACCTTTTGCCTAAAACCTTTCAAAGCAGAGGCCGGATTTATTGAAGAAAATAAGATTTTCACCTCAACACAGCCAGGGAGTTACTTCTATCAGGAAGTAAAGGCATAAAAATCTGCAGAAGTTACTCCACATAGCGCACAAAGCCTCAAAGCAAATAAATCTCCCACCGAGCTTTGATATTAATTGTAAACATTAATACAGTAGTCCACATGTGCACTTCTCCCTTGAGCCCCTCAACAGGCCGAGAAGTCTTGAACCTGTATTAATTGTCCTGAGAGATCTTTTCTCAGATATTTTCTCCTCATTCTTCTATAAATACTTTTGTAGAAGATGAGAAATTGTTGGTCACTGCATATCTGTAGCATGTAAATAATTTTCTGAAGCTGTTGTAAGCTCTGTTTGTAAGTGAATATATCTAAGTTGAGTTGAGAAGCCTGAAGCTGTAAAGAAACATTGGGCTTAAAGATTGTAACTGGTTTGGAACATCAATACAAGCTGATTTATGGGATCCTGGTCTATGTTGACGGTGATGTTATTCTCATTTGTAACTTGTGATTTTATTTCTGTGTTCACTTTGTTTCATTTTCCACTGTAAAGAATAGTTTAAACGGGGTTAGGACCTACTGTATATCAGTAACCTTCTCTGGCTGAGAAATCCTTATTTAAATGTTTTCTTTCAACTGTGTTATTTGGAAATGATTTAATTCAGTTTAAAGATAGGAATGTTGGCATTCCCTCGTCTTGTTGTTTTAGCTGAATATTATTTTTAAATGTTAATTTCATTATATGTTGTGTGAAGATGAACTGAGGAAGATATGGCGAGCCCTGGTCCCAGTCTTCTTTGCATAACTATTTGATTGTTTCCCTTAGAATGTGTTAAAAGCTGGATAGTTTCAAAGTACTTACCAGATCTTAGGCCATTCTGTGTTATCTCTGTGATTGTCTTGAAAGTAGCCAAGTAAAGAAGAGCTAGGATAGGATTTGTGGTGAGCCCGGCCCGCTAGTTTCTACTCCAAAATTTGCCTTCAAGTTTCCCTTTGTTTTTTATATGTTTTCTATTGAAAGTGTATCAAAGGCTGGATAGTTTGAAAGTACTTACCAGATCCTAGTTTGCTTTCATGTATTTCTTAAGTGCCTGGTCAAAGGCTGGCTAGTTTGAAAGTACTTACCAGATCCTGGACTGCTCTTTGTTCTGCATCTGTTTATTTCCCCTTCTTAATGTATCATTTCATTCCATAAATCAAACTATTAAAGAGATCCTTAGGCATAGATGACTTGCCCCATAGACCACTCTTGAACCTTGTTGTTTCAATTAAAACCCTACTATGACTCCATAGCCCAATGGATTGAAGATGTTTCTTGCCTATCTTTCTTAGTTGAATCAATTTTCGCTTTCATTCATCTTCACCCTTCATTTAGACTTCCTTCACCTTCATTTATCTTTGTCTAACCAAAACAAACAAAACCCTTGTCCTTAACAACTAGCCTAAAATCACACATAAAAGCAAACAAGATAAATCTTTACACATATTGGAGAGATCCCTCTCCAGATTCAGGAGGGCTAGATCCTAGAATCCCAAAGTTGGTTGAAATGATGTTAGCTCTGTGATCGGAATTTTTGCCAATCTTGCTTATTACAGAGACATAAAATTTCTGGCGACTCTGCTAGGGAATATTTTTGAGTTCATAGTTGCTTGGCCAGCTTTTATAGACTCTTTAGTTTTCCATACAACCACAGAAACTCAGAAAAACCCAAAAATATTTCAGATTGGTATCAAATAAACATGGTGGTGGAACCATAAAACATTTTACCTCCTTTGGGGCTAAAAATTTTTCCACCTGGCGACTCCACACCCTGAAACTCCCAGAAGACCAAATGACTCCACTAGTAGAAGACCCTAAACTGATTGACCAGACACAGTGACCTCTTTCTGGATTTACAAACATGATTCCAAGAATACAACAAAGATATGCCCCAATGAGTAGAGATCATATCCCTGGGTTTCCACATAAGATGCCCCAGGTGAATTAGGATGACAACCTGCCTGTTTTTCAAGGTGAAAAGTTTGATAACCCTTTATTACATCTTATCAAGTTTCACACACATGTATGGAGGTTGAAAGTTGAGTGGCATGAAGATTGCCTAATGAAAATGTTCATGTTAACATTAGAAGGAAAAGCTAGGGATTGGTATGAATGCTTAAGATCTAGTAGTTTGTTTTGCTTAAGATACCTTGAATATGTGTTCTATGAGAACTATAAAGAAAACACTACAACATTATCATTAGGTGCAATATATTATGATCCATCACAAAACATCACCCAACACATTATAGATAATGAGGAAGCTTTGGAAGAAATGCATCCTGGAGATCTTTTAATAGCCATTCATGAGTTTAATCTCCTATTGAAAAATTTTAAGAACATAGATGAATCAGTTGAGGAAGAGATGATCCAAGAAATAAAGAAACTTCCTCAAGATATCCTTGAAAACTCCAATATTGATTCATCATCCCTTATAGCCGAGGCTCAAGAAGACATCCAGCCTCAAAATCAGTCTTCACAAGAGACAGAGAACTGCTGTACTCCTGTTCAAAGGAACTTAGAAACGTATTCCCCTTTGACAAAAAAAGAGATAGATCAGATTATAAATAAACAGCCGCTCTCTGAAATTTTTGCGAAACAAACACTCTTGCCCATTCACATAGAGGAATTTTTTGTACAGACTTAGAAATTTCTTTTGTAGATCAAAATAAAAAGGGACCTACTGATATCTCAATATATTTAACTGATGAAAATATTTATTCTAATAAATTTTCAAACTTCAGTCAGTCTTATGATGATGATGATTTCCAAGTAGAAACCAGTCATGCAGGGCAACCAACATTTGATTGGTGTTATGAGTTTCACCATCATCAGCTTGAAATCCACAATCATCCTTTTAGATCCATCACTAGTGGCTTTCACATAATTGAAAATCAGCAGCCTTTCAACTCAGAAGGTGAAGAGAAGAGCAATAAAGAAATTTTTGAGCAAAAGGATCTTCCTCTTGAAAAATAAGAAACCTTTAAGTACTCCCCTGCTCAAGAATATAATAACCTCTTCACAAAATTTAGTCCACTGAATACGAGCATACAAGGGCCACGAGAAGACAACACTGTCAAATATGATGAGTCCTCCAGTTCAGAAGATGATGAAGATGAAGGAGAAAAACAAATAGAAGACTATCCTGCTGTGGATATATCATCTTCTCAAGAAGAAACTTCTCCCTTCACTGATATTAGTCTGTCATTTAAAGAGCCTGAATTTATATCAGAAGAAAACATAGATTCAAAGAAAGAAGATATTTCACTGTTTGTTATTTTGCAGGTTAAGAATGATGATACTTCCAAGCTACATACTGAAGAGATAGTCCTCAAAGCTGATGTCTTGGAAGTAGATGATCTGCCAATTGTGGAGGACCAAAAGGAAGAGAATCTTCATCTTTTCTTTGTTGATCCTATGGAAGAGTGTGTAGAAATCCCGACTGGATCAAATTATCAAGCATTGATCCTTTGCAAAAGCTAGAGACATGAAAAGCTGTCACCTTCTGTGATAGCCTCGGTTTTGAAGATTAATCTTCAAAATATACTATGGATACCTCTGACAAGCAGCCAGAGTTTCTTCTTCTTCTTGACATTACTCAGCTGGCTGCATTGGCACTTTTGTATCATATGAATATGTAAATACTCCATGTTTAGAATAGGTTAGATAGGAATGTCAATAAAGCTCAGTTCCGAGCATGTATTTAGTTGTTGTTTTCTGCCTTGAAAAAAAAAAAAATCAAGGATTCAAAAATACAAAAACAAAGAAAATGAAAAGAGGGCAGAAGGAAAACAAGAAAGGCACAACCCCATGCCAAAAAGAGAAATAAATCTAAAAGTGTGCAAGCTCAAATGCCACTCCTCAAAACACACTTCTAGTTAGTAAAACTGCCTAATCTTGACTAATTAGCTTTAAATTTTCTTCTGATAGGATAGTGAATTCGATTTGCCAAACTGTTAAATCTTGGCTTATCAGTAGATAGATTAGGATAGAAATGAAGGTTCAAACAAACTCAAAATCTGAACCAAAGTGTCCAAAGAGAGATGACTCAAAACTGTTTTATTTTCTGAGTCATAAAAGAGAAAAACTGGTTCTAATTTGCCCAAAATCTGAATCAGATATAAAGGAAGAGACGGCTCAAACAAAAGCAAAAACAGAGCTGTGAAGAAAAGAGAAGGCCATGATGAGAAACTTTCAGATCTTAAGCCTTCCATTTTTTATTTTAATTTTCTGCAAATAATAATCTATGTGCAGCTTGTTCTTATGACATAGATCACAGCAAGTCAAACAGCTCAATCTTGACTTGATTGTTTTTAAATTTCTGTTGTAGAATTTAGAGAATGAAAGTCTGTTGGACAGTTTAATCCCAAAAGACAGTAGATTAGGTAGAGAAACATCTGGGCTCAACTGTTTAATCTGAGTTCAAGGAGAGATAAGAAGTAGAATTAGATTAGTTTTTATGCTTCCAAAAGAATAAAATGTTGTGAAAAGAGTTTGCTAATCCAAGTGCACTCCAATGAAGAAAAAATGCTAGATCAGTAGGATTGGGTAGGTAGAAATTTTTTATTGATGAAGAACCATTGTTTTCATGGCTGCTAAATATGTTTTCAAACAATATCATCAAGAAAAGGAAGGGCAGCCCAATGGATCAGGCACAAGTCAGCGTCCCAGAGAAATCAAGTCTGAATTCTTGATGCCTTCAAGAAGGCACCATCCCCATGTGGAGCCACTCTTAGCCACCTATAATATTTTGTTATACCAAAAGGTGGCTAAGACTTTTTGAGCCTCCAAGGAACAAATTTTATCACTAAACATTGTTGGCTCTTGAAGACTCCTTGAAGGCCTCATGCCTCTGTCTGAAATCTTCATTTACTATTTTCATTTCATGCTCTAAAATTATGCTAATTTCATAAGAAGAGACTGCTGAAGAACCATCATTTTCGCCCTTCTTCCACTCAAAAATAACCTTCATATGCTCCCCTTTTTCTCCGTAAAATCCCCTTTGTTTTCATGATTTATTTTCTCCCCTTCATGAAAATCACTCTTATTAAGGTTGAAGACTCGTTCTTTAGCTTTACCGAAACCCATAAAATAACCTATAGGGCTTTATAATAAAGAATTTATGTTATAAAGCCCTACCCTTCTAACCACTTCCCCTTTTTCATACCCTGCCATACGTTATTATATAAAATTTATTATGAAGTTCATATCATATAATATATGGCTAGCCTTATCATAAATACTTTAATCTGCGTAATAATACATCGTACGGTTTGTTCGTTATTATAAGAAAAACTTGCGATGCGATCGTTCCGCCCGATCGCAAATCGCGTAATCGCAATTTCACATTTCTTTGTTTACGTCCATTTGATCCATCACATATATTTATGATGCGATTCGATCGTGTCGCAAATATTTGCGATGCGACCGCTTGATCGCAGTTTCTCTCCGTCGCATAATCCGACCATCGCATTTTCCCTCCTCCATCGCAAATCGCAAATCGCATTTTTCGTGAAACCCCTGATCACTCATCGCAAATATTTGCGATACGATTTTGCGATCCCTATCAAACTCCTCTATATAAAGTCTCCACTGTTGGATGAAGCCATCCAACGGTCCCAATCTTTCACGCCTTCCGAAGCAGTTTTAACCTAAAAACGCAGGATTTCTTAATTGTTTTTGTGTTTTTCAGGTGTTTTTGGTTTTCCATTATATAATGAAGGAGATTCGAGGGTTGGGAAAGATGTTTCCTATGCCTTCGAGCTATTACAGAGAACCATTCACAGGGTTAAATTCAAATTATTTACCAATGTTTCATGGGCGTTGATAGCATAAAGAGCCCGGTGTGGCCCTGCACATCGACAAGACACTGTTTTATTCAAAAGAACAGTTAAAGAGTATCAGTTTTGAAGATAAAGCACAGCAGATGAAGATTGAAAACAGTTTTACGGGGATTACGGCTAAGACGGTCATCAAAATCCTAATCCCCAACTCAAAACACATTTTAAAGAAAACCTAAAGTGTTTTATCAGACAGAAAGCCTCCACCGCCACATCTTGAGGCAAATTGATTCCTCAGCTACCACAGAGCCACCTGTTGCCTCAAACCTTTCAAAGCAGAGGCCGAAGTTATTGAAGAAAATCAGATATTCGCCTCCAGCACAGCCAGGGAGTTACTTCTGCAAGGAAATAAATGCAGAACTATCTGCAGAAGTTACTCCAAACGTACATGGAGCTTCAAAGTCAAATAAAGCTCCCACCGAGCTTTGATATTAATTGTAAAATAGTTAATACAGTGAAACCCCTGTAAGCTTCTCCATCGAGCCCCTCAAAATGTCGAGAAGTCATCACCCTGTATTAATTGTCCTAAGAGGTCTTTTCCTCAGATCTTTTTCTCCTTATTCTTCTATAAATATGTACATGAAGATGGCGGTAGTCCCTTTGCATATATTTGTAGCATGTAAATAGTTTTCTGAAGAAATTTGTTGTAAGCTACATTTGTAAGATAAAATACCTAGGATTGGTGGCTTGGTAGCAAAGAACCATTGGACTTAAAGCTTGTAACTAGTTCAGAACATCAATATAAGCTGATTTATGGGATCCTAGTCTATGTTGTTGTGATGGTGTTATTCTCATTTGCAACTTGTTATTTTATTTATGTGTTCATTTGTTTCATTTTCCACTTAGTAAAGAACAATTTAAACGAGTTAGAACCACTTGTATATCGATAACCTTCTCACCATTGAGAAATATTTATTTGAATGTTTTCTTTGTCATGTTATTTAGGAATGATTTAATTCAGTTTAAGCATAGGAATGTTGGTGTTCCCTCATCTGATTGTTTAGCTGAATGTCAGTCTTGAATGTTATGTTTAGTATTAGTTAAGTAGAGAGGAACGCTGGAAGATATGGTGTGCCCTGGTCCTAGTTCCACTCCCAAGGACTGTCTGAATGTTTCCCTTGGAATGTGTTAAAAGCTGGCTAGTTTAGAAGCACTATTGGATGCAGCCATCCAACGGTCCCAATCTTTCACGACTTCCGAAGCATTTTTAACCTAAAAACGCAGGATTTCCTAATTGTTTTTGTGTTTTGCAGGTGTTTTAATGCTTTTCCATTGTATAAGGAAGGTCGAGGATTAGGAAAGACGTTTCCTGCGCCTTTGAGCTATTTAAAGGAACCATTCAAAGGTTTGAAGTCAATAATTTATCAATGTTTCATGAGCGTTGATAGCATAAAAAGCCCTGTGCGGCCCTGCACATCGACAAGACACTGTTTTATTCAAAAGAACAGTTAAAAAGTATCAGTTTTAAAGATAAAGGATAGCAGATGAAGATTGAAGACAGTATTACGGGGATTACGGCTAAGAAGGTCATCAAAATCCTAATCCCTGACCCAAAACACATTTTAAAGAAAACCTAAAGTGTTTTATCAAACAGAAAGCCCCCACCGCCACATCTTTAGGAAAATTGATTCCTCAGCTACCACAGAGCCACCTATTGCCTCAAACCTTTCAAAGCAGAGGCCAAAGTTATTGAAGAAAATCAGATATTCGCCTCCAGCATAGCCAGGGAGTTACTTCTGCAAGGAAATAAATGCAGAACTATCTACAGAAGTTACTCCAAACGTACACGGAGCCTCAAAGTCAAATAAAGCTCCCACTGAGCTTTGATATTAATTGTAAAACAGTTAATACAGTGAAACACCTGTAAGCTTCTCCATCGAGCCCCTCAAAAGGCCGAGAAGTCATCACCCTGTATTAATTGTCCTAAGAGGTCTTTTCCTCAGATCTTTTTCTCCTCATTCTTCTATAAATACTTCTGTAGAAGATGAGAAACTGTTGGTCACTGCATATCTGTAGCATGTAAATAGTTTTCTGAAGCTGTTGTAAGCTCTGTTTGTAAGAGAAAATACCTAAGTTGAGCTGAGAAGCCTGAAGCTGTAAAGAACCATTGGACTTAAAGATTGTAACTGGTTTGGACCATCAATGCAAGCTGATTTATGGGATCCTGGTCTATGTTGACGGTGATGTTATTCTCATTGTAACTTGTTATTTTATTTTGGTTTTGATTTTGTTTCATTTTCCACTGTAAATAACAGTTTAAACAGGGTTAGGACCCACTGTGTATCAGTAACCTTCTCTGGCTGAGAAATCTTTATTTGAATGTTTTCTTCCAATCTGTGTTATTTAGGAATGATTTAATTCAGTTTAGGCATAGGAATGCTAGCATTCCCTCATCTGATTGTTTAGCTGAATGTCCGTATTGAATGTTATGTTCAGTATTATTTAAGTAGAGATTAACACTGGAAGATATGGTGTGCCCTAGTCCTAGTTCCACTCCCAAGGACTGTCTGAATGTTTCCCTTGGAATGTGTTAAAAGCTGGCTAGTTTAGAAGCACTTACCAGATCTTAGACCATTCTGTGTTATCTTTGTGTTTCCCCTTGTTTTGTATGTTTTCTATTGAAAGTGTGTCAAAGGCTGGCTAGTTTAAAAGTACTTCCCAGATCCTAGTCTGCTTTCATGTCCTTCGTAAGTGTTTGTCAAAGGCTGACTGGTTTAAAAGTACTTATCAGATCCTAGGCTGCTCTTTGTTCTGCATCTGTTTATTTCCCCTTCTTGATGTATCACTCCATTCCATAAATCAAACTTTAAAGAGATCCTTAGATATATATGACTTGCCCCATGGACCACTCTTGCCTCTTACTACTCCAATTAAAACCCTACTATGACTCCATAGCCCAATGGATTGAAGCTGTTTCTTGCCTATCTTCTTAGCTAAATCAATTTTTTCTTTCATTCATCTTCACCCTTCATTTAGACTTCCCTTCACCTTCATTTATCTTTGTCCAACCAAAGCAAACAAACCCTTGGTCTTCATAACTAGCCTAATATCATTACCCTAAACTTCAAAGACAAATCCGTCTTTGTACATATTGGAGAGATCCCTCTCCAGATTCAAGAGGGCTAGATCCTAGAATCCCAAAGTTGGTTGAAATGATTTTAACTCTGTGATCGGACTTTTTCAAATCTTGCTTATTACAGAAACCTAACATTTCTGACGACTCCACTGGGGAAGAACCTCGAATCATTTCCATTTAAAGATAATCATACGACATCATAGATTTGGTTCATAGAGCATTTGCTTTATTAACCAGCTGAAGTCACCTAACATTTCTGGCGACTCCGCTGGGAAAATTTTTTAGTTCATAGTTGCTTGGCCAGCTTTTATAGACTCTTTAGTTTTTCATACAATCACAAAAACTCAGAAAAACCCAAAAATAATTCAGATTGGTATCAAATAAACATGGTGGTGGAACCATAAAATATTCTACCTCCTTTGGGGCTAAAAATTTTTCCACCTGGCAACTCCACACCCTAAAACTCCCAGAAGACCAAATGACTCCACTGGTAGAATACCCTGAACTGATTGACCAGACACAGTGACCTCTTTCTGGATTTACGAACATGATTCCAAGAATACAACGAAGATATGCCCCAATGAGTAGAGATCATATCCCTTGGCTTCCACATAAGATGCCCCAGGTGAATTGGGATGACAACCTGCCTGTTTTTCAAGGTGAAAAGTTTGATAACCCTTTATTACATCTTATCAAGTTTCACACACATGTATGGAGGTTGAAAGTTGAGTGGCAAGAAGACTGCCTAATGAAAATATTCATGTTAACATTAGAAGGAAAAGCTAGGGATTGGTATGAATGCTTAAGATCTAGTAGTTTGTTTTCTTTAAGAGACCTTGAATATGTGTTCTATGAGAACTATAAAGAAAACACTACATCATTATCATTGGGTGCAATATATTATGATCCATCACAAAACATCACCCAACACATTATAGATAATGAGGAAGCTTTGGAAGAAATGCATCTTGGAGATCTTTTAATACCCATTCATGAGTTTAATCTCCTATTGAAAAATTTTAAGAACATAGATGAATCAGTTGAGGAAGAGATGATCCAAGAAATAAAGAACCTTCCTCAAGATATCCTTGAAAACTCCAATATTGATTCATCATCCCTTATAGCCGAGGCTCAAGAAGACATCCAGCCTCAAAATCAGTCTTCACAAGAGACAGAGAACTACTGTACTCTTGTTCAAAGGAACCTAGAAACATCTTCCCCTTTGACAGAAAAAGAGATAGATCAGATTATAAATAAACAACCGCTCTCTGAAATTTTTTGTGAAACAAACACTCTTGCCCATTCACATAGAGAACTTTTTTGTATAGACTTAGAAATTTCTTTTGTAAATCAAAATAAAAAGGGACCTACTGATATCTCAATATGTTTAACTGATGAAAATATTTATTCTAAAAAATTTTCAAACTTCAATCAGTCTTATGATGATGATGATTTCCAAGAGAAACCAATCATGCAGGGCAACCAGCATTTGATTGGTGTTATGAGTTTCACCATCATCATCTTGAAAGCTGCAATCATCCTTTTCGATCCATCACTAATGGCTTTCACATAATTGAAAATCAGCAGCCTTTCAACTCAGAAGGTGAAGAGAAGAGCAATAAAGAAATTTTTGAGCAAAAGGATCTTCCTCTTGAAAAAGATTAAAACTTTAAGTACTCCCCTGCTCAAGAATATAATAACCTCTTCATAGAATTTAGTCCACTGAATACGAGCATACAAGGGCCATGAGAGGATAGTCTTGACATTACTCAGCTGGCTGCATTGGCACTTTTGTATCATATGAATATGTAAATACTCCATGTTTAGAATAGGTTAGATAGGAATGTCAATAAAGCTCAGTTCCGATCATGTAGTTAGTTGTTGTTTTCTGCTTTGAAAAAAAAAATCAAGGATTCAAAAATACAAAAACAAAGAAAATGAAAAGAGGGAAGAAGGAAAACAAGAAAGGCACAACCCCATTCCAAAAAGAGAAATAAATCTGAAAGTGTGCAAGCTCAAATGCCACTCCTCAAAACACACTTCTAGTTAGTCAAACTGCCTAATCTTGACTAATTAGCTTTAAATTTTCTACTGATAGGATAGTGAATTTGATTTTCCAAACTGTTCAATCTTGGCTTATCAGTAGATAGATTAGGATAGAAATGAAGGTTCAAACAAACTCAAAATCTGAACCAAATTTTCCAAAGAGAGATGACTCAAAACTGTTTTATTTTCTGAGTCATAAAAGAGAAAAAATGGTTCTAATTTTCCCAAAATCTGAATTAGATATCAAGGAAGAGACAGCTCAAACAAAAGCAAAAACAAAGCTGTGAAAAAAAGAGAAGGCCATGATGAGAAACGTTCATATCTTAAGCCTTTGTTGAAGAGGTAAAACCCCTATGCGGACAGAGGCGATCCCTACTAGCCCAGAAGGGGTCTAGTAACAATCATCAAATGCTACAGCGCAAGTTCCTAATTGCGAATAAACAGACCAACGATGGAGGCCTACCTGGAGTCCAGTGCTATGATTCGTAGAAGAGACAGCGTTCCCATTCCTCAGCCTCGGCAGATCACGATCCCCACGATCTCCATGAATGGACACCTGCACATGCAAGAAATAACATGAATACAAGCATAAAATCCAGAATACGCAACTATATATCAGTCAGAAAGGATATAACTCATTCATAAGTGAAGAACAGAGTGGAACCATAACCAGTAGTCATTCATTAATAAGCAATCGAAAGAGAGTACAACCAATGTTCTGACGCAGAGGTCTCCTTTGGAGGGGTCTCCAGTCGTACACGTCTCGCAAAGCCTGCTAGGGATGGGACAAGCCTCTCTTAGAGTCTCTTGACGATAGTGTCCTTGCTCGAGTTTGGCCTTAAGGGAAAAATGAGGGCTCTTGCAGCATGAAGGCTCTTGGGAATTTGAGAACTTGGAGATTCAAGGCTTAGGCACTTCAAGACTAGCTTGCAATGGAAATGAGCTAGCTTTTATAGATGGAGGAAGGGGAGTTGGGATCCCTATAATTGTGGGATTGGCCCTATCTTCAAGGAAGCTTCCATGAGAGGTGGCAAACCACTTCCCTTTCATGGAACTCCCGGAGCCAAAACTCCCAACTCAAGATAGATAACAGTTTCTGAGTCTGTTGAAACAAAAATTCTGCCATTCTTATTTAAAAAACACTCCTTAAATTGGTTGGCGTGACTGTGACTCTGGGAAAGAGCGCCAGTTGGCGCGGCCTCTTTGTAGGATTTTCTTCATTGGCGTGAGTGCTGAACTAGATACCCGCGCCAGTGCAAAAAGGGATGTTTTTATGGTTTTCTGCAAGGAGATGTCTTTAGGGAAATTGAAGCTCATGTTTAGAGGAATGCAATGATAATGGTTTCAAGGCATGACATTGCTCACAGGTCACATAATGGGCCCTCCAATGTGCGGGACGGGGAATGGTAGGGACGGTGACAAATTACTGTGTAACAGATGCCCCCTAAAGCATGAGGCCCGAGAGAGAGAGAGAGGTGAAATGCTTTACTAGAACGTGTCCAACTGAAACTCCGCCATCATAAAACCTGCATGGAGAAATACAACTGATATCTCAAGTACATGATGTATATGCGGTATGGGCGTAGCCATCCAAAACAGAGTATACTATAATCCAGATCCAAGGTATGGACGCAGCCATCCAGTGAGGATCAACAAATAGACTCAGGTATGGTCGCAGCCATCTAGTGAATAAGTCATGTAAATAATAATCCACAAAATCGCAGCCTGGATTACAACAGACACAATCCAGGGTCTTGCGCTCCATCTCGACCCGAACAAAGTACAAGTTCAAGCATGCGAATATGTGAGCTGAAGTCGAACATGCAAGAACATCGTCTGATTACCAGCCAATGATGAGAGCTGTTAACAGATGCGAGAGGAACCACCAATAATGACGATGGCCCTCAAGGTACTACAGGTACAATCTACGGCATGTGAATCAATGAGCTGGCGTCGAACACCCGTAGAATCACTCGATCGGAGGTCAATGATGAAAACCTCACGTCGAATGCGAAGAACCTGCCATTGAGGCATGCAGGCTCCAAGGCACCATAAGGGAGTCTCTAGATCAGCTTCCTGGATAATGAGCTGAAGTCGACAGGAAGTGACCTTGATCGAAGGTGGGCCATAATGTTTCCCACATCATCGACACGAGACAGAGGAACATGACATTTTTTTTGTGAATCAAGACCATATGAGAATCAAAGGAAGGTTGATATTTGCAGAGGTCAACTTCTTTTGAACACATAATGGAAAAAATAATGGTTTTGGCAGTATTTGACATCAACGGATCAGAGGTCATGGTGACGAGGCAATGAGCAGAGGAGAGGTCAAAAAGGATTACCCAAACCCATGGAAGCAAGTGAAAAACGAGATGAGATGTCCCCAACCTGACACGAATGCAGACAAGTGCCATGTTCAAGAGCGACATACTCCTGACACGACAATGATGATGGTTCCATTTTCCCCCACCATTTCTGGCAAGTACCCCAATTATTTTTGATAACAAGCTTGAAGGGGATAGCATATGCTTGTAATATAAGTTCGCCCTTCGGGCGAATCCACCCTGGTACATTTAACGAGCCCTAGGAAGGAGGAACTCGGAGAACTTCATTTCGATTAAATTTGATGTCATCAGGGTTTAACGAGTCTGACAAAGGAAGAACTCGGCGTCTTTTCATGTTTAGAGAGTTTGAAAAGACAGCATAAAAGTAAACTCCAAAGGTCCCTTTTCGTCAATAGTTCCCCAGATCCGAAAAGGTAGAAAACAATATCCGGGAAAACCTCCTAGTCGCGATAGGCTAGGGTATTCCTTTTTCGTAAATAATCCATCCCAGCCCGAAAAAGGGGTAAACATATACTGGGTAGATGTCGTTTCGCAGCCACTTTAACGAGATCGAAATGACAAGGGCCTCAGCAATCTTTTCATGTTTTGAGAGTTAGAAAAGAGTTGAAAGATGACTCCAAAGTGACTTTTTCGTGTTTTTACCGAGTCCGAAAAAGTATAAAATACAACTCGTTTCGCCGTTTACGTTGCATAAAAACCTGTTGCTGCACAGAAAGGCAAGTGTAAAATCCATTTTCGACAAAAAATACGAAGTTTCAATGAAAAATGACTTTTTAAACTTAAAATAGAGCTCAAAAAGTTATAAATAGGTCTAAATGGTAAAAATTGAAATTACTTTTACTTTTTACTTGAGTGAAGAGCAACATTGGTCCATTTACTGTGCAAACTTCTGGCAGCAATTATGACCGATCCGGGCCACCATTCAGAGTTCTGTCAGTTCCAGGTAAAAGGCGCTTCCTCATCCTTCATTTCAGTCCATTTTTTAATATTTTTCCATCATGCAATAGACTTCTGTGGCAACTTTTTGAATTTTTAGGGCTCCACTCATTGGCACGGGTATCGGGCACGGACCCACGCAAATGGGATTTTATATGCAAAGGGATCGTGCCAACTAGCGCGACTGTTCCTAAAACAGCCGCGCCAGCGGCCGAACCCAATTTTCCGCCTAAAAATTCAACATTTTGATCAATTTGAATGAATTTTGAAGCTCAAAAGAGATCTAATTGAAGGTTTGTGACCATGTTGATGCAGGAAATCGAGAAAAATGGTGATTGAGTGGAAAGAAAGAGAGCATGGGGAAGAGGACGAAATGGCCATGGAAAATGAGGCCTGCATGAATGCCCTTAGAAACTGTGGGCTCAAGAAATTCTTCCTGACACCTTGTTTGCGTGCTCAACCTGAGCTACTTCAGTACCTGGTGAGCATTTGGGATGAACAAGAACAAGTATTCAAGCTACGAGACCAGGTGTTAGAACTGGATGTTTCTGATGTGTACTTCATAACCGGACTGTCGCGCAGAGGTCCAGTACCCATACTGACAGGGAGCAGACCGTCGGGTGAAAAAATGGAGGAAGTGATGGCACGAGTGTGCCCTCGGGCACAAATGGGATCAGGGAGTAAAAAGGTGGATATCCACACTATCCCCGATCTGGCACTACGAGTAGTGCTGCATACCATCACGCGGGCTGCAGGATCGCAGGCACCGCATGAAGCGATGAAAGCCCAACTCTTACTGGCTTTAGAGTGCACGAGTCCCATATTGTTTGATTGGGCCATAGCATTAACGATCAACATCAAGAGACAACTGACGAGATGCAAACAAGCCAAGCTGAAGTAGTTTGGCTATGGGTCCATCCTGGTATCGTTCATTCTGGAACGATTGCCAATCTTCCAGGGCCAAGGGGCCGTTTTAGCGGAGCTGATACCACGAGAGCCGAGAATCGCTCGCTGGGCAGCACTGATGCCCAGAGCAGGAGGAGGCCAACAGATGTCCTAGAGGCCAGAGTTTTTTGGGTGGTTGCGACACCAGTTGATTGTAGTGGAGGACTGGCCTTATGCTGGGACAGACTTTACTGGAGACCCAGATCTCCCATTTCCGGAGGGAGAGGATTGGGACGAAGAGCTAGGTATGATCTGTTTTTATTTTTTATGTTTTATGATTTTTTTGTTAATACATGTCCGTTCTGACAGCAGTTACATGTGTATGCAGATGCTGGCCCAGAGAGACCAGCCGGGATGTCTCCTATCGCACAGAGGACTCATCTCGCAGTCAATCCTCACGAGGAGGGCGCAGAAGGAGGAGAGTTGGTTCAGAACCTCGAGGGGATTGCCCGAGGGATTCCGGACTATGCCCGACTGGCGGATGTACCGTTAGCATATCAGAGACATACAGTAGGAGTGCCTAGTCACCTCCACCGTCTACTGAGATGCCTAGTGCGTGCAGTGACTTGTTATCATGAGCACCACGCAGACTAGCATCTTAGGGTTTTATTTCATGCATATTTTTGAGAGACGTGTCGTCTCTGGATGTAATAAGACGAACATGTATATTTTTTGATCTTATGCGACGCACACTATGTAAACATTTCGATATCTATATATATACATATCTATTTCTGGATGGATTTTCCTTTTACACGTAATGATGAGTTACAAATTGCGTAAATGTCTATCTAACACCAAATTAGCTACTGCATCTGTTAATGTATTCATGTGCCTGGGTATATGCTGATATGTAACATAGTCAAAATTTCTTTCTAGTAAACGAATACGCAGATACAGACATAAAATGGATGGTTTTCTAACCGAATAATGACCGTTCAGTTGTAATACCACAAGTTGTGAGTCTAGATACACAAGCAATTCACGGATACCAAGGTTTACAGCCTCAGTTAATAATTCTAATACAGCACTATATTCTGCGATGTTATTTATAGTACATCCCAGACACACACCCCGCAGGTTGATCAACTCACTAGCAGGATCATAGATTACCCAGGCTGCTGAAGATATATTCCTGGTACTGGGGGAGGCACCATCCGCGAACCCAACGAACGGATTGATGGACATTTGCACAATCAGGAAGACCCGATCAGCAGAAAGACGTTTACACTGCACACCACACCACACATGCACACAAATGAATAGACACACCTATGTACACATACCACACAAAAATGACTTTTAAGCGTAGTATTTCTTCAGGTACAGCCCATTTCTGGGCTACGCAAATGGAACTCCTTCATAATCTATAAGCTCGTAGGCCCCATTCTTTAATACCCATTTAACTATATAGGGCCCATGCCACATGGGTTGGAACTTCCCCGCCCCAAGCTTATCGTGTGCTTGATCATATAGGAGGACAAGGTCCCCTTCAACGAAGGAACATGGTGAAACTGATTGATCGAAGTGAGCTTTGACCCACTTCTTTTGTGCCTCAATGACTAAGGCAGCGAAGCGGCGGGTTTCATCTAACCGTTCCAGATACAGGAGATGCTCTTCTTTAGCAGAAGTGTCGGGTAGAAGTTCTACAACTAATTTCAAAGAAGGAATCTCGCATTCAACCAGAAGAGTTGCTTCTAGACCATACACCAGTTGAAATGGTGTGAACCCAGTCGCACTCTTAGCAGATGTTCGGTAAGCCCAAAGAGCTGAGAACAGTTGGAGGTACTGATTTGATTTATGAATCCCAACTGTTCGTTGAAGCATAGTGACCAAAACCTTGTTCACTGCTTCAACCTGGCCATTTGCTTGAGGGTAATATGGCGTTGAGCTATCGTGGCGTAAGCCCAACCTCGATGTCAACTCGGCCATCATATAATCTCGGAAATGAGTACCATGGTCGGTAACGATGGCTTGAGGAACCCCGAAACGCGCGATGATGTGGTTGAAGATGAATTGAGCAGCTGTTTTACCGTCGGCTGCAAGTGTAGGCATCGCTTCGGCCCACTTGGTGAAGTAGTCGACATCTACGATTATATACGCATGCCCCCCAACCGAATAAGGGTTACACGTCATAAAATCCACGCCCCATTTCGCAAACGGGCCAACAGTAACAACAGGATGCAAAGGAAGAGGTGGCGCGTGCATCTTGCGCTGAAACACCTAGTACGCGTGACATTTTCGAACTGCTGTAATACAGTCTTTGAATATTGACAGCCAGAAGTATCCTGATCGTAAAATATTTTGAGCAGTAGCATATCCGGACATATGTCCACCACAGGCGCCACTATGGCAGTCATTGAGGGCCTTTTCAGCCTCTTCCAAGGTAAGGCACCGGCGGAGCACTGAATCTACTCCAACACGGTATAAAGTATCTCCTACGATGCGGTAGGGTTGAGACTGATGCCGAATCCGACGTCGGGCATCTTTAGTCAACTCAGACTGAAATGTGGAGGTCTGAAGATACACGATTATGTCGCCATACCAAGGGTCGCGAGTATTGATGAGGAAAAGAGTTTCGTCCAAGATATGATCCTCGGAAAGTGAAGGAGTGGAGTCTGTCGGGAGTGAGCATATAATATCCGCGAAAACAAGTGATTTAGTTGACTTAGCAGTGGTGAACTCTAAGTCAAACTCTTGCAGGATAACGATCCATTTGGAGTATTTTCCCCCCATCAATTTCCTAGAGAGAATATATGTCATGGGGTTGCAATCCGAAACCACTGTTATCATGCGCAGCAGGATGTAATGGCGAAAGCGCTGCACAGCATGTACGGCAGCTAAAGCCAACTTCTCGACATGAGCATAGCATGTTTCTGTATCGAGAAGGTTTCGTGATAGATAATAAACGACATGTTCATTACCATCATCATCATCCTGCACCAGAACCATAGCAATGGTGCTAAACGCGGCGGCGAGATACAAAGTGAAATCACGATGATAGTCCGGAGGACGAAGCAAAGGAGCATTAACCAATAACGTCTTTAGCTTCTCAAAGGATTGCTGAGCAATTTCATCCCAATGGAAGGGAACATTCTGCTTTAATAGGCGCGTAAATCCTTTGGCCACCTCAGCGTAGTTCGGGATAAAGCGTCGAAGGAAGTTCGCTTTTCCCTGCAGACTCTGCAACTGATATAACGAGGAGGGTGATGGGAGGTTGATGATAGCCTCGACTTTTAAAGGGTCAAGGTGAATTCCGTCTTTGGAGACTATGAATCCCAAAAGACGGCCAGAATCCACGCCGAAGACGCACTTATGAGGATTGAGCCTAATATTGTAGCGCCTACAGCGAAGGAAAATCTGGCGGAGGTGTTCAGGGTGATCCTCTCGCCTAGCTGAATGAGCTGGCAAGTCGTCCAGATAAGGTTGAACGATATGGAGAATGTCATGGAAAGCATAAGACATCGCACGCTGAAAAGTAGCTCCAGCGTTCTTCAAGCCGAACGGGAGCTTTTTATACGCGAAAGTACCCCACGGACAGATGAACGTAGTCTTGTGTTGATCCTCAGGTGCAATATTGATTTGATTATACCCTGAGAAACTGTCCATGAAGGAATAAATCTCACTTCCGGCACATTCGTCAATAATCTGGTCTATGAACAGAGTGGGATAGTTATCTTTTGGACAGGCTCGATTGATGTCGTGGTAATCAACACAGACCCTAATAGTACCTTGCTTTTTATCGACAGGGACAATGTTAGACACCCATTCTATGAGGGGGATAGGATAAATAAAACCCGCGTTCAGAAGTTTCTCAACTTCTGCCTTAATTACAGCGGCTTTCTGAGGATGCATGGGGCGTAAGCGTTGGCGCACGGGCTTCGCACCAGGGTAGGTTGGAATCTCATGCACTACGATACTAGGATCAATCCCCGGCATTTCCTCGTAGGACCCGGAGAACACATCTCTGAATTCTTTAAAAATATCAGTATAGACTTGAATCTCATCGGGAGAAAAAGTCACTCCCACGTGAATATTCTCAATGACCCCCGGTTTAACGGAGATGTGGATCGAGACGGTTTGAGTGATGTTACCCAGGTTACCTTCCGAAAAAACCTCGTGCGTCAAGATGGGCGTTTGAAGAGGAGGGGTAGGAACCTGAGAAGCATAACGCTCCAAACAGTCAGTCATTGCCCCCAAGCTAGGCATAAAAGAGGAGCGATGATGTCCATCGCCCCAAGGCAGCTCCTCAAGAGACATAGTTTCAATGATGGCTTCATCGGAAGGAAAAGTCTCTTTAAGAGGATCAGGTGAATCGACCTGACCAAGCCAAGGGGATTGAGAGTAGACGTCGAGAGCCATGCTCAAAGGAGCATGCTAAGGATGTGGAGGATCAGATGCAGCAACAATTTCACAGTAGCTGATCTCTACTGGAGTCAAGGGCATTGATTCTCCAAACTCAAACACCTGCTCAGGCGTAGGAATAAGCCAGGGGTCATCGGACCTGGAAATCATGTTAACTTGAGCGGTGTGTGGTGGTGGTGCGGGAAAGACACCCATGAGGATGAGGTATTTGAAGAGACCAGGTCCTACACTATCAGGGGGATTCGAAATCTGATCCACGTATGGCACGTTGTTCTCGGAGGTGGAGGTGAAGAAGGACAATTGGTCCACCGTGACGATTTTGCCCTCGTGGGGGAACTTAAGAAGTCGAAAGACGGTGGACGGCATGCAGAGCATGGCATGAGTCCAGCTATGGCCAAGAATTATATTGTAGTTGAGCTTGGCATCAACCAATTCTACTTCCACGTTGACAGTCTTCCCCTATAAAGTGATCGCTAAACTCTCGAGAACACCCAAGGGTTTGGATTCCCGACCATCAAATGCCTCGAGGGCATTGGGAGAGGACGCGAGGGCTGGAGAGCCAATGGCCTTCCAGCAAGCGGATGACATAATGCAGGTAGAAGCACCTTCATCCACCACGGCCCTATGGATGTTCAGACTGTTAATCCTGACTTGAATAACAAGAGCGATTTGATGTGGAAGTTGGGGAGTGAAATTCTCTAAATCGAAGGTGAGAAGACTTGAATCGGCGGGATCAATACCATCGATTGCAGACAGTAAAGCCTTCCGTTTCGAAGCACAACTTTGAAGAACTTCGAGTGCGGACATGGCAGAAGGTGCTTGTGCCAAATCCTCAACAATGTTGTAGTGTTGAGCAGCACGAGCATTCGGATTATACGAAGATCTCCGAAGAACACCTTTAGAAGGTCGCTTCACAACAGGTTCAGGAGTATGCTTCTCGATTTCTAAAGAACCGGAGACAGGTAGGGGAGGCGGTCCATCCGCAACTGCTTTCCCGGGTGCCTGCCGCGATTCGTTGTAATCCTTCAAACGCGTAGTGACAGAGATAGGTGCAGCAACCTTCATCATGAAAACCTGGGACCCAAATGGTGCAGATGGTGATGGCTATTCAACCATCTGGGTCTGTTGAGACGGGAATGGTTATTTAAGAACTGTCGGAGTCCCTTTTGAGCCCTTGAGAAGTTGAATAACTTTGGATCGTCGTGGACAATCCTTAGTATAATGGTCTCCTTCGCAAATGAGGTAGGGGTACTTTGGTTTACACTGAGAACCATCCTCAGTACGAGATTTAGATTCTGGCTTTGGGGCATCAGATTTAGATTTTCCTTTGCCTTTATTTTTCCCCTTGGAAGTTTTCTCTCTCAGAGGGATTGTCATTCGAACAAAGATTCACACCTCCGCTGCTTTGCCAGACCTGACGAGGCAAAGATTAGTAGGAGCATTGTTGGAAGAATTAGACTTCTCGTTCCCCTTCGAAGATTTCTTTCGACTCTCGAGAGACAAGAACCAATGACACCATCCACCACAGGTAGGCGGACTTTACAGTTCTCCGGACCGTAGTATCAGCAAGATATCATAAAGTGTGTCGATCAGAGAATACACAAGATCCAAATATTGGGCACGCGCAATGGCTTGTTCCTCCGTCACACACACTCCCATCACAATATCTTGGGCGATTTTATTCACGAAGGAGGTGGTGAACCAATGAGTTAGTATCTGATCAGGTATGTGAAACTTGATCAGTCTACGACGGTGTCGCCACTCATGAATGTGATCAGAAATGTGAGTGGCTTTATCCTGCTTCAGAGAAGTCAGGAGGTGCGTCCCAGCTTCATAACGAACCGGTAACTGAAAGTGCGTGAGAAAAGCCATGGCTAAAGAGTTGAAATCTTGGAAGATACCACGGGATAACTCGATGTACCACTTAGTAGCAGCTCCCATTAAAGTACGCTGGAAGAGGCGCAGACGAATCGAATCATCGACCCAAGAGTTAGACGAACACCAAAGATGATACGTCATCACATGCACCTGGGGGTCCTCTCCAGCTTTTCCCTCAAACTTGGGGCAATCACCTGGTATCTTGGTGGGAACCGGAGGCCAATATGGATTATGTAAAATCGGATCATTGGTCAATTTTGAAACATCCGGCAAATCCAAGGTGGCCAAAAACGACAATGGCGGATTGACCAGCATGCCAGGCCTGGGGTGAGGACCGGTACCCATACTCCACAATGGTTGTGAATATCCTTGCCCCCATGGGTTCTGTCCCGTAGGATTCTGGTTGTATGGGGTGTAGGTCGTATAACCAGACTGATTTGGATGCTGGTAACCAGTGTGTGGGGCTTCATAACCAGAGTACGGACCCTGATTATGCGTCGGCCCAGTATAATCAGCATTTGGATTTGGCTGCTGAGTGTAGGTAGAACCGGGTGGAGGAGGATAATACTGAGAGCCTCGGGGGTGGTTATAGTTTGGTTGAGATTGACCATGAGGATAATAACCACCCTGAGGATGAGTCAGCTACTGAAAAGTGGAACCCTGCGGAGCCTGATAATTAGGGCGCAGCTGTCGATTCGGCTGCGGCATCGAATGAATCGGCTGCTGGGCAAGGTTAATGGAATGAGCGGGCTGCCTCGAGTGAACAGGTTGACCCGACTAAGAGGGTTGCCCTGAATGAACAGGATGACCCAGATATACAGGCTGCGCCGGTTGCACAGGCTGACCTGGCTGTGAAGGAGCCCCAGGTTGTATCGGATGGGCCAGTTGGCCTGGAGGCAGAAAACCAGGTTGTGCCGGATCGGCCGGTTGGCCTGGTGGAGGAACAGGGCCAGGTGGTTGCTAAAAACCGGTTTGACCTGAAGCAGAACCATAGGATGGTCCCAGATGATATGTAACGTTAGAAACAACAGGATACTGCGGTTGCATTGGTGGAGAAGTTTGGATTTGCCCCCTAGGACCATAGACCGGTCCCGGTTGGTACCCTGGCTGAGGCTGAACAGGTTGACCGGAAGGGCTGTAATACTGTCCTTGTGGACCGTACGATGGCCCTTGCTGGCCCGCAGGATAGCCTTGCATGGGCTGCCCCTGTGGGTCATAAGGATAGCCAAGTTGGCCCGAAGGTTGGCCTTGGAAAGGTTTCCCTTGCAGGTTATAAGCCTGGTTATAAGGTAAACCTTGAGCATGGAGGTAGGCCTCAGGAGCGGGTAGACGTAAAATGTCCCCGTGCTCATCATACTGACCTGGAAAAGCATACATGGGTGTACCATCCTGTGCATAGTGAAAAAAGTAAGAGCGGTTGGGATCTTGGGAGGATGGTCCAACCTCGGGGTTCGGCTGCTGTAGGGACAACTGATACTCCTTCGGAGAGATGTTCTCCAGTATAGTAGTTGCTAGATAAACGTCTTCAGAAGACACCATAGCCCTAGCAGAGGGTGCCGTGACAACGGGTGCATAGGTGACCACACAAACAGTGGGCCGAACGGGTACAGAAGTAACGGGTGTCTGAGGAGACACCCCTGGTGAAGGAGCAGCTGGCCTCGGAGAAGGAGCTGACACTCCCATAGAGGCAGCAGCGGAAATGATATGACCCAAAGACCTGTACCCTGGTGGTAATGAGGGAGTGGCCGCTGACATATCGGCCAGTTCAGAGTTGTCTCCCAGAAACAATCTTCGTGGGAAGAGTTGATAGTCTTCACTAGACGTTAGGATTTCCTCCCTAGAATCACTCATGGTTGAGCCTGCCGCTAGATCGCGTAATAGATGGCGAGGAATAGGAGGAAATACAACAGCAATAAAAGGCGAACCCGATGTAAGAGAAAGGAAATCAACTCCTAGTCTCAATTCAGACACAGGGTCCGAAAAGGGCCAATCGAACTCAACTGGTCCCCCAAAGGGTTGCTCAGAAAGAACCGGTTCCCCGTCAGGAAACTCGGAAACAGTGGGCTGCTGTGGTTCAGCAGAGGATTGGGAAACCTCTCATGAATCATCTATGTAAGGACTACCAGTAGACGAAACCGAGGGTTCCGCCACTGTGACAAAAACGACAAGAGAAATGATCAAACACACACACGGGCTGAAAAAGAGTCAAGACACATGATCAAATGGTCAAAAAGAAAAATCTAACAGGGCGTGTAATCGTGGGTGATTAATTTTTTACCACATTGAAAAATAAGAAACTTCACCGTTTCATGTTTCAAGAGTCGAGAAACGGTTGAAAAGATGACTCTATCTCTTTCAGATTTGACACAAGCGTGAAAGGACAAGCGCTTGGTGATCCTTTCAAATTTAGGGATTCAGATAGGATCAAAATGACTGCTCAGGAATACTAGGCAAAAGGGTGTACCAAATAACCGTGAACTGCAATATACACCTTGGTTTCAAAAATGAAAGAGAAATCAACCAAGGACTTTCCGTACGTGCAGGAAATCTCCCCGAATGTTATGTCCGGTGTATCACGGGTATAGGGTGGCAGACTCGGCTTCCTACGGATAAAGGATTGAATCCTAGAGGGGTCTCCCTTTATATACGCGATGGTACGGGGATCACAAGTCCGTACTAGCGCTGTCTAAAGCCAAAAGGCGAACGATAGCTACTAGGTTTCAAGACGCCGGAACACGTCTCTAGCCTAGACCTCTAAATGTGTTTCGTTAGATTTCAATGCTGCCTTAGTGTAAAATGAGTAGATTTTAAAGTTGATCTTCAATTATGTTTCAGTTTTCAGGCCCTAATGAATGTGTGGTCTCAAAAATCTCCTAAATTCAAAATTACATGCCACAGTACATCATTTCGTTCGATGAAAACTAGCTACAGAAGAGTTGAGAGTTTTTACACAAACAAAATGATTGGAAGACAATCAATGATATCTCTAATGCAACTAATGAAATCAAAACTTTTCATTCAAATCACTAAATACTAGTAAAATCGAAAAGATTTCAATTTGCACTAATCAACAAAAGCAAAAGAGATTTTTTGTATTTTCAATGTTTGATAGCTAGATGTACTAAACAAACTGAAAACAAAAGAGAAGCAATTTGAGAAACGATATTAAGAGAGCAAAAACAAACAAATTTCACTCAATGGCATAAGCAATCAGATCTCAAATCGACCAAAGTCTCTCAAAACCAAGAAAAAGTCTCAAAGGCTCCAATGGACCGTGTGATCTAGGTCCAAAGCAAGACCAAACGAAGTTTGAATGAAGAGAAGAACAATCACCCAAAAATCGCAACGAAACGGTGAACAACCACTAAGAGAATGCGGAGGAGCAATCAGAGAATTGACTGGACTAACAAAACACCAAAACTCCTAAGGAGGGCTCGACACACAAAGCCACTAGATGCCCTAGGGCTTAAAACGTGAAATCGATGGAGAAAAGCAAACAACCAAAGGACGAAGGCAAACTCCCAGTCAAATAGGACTCCAACACACTCAGGTAGCTGAAAAACCAAAAAGAAATACACTGATCAGACCCAGAGAGCTCAGAACTGAGCAAACCCTAATACCTCACAGGAGTGGCACGACTGTGAGGTTGTAACTGGCGCCAAAAATCAATTGGCGCGGGAAATACAAAAGCAACATGCACCAATTGGCGCGACTGTCGAGCTAAAAAGCGCGCCAGCCGAGTTCCTCAGCCAAAAATAAAAAAGAACTACTCCAGAAGCAGATCAATGATATCCAAGAAAACCAAGAAGGAAAAACAACAAAAGAACCCAGCCCAGAAGGCTAACCAAGCAAGGAAAACCACGAAACAATCAAAATGAGACAATCAAACTAGACGGTCCCCAGTGGAGTCGCCAAATTGTTGAAGAGGTAAATCCCCTTTGCAGATAGAGGTGATCCTACTAGCCCAGAACGGGTCTACCAACAATCATCAAATGCTACAGCGCAAGTTCCTAATTGCGGATAAACAGACCAACGATGGAGGCCTACCTGGAGTCCAGTGCTATGATTCGTAAAAGAAACAGCGTTCCCGTTCCTCAGCCTCGGCAGATCATGATCCCCACGATCTCCGTGAATGGACACCTGCACATGCAAGAAACAACACGAATACAAGCATAAAATCTAGAATACACAACTATATATCAGTCAGAAAGGATATAACTCATCATTATCATAAGTGAAGAATAGAGTGGAACCATAACCAGTAGTCATTCATTAATAAGCAATCGAAAGAGAGTACAACCAATGTTCTGACGCTGAGGTCTCCTTCAGAGGGGTCTCCAGTTGTACACGTCTCACAAAGCCTGCCAGGGATGGGACAAGCCTCTCTTAGAGTCTCTCGACGATAGTCTCCTTGCTCGAGTTTGGCCTTAAGGGAAAAATGAGGGCTCTTGCAGCATGAAGGCTCTTGGGAATTTGAAAACTTGGAGATTCAAGGCTTAGGCACTTCAAGACTAGCTTGCAATGGCAATGAGCTATCTTTTATAGATGGAGGAAGGGGAGTTGGGATCCCTATAATTGTGGGATTGGCCCTATCTTCAAGGAAGCTTCCATGAGAGGTGGAAAACCACTTCCCTTTCATGGAACTCCCAGAGCCAAACCTCCCAACTCAAGATAGATAACAGTTTCTGAGTCTGTTGAAACGAAACTTCCGCCATTCTTATTTAAAAAAACACTCCTTAAATTGGCTGGCGCGACTGCGACTCTGGGACAGAGTGCCAGTTGGCGCGACCTCTTTGTAGGATTTTCTTCATTGGCGCGAGTGCTGAACTGGATACCCGCGCCAATGCAAAAAGGGATGTTTTTATGGTTTTCTGCAAGGAGATGTCTTTAGGGCAATTGAAGCTCATGTTTAGAGGAATATAATGATAATGGTTTCAAGGCATGACATTGCTCACAGGTCACAAAATGGGCCCTCCAATGTGCGGGACGGGGAAAGGTAGGGGCGGTGACAAATTACTGTGTAACACCGCGGGACTTGTGACCATGTACTGTGACCTCAGGGCTAACAATTGAGTGGTTCCATAACCGCTAATGTTGGCGGTTAAGACGGTGCATGTGGCCAGCACAATTACAAATAATGCGACATTAAACTTAACCACTACAAACCCGACGGTTCCGATGGAGGTCATATGTGATCTGCCCACTTAACATTTAATGCCAACCGCTAGTGGTTTCGCCGAATTTGGGCGACGTCCACCTAACCCGGTGGAGTTGGCCAAAATTGTGGTGTTAACTGGAGTTAGCCCAAATTTGGAGGAGGTTTTCTAGTGCCATTGGGAAAAAATCTGTTTTTGCCATAACTTCTAGAATATTGAACATTTTTGGATGAAATATTAGTTAAATTTGACTATTCTAAGTATTATGGAGCCACTGGAATAGGTTTTAGAGCCAACAGAGGTGTATTTCAACCATTTTTTCTTTAGGGAAGCTTGGAGAGCCATCGGGGCTATGAGGGAAATGGAGCTGCATTGGGCTACACTTCATTGTTTTAGGTGAAATAAAAGCCATACTTAGCGTATTTCTGTCTTATGAATTCATTTCCACAGTTGTTTCAGCCTGTTTAGGCTTCTTTTTCACTATAAAACCAATTTGAGCATCATAATATATCAAGGACATGCCATTGGGAGCCTTGGACCTGACAGATGTAGCCCAGGAGGGGTGAACTACCTTATCATGTTGTTGTGTTTTTATGGTGAAGTTATTCCACTGTATATTTCAGATTCAAGTTGTTAAACAATAAATTTAAATAACATTCTTTCACACTTAAACTCATAAACAGTTACCAGGAACACTTTGTTTTACTTGAAAGACCTTACAAATACTTTGCACACTTAATTTAATGGAAATGAATACTTTGAACAAAAGTACAAATAATTTCATTTTCAGATCACCAAGGGAGGAGTGGAAGAAAAATTATTTTGGCTGGAATACCAATAGAAGGCGTTCCTAGAATTGAAACATTGCCTCTCCTCTGTCCCAGTTCTCACATTACCAGACTCTCAAAAACCATTTGAGATCAAGAAAAATGCCTCTCATTATGCTATTGGGGCAGTTCTCACTCAACAAGGGCATCCAGTGGCATATCACAGTGAGACATTGTCTGACACAGTCCGAAAGTATCCCACTTATGACAAAGAAATGTATTCCATTGTGCAGGCTTGCCGAAAATGGAAGAATTACATTTTGGGTAAGGAAACAATCATCCACAAAGACCACCGACCCTTTCAGTTCATACAGACGCAAGGGAAGTTGAAGAACGATTTCCATCAGAAGTGGTCCACATATCTGTAACAGTTTCATTTGAACATCAAGTACAAGAAGGGTAACACCAATAATGTTGCAGACTTCCTCAGCCGATCATTGATCATGGTGCTAAACACCATTCTCAAGTCTTGTGGGAATGAGACTTCTAATTGGCCGCTTCTCTACAAGAGTGATCTGAAATTCGTCCACACATACAAGACACCCTTGGAGGGTATGAACGTTCCAAATTTTCACCTCAAGGATGCATTGTTATGTCACCTAGGACACCTTTGTGTTCCTTCAAGCGAGCATGCCAAGATGCTTTGGGAAGTGCACTACAGTCAGGTCATTGGGAATTTCGGGGTCGATAAAATTGTGGTAGTACTAAAAAAGTATTTCTATTGGTTGAACTTTCGGCAGGATGTCGGGAAGTACATCAGATCTTGCACTGCTTGTGCTATTTCCAAACCAATCATCAAGAAGAAAGGCCTCTGTACTCCACTACCTACCCCTAATCGACCTTGGGAATCCATATCCATGGATTACATGTCGGACCTTCCTAATACTAAGCATGGAAATGGTTGTGTTTTAGTGGTCATTAAAAAATTCTCGAAGATGGCCATTATGGTGGCCTGCAAGAAGAATATCACAACAGAAGCCACTGCTAAAATATTATTTGAACGAGTGTGGGTGAACTTTGGGATACCACAGTCTATCATATTAGATCGGGACATTAGGTTCCTTAGCACATTTTGGTCCAGCCTCTAGTCAATTCTGGACACCAAGCTCACCAATTCCACAGATTTCCATCCCCAAACTGATGGCTAGACAGAGGTCATCAACATGATGATCGTACACATTTTGTGCATGTAAGATTCAAAGCATCCATGAACATAGTATGAGAGCCTTCCCTATGTACAACACAATTATAAATGGGCTCTCCCTAGCTCAATCAGCCACAACCCATTTTAGGTGTGCTTGAGATTCCAGTCACCATGTCCCATTGACATAGCCATGCCATTTGCGGCTACTCAGGCCAATTAGGCTCATGTCCAGTCTAAAGCTGACAAGGTGAAAAAATTCATTGAGCACATTCAACGCATCTGCCAAAAGGTTCATGACATATTGGACAAAGCCAATGCTAAGTGCAATAAATGACATGATCAACATCAGGTGCCACACAACTTCTAGGTGGGCGATAAAGTATGGCTACATTTTCAGAAGGAGCGCCTCACTGGACCCCACCGAAAGCTTCACCTGCTTCGATATGGGTCGCACACCATCACCAAGGATGTAGGGGAAAATTCCTTCGAGCTTAGTATTCCACCATTCCTTGGTCTGCACCCAATGTTCAATGTGGACCGCCTTCGGCCCTACTTCCCACCTCTACTAGACTCCTTTGACAATGCAAAAAAACTCACACCAATAGAGTTAAACCCATGCTGCATGGAACATGCCACCATGGATAATATCATGGAAATGAAAATAAATAACACTCACCAGCAGAAGATCCAAATATATCGAGTTTTCAAAGCTGGCCAACTCTTGCACCAAGGAAAATGGTTCACTAGGGACCAATTTTAGTAGAAGTTTCCTCATCTCATGAAGGAACTCAAGGTAATGGGGACTATTTCTTCCTAAGGAGGGAGGAATGATCCAGGTGGATATTGGTGGTTGCCTACCTATTCTACTTGGGGCCCCGCCATTGTTTCTTTCATTTTTTCAATTTCCTTAATTGTAGCACAATTTACTATTTTTAGCTGTTTTTTAGGTCGTGAACTTCCAGAGCCATTTTGAGGCCTTAAACGACATTTTTTGGAAAAATCAGGAGCAAAATGGAAGTCACTTTGATGTTTATCACATCAAAATTTGTAGTCCTTAGATAGATATTTCTAACGAGGTATTGTGGGCATCAAATGGAGATCGTATGCAAATGTTACATCCTTGGGAAGATTGATGTACTAGTTTACCCAAACACGGCCCATAGTTTTGGCGCTTCATCTCCTAGGGTAAGGTTTTTGGATGTTTAGGGTTTTTCATTGTTTCTCAATAATAAATAATCCCTCGAGCCTCATTGTAACAAATTTCTACCAACGACCTAGCTAATTTATTTCCATTTTGTCTGTAAGCATATTTCAGTTATTTGTTATTAATGAAATGAAGTTTTATTTTTGCTGCATCTCTGTTTTCATGTGTATTTATGTATTTCATTATGGTCCTGCATAAATCCGGATCACGCTGGTAGGATAGCCAGGGTGTATTTCCATGTGGTTCCCATTTCACCAAGTCGATGACGTGGCACTATCTAAATCACTTAGACTTTAATGGTCACATTGCATGATACGAAGGTTAGAGTGAGGTAAATTTTTATATCACCAGACTTGTTTCAATGAGACAAACACCATGGTAATGCCAAATTAAGGTTTTGAGTAAATTGAAAAGATACAAAAGTTTAGACCCGATTTTCATAACAACAACTTGGATCTTGGGTCAACATAATAACCTCCCCCTCTTAATCGATGTTATGGTAAGGATTAGAAGGGGGCATGTTACAATGGTGAAGAAGAAAGTTATAAATTAAAGAAACATTAGAGAAGAAACAAAGGAAAATTCTTCAAGAAAAATATTTATTCTGAGGGAAGATAGTATATTATATGATGAAGATGATGATAGTGACCATGATTCCCATAGGTTTCTCTTTATGGAATTAGATACTCAAAATGAAACTCCTAATAACTATGAAGGAAATCATGAAGAAGAATAAAGATAAGTGGATCTCTTGGTAGAATTGATTGGTTCCTTAAGTGATCTTAGAATAACAAGGAAGAAAAATCCCATACTCAAGGAAGAGGTAAAGAAACTAAAGGAATATTTACACAGTCCCAACAGGAACTCTTAAGATACCAAGTAGACTATCATAAATATGAAATTACAATCAGAATAATCCAGAGTGGTTGAAGAAACACTCAAGAGACAGTTGGAAGATAAGGAGAGAATAACTAGGAATCTAGAAGATGAGATTATCTCCTTGAGAAAGGAACTACGAAAGAAGGATATCCAACAAAAATTTTACAATAGTACCAGAATACTGGATGAAATCATCAGAAACTAGAAACCATTCAATGAAAGGTCTGAACTAGGATATAAACAAAATAATATTGATAAAGGTTCAAGCTCTATGATGATAGGAAGTGAAGAAACGTAAGGAAGTTATGTTAATTTTCCCAAGGGTACTATCAAGAAGGAAGAATACAAGCCTCTAAAGGATAACACACAATAACCAACAATGAAGAAGTTAAAGAAGGAGATCATGGATTTAAAAGGACAACACCATTAAGAATACCACCTACACTTAGGTAACATAATATTTTTCTTAGAATGTGTTATCCTTGTAATAATTTTGGGCATAAGGCTATAAATTGTAGAGCTTGTGAAAGGGGTAGAAGTACAAGAAATATCTATGCAAATCATAGGAACTAATATAAAGGAATTTATGGTAAAAAAACATCTTGAGGTTTTCAATATAAATTATAACAGTTTTGGCGTTCTCAGTTATGAAACTGAATGTTACAAATGTAACGATTTTGGACACATAGCTAGAATTTGTAGAAGAAATTTGATAGTTCCTTTAAGGGAAACAAGGCAGGTTCCTATCCATCAAATGATAACAACCCAAAACCTGGAAAAAGAAGCAAGAAGATTTGAATATTGAGGAATGTGGGATTTATCTACAAGCCCAAAGCAAAAGAAGTCAATGGTATATTTATAGTGGATGCTCAAAGCATATGACTAGAGAAAAAAACAATTATGTAACATTAATTACAGAAAAAGAAGAATCTGTCACTTTTGGGATTGATAACTCTGGATTAGGTAGGAAAACCTACCTTTGGTTTTTTGCATGGTTTTTGCACATGGCTTTTTGGCATGATGGTTTTCTTCCCATGTTATTTTGAAGATCTATTCAAGGGAACTACAGTTATGTTCTAATTCCAGGTTTAATGGATTAGGGTTTATGAATGCTTTGGCATGTATAAATATGTATTGTAACATTGAAAGGAACATAATGAAAAATCAATCTAGTAGTCTCGGTTTTGGGATCCAGGGGAGAATCTTTGTGTATATATGTTTTATGTTGTATGCTATTACCATTTTTTATTTTTTGTTTTAAGAATTTGTTTGCAGGTAATTTTTGTACAGGGTTAAAACCTACATTTGGTATTAGAGCTATTTCGTCTTCAAGGGGTTGCCTTTGTTATCGATGGGTTTTTCTCAGGCCTATGTGATGCAACCATAAGGTCAAAATAACCAAATATACAAGGTTAGTGGAATTAACCTATCAAATGATGCTCCTGAATCAGACTCCCAAGGTAGAAAATAATCATGATCTTCAGATCATGTGTCTTTAATAGTTGTCCTCCTAGATCCCAAACTTTGTTATGTAATCTGCCTTTGGTTGTTGTTGTTGTTTGTTGCTATTCTCCAGGTCTCCATAATTTATGTTGAATTGCCCCACTAGCTATATTCTCACAGTCTACTACTGTATTTCTCTTGTTGCTGCTACTTTGCTTCCTAGCTGTTGTCTTCTTCTAAGACACCTTCATCATCAACTTTATTATTCTTTCAATATCCTTGTCCAGTTTATCTTCTGACTGGTACTCACTCTGCCAATTTTTGTTGCACTCTATCCATTCATATTCAAATTATTGTTTGTTACCTTCTCTTTGAAGTTTTTGGATTCTTACTACCGCCCTTACATCCTTACCCTCTTGTTGCTTCTAAACTTTTGTCTCATCTCCAAACAACCTCTGTTCAATATATTTGATAAAAACATTATCAATATGATGCACTTCTTCAGAATCCTTGATCTGAATTACTTTAAATATTGTTGTAGATTTTTCTCTGGACATTGTTGCAAATATTTCTTCGAACATTGCTACCTCACAAAATTCCTGAATATCTTTTAAGATATCTCCCTCTGAAACATCCCTCTTCTGTTCACTACCTGCAAATTTAATTTCAAAAAGTAAATTTTTTTCTGATTCTTTGACTGCAGTAACATTTTCTTCCTCTGCTGCAGATCCTTTGTAGTATTCATTAGGGTTCTTTCTTCTCTACTGGTGCTTTCAACCAATTATCCAATACCTCCAATTATTTCTCCCATCTACTAACCGGTTGTACATGTTCTTTTCCTGGGCTATCTTCATAAGATAACATAGTATTATCCTCCATATTTATGATAGTTTCTAGTGACTATCTATCCCCTGCAAAATTGTCAAAACCTGCAATCACACACAAATTTTCAGTTGTAAAACCACAAGACTCAATTGTCTTATTTGATGACTCTGTCATCAAATCATTTTTCTGTTCCAAGTCTTCTACATGAATTAGAAAATATTCAATGGTCTTCATCGCAGCTTTCTCAAGCACTTCACTTGATTGATTGATATCCTTCTCCACTTCTTCTTGCTTTTGGTCATCATTTGAGCCAAAATTCCTCTATTTTCAACTTTAACATTATGCTGAAAAGAAATACCTCCTCTCAAATGTGTATGATCTTCCATATGAAATATAAATGTCTCAAAACTCAAATGTTGTTTCTCTTCTTCATCGTCTTTGACATCACCTACAAACATCCACAAATTATTAATTTCAAAATCATTAGACTCAATTACCTCAACTGATATTTCAGACATCACTTCTTCATCTTCAAGTTTAAAAGGAACTTGTTTATCTCCAACAACTTTGTCTTGCTGTATTTCAACTCCTTCGAGCTTCTCTATCCTCAATTGAACATCTATAATATGCTCAAGCTTCCTCAAATATTCCATTAGCTGGATATTCACCTGTTGCTTTTTGTTCTCTTGTAGTCTATGCCATTTCACTTTCTTTCTCATAGTCCAACCATACCTCTAGTCTACCTTATTTCTCTGCAACATATCCATAAAAAATGCAGGTTGGAAATTTATCTCAACTTTATCTCTCTCATATTCTTCATCACTCATCTATCTCCATATGCCATTTTCTTTGGCATCTTCTTTCTTCACTTTGTGGCTGCTTCTCGAACCTATGCTATGACTATTAGCAGTCATCTTCTTCTTCATCTTCATGAGCTCCTCACTCACTATGAGATGTACTTAAGCCTCGGCAATAACAATTCCTCCCTGCTATATTTACCTCACCCAAATTTCCTCTATACTTGGTCACTTTTCCCCTCTTTCGAACTTTCCTCGAGCATTCCTTTGCTCCTTTAAGGCTTCAACTCATCTGCACTTTTGAGAACACAAATATCCTCTTGTATTTCAATCACGAATGAAATACTAGGTTTTGGCCACAATCTTCTTTCACTAAGAAATCCTTACCAACTTCTTTCATCACTGTTTCTTAAGGTTGTGATATTATTTTGCCGAGATACTTCATTAACTACAATTATCAATCTTCAATATTTATTTTATCCTATAAAACTCAAATCAGAGTTAAATAAAACAATACCTGCAAGATTTCACAAGACATCTCCATCCACTTTTCACATTTTAGTGAATCTTCGTTCTCCTCAAGAAAACAACCATCACTTTGTCAGATTTTACTGTCTTACTTTTCTTTATGCACTTATCTCCACCTTTTCAGATTTATAAATTGAATTCTTCTCCACTGATCTGCAATCACGCTAAATATAATGTTGTTTTGCTACCAAATGTCTTCTGCATAGTTTAACTATTCCATCTTCATTTATAAAAAATTTCATTTACTCTGTGATCTAATACCAAATTATGCAACCATAAGGTCGCAAATAACCAAATATACAAGGTTAGTAGAATTAACCTCTCAATTACCCACATTAACCTTAAACTTTCATCTTTTAAATCAAATTCACGCAGAACAATAAGTGGCTCTCGGGTTTATAACTCAATATAATAAACTTGTACCTTTATTCATTACCTTATCGCATGCATGGTTATACAAATCCGACAAACTTTGGTTCTAGGGTCCCACAGCACGGTGATCAATCGAAAGCAATCACACTTCGCAAATTATATAACTTAGTAGATCGCAACCTAGAACAAATAAATTTAATAACTAAACAATCCTCACGTCGATGTGAAATCTCTCTAGAACTGTGATGTAATCTCCACCGTTGGTCTATTCCAGATCCAACGGTCCCATTGTACCGTCTCACATGCCATATCCTGTTTGTATCACATCGCAATAAAAACAACTTACCATGCAATGTTTAATAATAAACTCTAAAATCGCCAATGTGCGATATGCGTTACAGTGCTGGGCTGACACGTGGATCTTCCCTTTATTGCATCGCAAGTTATTTTGTTTAACTTGTGAAGTCCTTAACACATAAACCCAATAATCACCGATTTGCGATGCGCGCTTTCATTCTACGCCTGACACGCGTCCACTTCGCAAATTTCTCAACTTATCGCATCGCAACTTAAATCGTTTACCATGTGATGTGATCTCTGCCGTTAAATCTTAAAACTTTAATTCTGCGATTTGATCCTCACTGTCTGATCGCTTTCTTTGGAAATCTTCTAAGTGTTTTATGCCTTAGTCGATTTCTCTTATTTCTAATGTCACTACTCCTCCTAAGATTTCTCCTGTTTATTATTCACTTTGTCTTGGGATTATCACACTTGCTGCATGCCTTACTCACTATTTCAATCTAGAATACATACCACCATTTTGTATTACTTCTATGGATCCATAATTCATGATTTTTTTCTTACTTGACCTATACACACATCCACTAGCTCCAGACTAGAATCACACAAATTCAACCCAGCCATTAAATCCTTTATCACCTAGAAAGACTTATACATTCAATTTGAATTCATTCACCATTGTTTATCACACATAAACCATAATTTCTCAGTTACGGATCAATCAACATGTAAAATTAATGACACATAGTCACAATGAATTCTATTTCGTTATTAATTAAATAAATGTACAGATACAAATAAAAACCTGTTTACAATCTAGCTTGGCTTGATGTGCCTTTATATGGCCCTTTTTCTCTTCCTCTCTCTCTATGCCCGTAGGCTTACAATTAATTTTTTCTCTCAAAGAATATATCTCTATTTTTTTCTCTTTGCGCCTTTGAGGCTTTACAAATATATACAAAAGGTTCTATAACCAATTATGGTTCAGATATTCAATCTTCTCAACTAATTTCTAAGAATACTATAAGTCCTCAATTAATCCCTAAAATATCTTCTTTATCCCTTGAGGATCTCAATATTCAACTAAATCCTAAGGATCCTCTTCAAATCCATAAAATCATGAACTACTTTCTAATCTAAGATTGAAAATATTTCAGAATATCTCAATCCACACTAATCACTCATCAATCACTCATGTTCTCCTATATTCAATAAAATTTACAAATATCCTTCTCAATATTTAATTAAATGCTATTCTAAATGTCTCGCATAAAATCGCTAAAAACATTGAAAATTACATTAATTAAATACTTAGGAAATCAAATCTTTTGAAAAACATAAGACCCCCTAGATTCTACTAAATGTAAAAATTTTCAGAACCATGATGCTCCTGGATCACTGTGGTAGACCCAGTTTAGTGGGAGATCTAGGGGATCGATTCTTACAATGAAAGAAAATGGCGAGCAATGGAAATATAGAGATCGATAAATTTCATGGTAATATTTTTGAGTTGTGGAAGCTCAAGATGGAGGATCTGATGGTGGTTAAAGATCAGCACATCTCGATAGATCCAGGGACTAAACCAACGAAAATGTCAAATGAATACTGGATGAAGTTGGATAGGAAAGGAAATATAACAATATGGTTATGTGTATCATATTCAACATTTTTGAATGTATCAGTGGAAGTTACGATGAAGGCTTTGTGGGACAAGTTAGGTACTTTGTACCAATATAAGTCTTTGGTGAACAAACTGTTCCTATGTAAAAATTTGTATAACCCGAGGATGAAGGATGGAGACTTAGTGAAAAAGAATCTAAATGCCTTTAATACTGTGGTAAGACAGTTGTTATATGTTTTTATTAAAATTTTATATGAAGATAATTGCATCGGTTTGTTGCATTCTCTATCAGATTCATGGGATAGTCTAGTTTTTGAAATAGGTAGATATACAACTACCTTGAAGTTTGAATAAATAGTCTCATCCTTGTTGTTGGAGAGATGAGACAGAAAAATATGGAGGGACAATATAGAGATGCCTTATTTGTACAAGGAAAATCCCAGAATAGAAACAAAATAAGTCCTCGAGTGGGAGATCTAAATCTAGAGGGAGATCTAAATCTCTAGGAAAACCTATAAAGGTGCACTGGAAATGCGAATTGTAGATATAAAACTCTCGAGAAAGGAAAGGGATACAATGATTATCCTTTTGCAGAGGCAAAAACTGCCTCAGATGAAGGTGGGGATGTGTACTTTCCTTCTTCTTCAAGTACACATGTAAATCATTATGCATGGTTGATTGACTCAGGTGCATTCTTTCACTTCACTCCTCATAGGGATTGATTCTGCGAGTATGAGAAATATGATCGTGGTGATGTATTATTAATGGATTATAGGAAGTCCAGAATCATTGGACCTAAAAAATTCAAGATGAAGTTGCAAGGTGGAAGGATTAAAAAACTTCCTGGTGTTCTGCATATCTTGCATTGGTGAGAAATTTTATTTATGTAAGCAAGATGGATGATACAGGTATAAAAATAGTGTTCAATAAGGATACCTGCAAGATAGTTTGGGGAGCACTGGTATTGATGTGGGAGTTTGGATTGGAACTCTATACAAGATTTTGGGTAGAAATTTTATTGATGGGTGGAACAATTATATGGTTCCTGAAAGTGGAGCAAAAAATCTAGTGGTCTCTAGAGAAAATACCATGATGTGGCATCAAATTCTTAGAAGTATTGGAGAGAAGGGCCTTCGAATACTTCATGGTAACGATATTCTAGAAGGCATGTATAATTTCTCTTTGGATTTCAATTTCTATGAAAATTGTGTATATGGGAAATAGAATCAGGTGAGTATCCCTTCTGGTGCTAAGAGGGAAAAAGGGATAATAGAGCTTGTGCACAGTGATGTGTTTGGACTTGTGTCAGTTCTATCACTAGGTAAGTCGGTGTACTATGTATCATTTATAGATAGATGGCTTCTCAAGGAATACATGGATATATTTCATTAGGAAGAAATCTAAACTCGTTGAAAGGTTTAAAGAATTTAGGGCTTTGGTGGAAAACTAGACAAAGAAGAAGATAAACAAATTGAGGAAAAATGTAATATCCCACAATGGGAAAGACAGGAATATAGAAACACAATATCAGGAAATGACAAAAATGTACACATAAACAATAAACACCATGAAAATATACAAAATAGCTGAGCCATTTTATTAATATGGAGGTGGAATGCAATAGACAAAAGTGCTCAAAATATGAAACACTTGATCCAAAAAAGTAGGCTAAAATGTCCTTGAAACCCTCTCATCAAAGGAACTGCTGGACTGTTGGATTGCTAGAGGCTATATTGTGTTGTCCCTTCTGTAAATGATGTCAATATAACTGCTTGCTGAAAGGGAATTCATAGATTTGGCTATTCCAGAGCTTAGATGATGATGAGATTTCAGATCAGGGCTCTATGATGAAAACCCAAAATAACCCAGAAAGGATTTCCAGATCTAACAATCTTGGAAAATCACCCTCCTAGGGCTTGCACTATATGACTGATGGGTATGCAGATCTACTACATGAAGTGAATATAAATTTGGTTTCAATATGATACAATTAGGTCAATGGATAGAGGGTTGATCCCTCCTTTAGATCTCCAAGATAGAAGCTTGGGATCTCTCTCCTCCTTCCTCCTCCACTAGATACAGCTTCTGAATACACAACGGCTGGAATAAACTATGATGTCAAGGAGGATGAAGCTATAGCCTAATGCTAGATAATGAAATGTTGCTCAAGAATGATGGAAATAATCTCAAAAATATGACAGGATGATCCCTCATAGGATTTCCAACTGAAATACTGGAAAATTCCTTCCTCCTTTAGATCTACAGGACTGGACTGCACAATTCCTGGGGGAACTGCTATTGCATGGAGGTATCAGATTATAATATTGGCTCAGGCTATGAGACACCACATCTATGTCATCAGAAGAAGAAGAGCCTCTCGTAGAAAGGTAGAAGTGATATAGTAATAGAAGTCGAAGGTTTGATTATACAAGCAACGAAAAAGACAAAGGCAAGACTCCAATATCAGGAGAAATGGATGAAAAGGAGTTTCCAAAGCTTCTTCTCCAAACCATGAAAGACATTGCCAAAGAAATCAGGGAGATTTTATATTTTAGAATTTTATTTGAGATTTGGATTTGTCATTTTACATTTCTATGAACGCTTCATCTGTTTATCTAAGTCTACAATGATGTTTAGCACACGGGTGTTTTCGAGGGGAAATCCCACCCTTACCCATAGGGGACTTTGAGTGCCTACTCTAGGAAGGTTTTTTTCAACTACCATACATCATTAGGCATTGGTGCCACGTTCAGCCCCTACGTACAACACATTCAGTTCCAGGAATTACACATTCCTACTTGAGGGTTTGAGAGGAGGAGGTTGTTTCTAGCATATCAGCTAGGAAATCGGTGGAGGATTCATCCTTTCACCTTGTTCTTCAAGATCAACATTCCAGGAGTAGCCTATTGATATCCAACATTTAGGCCATTAGTTTATACCTCCATGCAACAACAGTTCCCCCAAGAATTGCGTAGTCCAGACTTATAGATCTAAAGGAGGAAGGAATTTTCCAGTATTTCAGCTGGAAATCCTGTGAGGGACCCTCCCCTCACTTTGGGCATATTATTTCCATCATTATTGAGTTGAATTGTAGCATCTAGGATCAGGATATAGCTTCAGCTTCCTAGACAGTGCAGTTTATTCTAGTTGTTGTGTATTCAGCAGCTGCATTTAGTGGACGAGGAAGGAAGAGATAGATCTCAAGCTTCTAGCTTGGATATATGGAGGAGGGATCGACCCTCTATGCATTGAGATGAATATATCTATTTTCAGCCATATTTATATTCAGTTCATGCAGTAGATCTGCATACCCAACAGTTATATGTTGCAGGCCCTAAGAGGTTATTTTCCAAGATTGTTAGATCTGGAAATACTTTTTGGGTTATCTTGGGTATTCATCATAGAGCCCAGATCTGAAATCGTGGCATCATCTGAGCTCTAGAAATTCCAGATCTACATTTATATTTTCAAGCAGCAGTTTCACTCCTGACATTTGTAGTAGGGAAAGCGCAGTATAACCTCTAGGAGTCTAGTAGTTATGCAGTGGAGTCATTGATGGGACTTCAAGGTCATTGTAGCCCTCTTGTTTGGCTTGAGTGCTATATATTTTGAACACTATTGTACTTGTATATCCATATCCATATTAATAAAATGGCTCAACTATTAATATCCCACTCGATGCAATGGCTCAGCTATTTCTGCTAATGTTTTAATGCCTTGATGTTATATTCCAACATTTCTAGTATTTTACAGTTTTGTGCTTACATTATGGTTATTGACTTGATTGAAATGTTATAAATGTTTTATATTCTTGTTTCTCCCATTTTTGAATATTACAGTGGTATTAGAGCATGATCTTTGGCTCATCTTGTGGGCACTTCATGACATCAGAAGAATAAGAAGAAGAAGCAGAAAAAGAAGAGGTCTTCAATGACAGAAGGAGTAAGTTTTTCCACACTTCTCTTTATATCTATGCAGGATCTCTCCATAGAGATTAAAGAAATGATAGGGGGAAGGAAAAGAGAAACCTCAAGAGGGTTTCAGAATGAGGAAGGCCAAAGCACTTCTTATCATCTACATAAACAATCGGCAATGCAAAGAGCTCCACAAAAATTTTCTATGTCCACTTTCCTTACAGAATGAGATGAATGGCATGGAGATGGAGGATACTTAAAGCATGAGACTGTGAGTAATTATATTGTAGAGTAAAAATATCAATAAAGAGAATTCAAGGAGAATATAACTCTCCAATAGTTTATCCAATTCAAAGAAAACTGAAGATCCCGCAGCAGTAATAGAATAAGAAGGCATAGATTCTTCTTGCCTACATTTGATGGATCATCCACAAGCACAGTAAAAGCTTGGATGAAGGAGTTGGATAATTTATTTGAGCTACATCCAATAGTGGAAAGAGAGGCTATTGAGATTGCAATATTGCACCTTGAGGGCGGAGCAAAGGATTGGTGGTTTAGCCATATAAAACATGCAAGAGTTACTGCTTATGCAGACTTCACTCAAAGGTTGTTTAAGAAGTTTGATAGAAGGAAACTAGAGGTACTTTCCATAGAGAAACTTCCCAAAATTAAGGGGGAAGCATGTGAGAAGAAAAGGGAATATGTCAACACTATCACTCCGGAAGAGGAGAAAATACCACCACCACCAACTGCAGAAGTACTTGCATTAGGTGAAGGAGAAACTTGCATCTTTGCAAGGTGGTCTTGAGCACTTGACATTTATATACCCATGCATGATTCTAGAGATGCATGAGGAGGAGGAGGCAGATACCAGTGTTGGTGCAGTAGTAGAGGAGCACACATCACCATCATCGGTAGTTGGAGAAACCATTGTACCAGTTGGAGGAACTCTTGTAGCTTTTCAAGATGTTCCCAAGTATCGGCTTATCGAAGGTTTGTAAACATTTCCATCCCATATTATTTCAACACCTCAACTTGAGATTTGTGGGGTCATGCCTTCAACGAAATTGCATAACCAAGGGTTAGAGCACCTTGCTGATTTGGAGTAGCAAACTATCACTGTGCAAAGGACCCTTGAATTGTTCAAGGAAGAGATGTATAGCCATCCCAGTTTTTCATTGTTGAGCTACACACAACACTTTATGTTGAATTGTGGAGTTTTGGAGGATAGGATGAGCATAGTACTAATCCGTACAATTTTGGGTTATGAATTCAACATTGTGAATGGTCATGAGATAGTAGATGCACCATCATGGAGATCAACAATGTTGTCACTGGGGAGAAGTGATGAGTTGGGGGCCAAATATTCTTGGAGTATTACGATGACTGCTTCACTCATGAAGCATTAGGGGGACATATGATAGTTGGTAGACATATTATTATGGATAAAATTTTCCATTATTAGGATGAATCCTTCTTGATGATCGTCTCACAGCTCAAAGAGAATTTTCTACCTACAGCATATCCATAATCTTATGGATTCTATCGGGTCATAGATGAGGGGTTCTCATGGAGAAACCTCAAGGAGGGTGCACTTCAACATTTCATGGAGTGCAAAGATAGTCATCATATTGAGGAGAATGGTATTATCCATTGGGTAGACACCAAGTTGGATCATGATAGGAGTTGTCACACACAGTTGGATGGATGGGTGAGGATGATGAGAAAGTGGTTGGAAGGCTAATTGCAGATCTATGATACGGGGCAGAAAGAAGCATGGTTGTGTTGGTTGCTTTTGGGTGAGTATGGTTAATACCCAAAATCTCACATTTATATGATCCATGCCTTGTATATTACTGGTATGATGTAGTAGCAGGAGGCATGGCTACACTGGTTACTCTTGAGAGAGTTTGGTCATCACATGACATATCCTATGTCAATGGGTGTGTTATTGTTTGGGACATGGCATGGAACTCACATGATGTGGCAACATGGAACTTGGTTATGTTGGGATGATGTGAAATTATACATGTCAATCAGTATGTTGTTTCTCCATGGCTTGAATGATGATGATGTGAGGTGGTAGCAAGAGTCATTGCTGCTTTTGTTACTCTTGGGAGTGTATGGGCTGACTTTCTCCCATACCTTGCATGATGAGGAGGGAGGATGGAAATAAGAGGCCTTAATGCGTTGGCTTCTGTTAGGAGAGTATAGCCACCATACTTGGTATGATGATGGGGTGGTATGGCAGCAAGAGGCATTACTGCAGTGGTTTTTATTGAGAGAGTATGGTTCTACATTTCACATGTCAACCCATATGTCTCTGTTTCCTATTTTGCACACTATTGAGATGGTGCTTGGAGCAAGCAGGGCCAACAGGATCAATGCAGAGAGCATGGAGAGGCACATCTTACTCCATGTAGCATGGGTTGGAGAGATATTTTATGAGTTGGGACTTTCCTTTGGGAGGAGGAACCACTTCACTTCATATGTCTTGTTAGAGTCGGTATCTTCATCTCTCCGTCAGAGATCAAATTTCTCTTGTTGCATTTAATTTTAGGTGTCTCATTCAGTTTAGTCAGCTACATTCCATTAGGAGCATGGATCATTTGACAGAAGGGTCTTGCCACTCATATCCCTCATGTCATGTACTTGCTGGTCCGTGTTTGTTCATCGAAATCATTCACAGTCATTTACAGTCATGTTTGGTCTCTTGGTCAACAAAGAGTCATTTTAGGGTTTTAGTCTCATTAAGTATAGGGTTTTGTTAATTTAGTCTTCAGAATGTCTAATAATGTCAGCAGGCACATGAGGGAGGTTTGAAATAGGTTTTCATCGCAAACATTTCATCGTCATAATGCTTGATAATGATTTTTCTTTAAAACTCTGTTTTGAAGAAAAATTGTCTATTTTATCATTTTGTAATAAATGCAATGTAATTTTCAAAGTTTTTCCAGTTGTAAAGTTCTTCAGGTGTAGCCCTGGTCACCTTTTCCAAGATCCCATGCCAACTATCCCTGCAAAGACAGACAAGAGATTCATCATCAGTCCAAAAATCACAAAGGAAAAAAAAACAGAGTTCATTTGAAAAGTGTCGAAGTTCAAACATTACAAAGTGGGTTTTTTCAATTTAAAAATAAAAGTCTTTGGCATAAAAGATATTTTTGTGTTTCAACAACTCATTTACATGCCAAGAGATAGCATTGAGCTGAGTTAAGTCATGGAAGAGCAAAGAAGGGTTTGAAGGCCGAAGGTGTGGGTGAGTTTACTGTCGCGACACACTGGGTGGAGGTCGCGGCGCATAGGGCCGCTCATGTCCATGCATTTTTGAATGGTTGCAGCGCACACAGAGAGCGCGGCACATTGGTCTGAAACATAATTTTTTTTTCAGTCTTCTCCAAAACCAAATTTTCTTGGTTGCTCCATGCTCGAGTAAGTCAAAGGCATTCTCTTATTGTTCATAACTCATATTTTCTGTTGATTGAAAGGGATTATGAGAATTGGAATGTCAAAAAATTAAACCCTATCATATTTTTAAAAAATTTCTCCTGAGGGTTTTAAAGTTGGTGTTTTAAAATAGTTTTGTGCCACATACTTCATTTCCCATCTTGTTTATTCCTCCCCTCCCTGTCATCCTATCACTACAGTTCATCCCCTATTCCCTTATATCCCAAGCCACTCATATCATCTCATTCCCATTATCCCTATCCATAAATCATTTAATTTCCCATAATTTTCACTTTCCCATATCACTTATAAAAATTCCCAAACCCCAAGAATCCCAAAAATTCAGTGGCTGTCCCTTGTCCCTAAGTTTGTCAAATTTTCAAAGGGAAAATTATCATTCAATTAAACCCATTGTTCCCATTGCCCTATATCTCCTATAGTCCCTCCCCTTTGGCACACATTTGGCAATATAATCAAGACACCAAAGTTCTCATTATCATACAAGACAACACAGACCTTGCAAATTCTCATGGAGAGGAATACTCCTTGTGACCAAGACAGTGACTCTACAACTGAATTGCATGCACCAAGAAGGCATTAAAGCGTCGCAAAAGGCATGATAGACTCCAAATTTTGGCCGAAGCTTCTTTGGCCCAGCATAGTGCTTGATGGTGGACATTCAGCCCAAATTTCAAGAAATTTGGGAAACTTTTTGTCAATTTTGAATTTTTTGGCCTAAACACAGATTTTTTTCGCCTGATGCGTAGTGCCACTTGGCGCGCGCTTATAATTGGAAGCTCCTTTGGAGGAAAACTTTGCATTTCTAGATTTTTCATCAAAATTTATGCGTGTCTATGGATTACCTAAGGATTTTGATAAGTTTTTGGTTGCCTAAAGGGTCAAAAACACCCTAAAAATGGCATTTCTGCCACTTTTTGCTCACACAGGAAGCAATGTTGGGAGATTTGATTTTTGGAGGGGAAAATGGCAACCAAATTCAGAAATTCCACTTGGGTTGGAAATTAGACAGGTAGGTATTTCCAAAAAGCTATCCTTCACTCAATTTGGACTTCGGGAAGGCCCTCAAAATCAGCCTCAAAGTTGTGCTACGTATAGAGATTTCAGGCGCGGCGCACTGGGAAATTTGGCCTATTTTTCACTCAGCAGCTCAGATTTTCGCCTAGTATTGGCTAGTTTGACTTTCTCATGTAACTCTTGATGTAAATTGATGTAATTTCATGAATATGATGTAATTTTGGCACATTTTTACTTATCTTAGTGGATTCATTCACCAAAAAGTGAAATGTAAGTGAATGAATCAGTTTCCTATCATATAGAGGCAAGTGTTTCATTGCCTATTTTCTAGTTCTTAGTTTAGATATGGTTGAAAAAACTCCTAGAATGATGATCTCGACCCCTAGAGGCATGGGAAGGAGTTAGTATTGTCTATATATTGTAATTATTCAGTCATTTTCAAGGGTTGGACACTTGGGATTGCTTGGTACTTCATTGTACATTTCATCTCTGCAATTTTGGCAAAGGAATAGACCTGGGTTTGCAGCACTCTTTGGGATCCATGTGGCTCTGTTTTTTGATGGTGTGTTTCTCTATGTGATTTTAAGTTCATTGATGTTTATGTGTATCATTTACCTTCTCCTTTCTTCTTAAATTAAACAAATGAGTGATAAAGGTGGAATACATTAGATTGCTTTCCTCTGCCTTCAGTTTTGTTTAATTTTCCATGTTTTCATCTGTTTGAAGAGGTTTATTGAAAGCCTCTTTCCCTCTTCATCTCCTCACCAGTATGAACTATCCATTCATTCAATCTAAAGTATCAAAACAATTGCTTTCCTTTCCCCATTCAGAACTATGCAAAAAACTAGGCCTCATCCCCGAACCCGAAACTGCCTTTCCCTTTGTTTCCAACAAAACCCCCAAAATCAAAATCAAACTCTTTTACCTATATACCTAGCCTAAAATTAGCCTTTATTTCAAGTCATCTCAATCCTTATTGATTATCTTTGCTGAGATTGACCCAGAGAGAGCCCTCTCCTAATCTGGTAGGGCTAGCTACTAGAGTGAGCGTGGTTTGATGTTACCCTGAACTCTGCCTTCTTTCAGCCTGAGGTAAATTTATGAAATAACATAGTGGCGACCATACTGGAGAAGAAAATTGTGTTGTTTGCTTTATACACTACAGACGGAGCCTGAAGTTAGCCAGGTAGCCTTCGAAACGCTCTTGCTTTGCATTAGCGAAAGTAGATAAATGCTGCTTCAGTCAATCTCCGGTCAAGTTTATGAATTGAAAATCTGATTTCCTCAGTAAGATATAATCAAGTTTAGATCTGATTGTTGATGGTGGACAACGATCAAACACCGCAAGGCTGAAATCATTCACCTGGCGACTCTAAATCAGTTTCGAGATCAGATCCAAGGACTCCACTAGAGGATGAACCTGATTAGCAGAAACATGAAAGGACAATATGGAAAGATCAGGTATTCAAGTTGGAATTTCATCCAAGACACTTTGTTTTTTGTCATAAATTATTTCTTCTCTTTTCCCGAGAATGTCAAGAAGGCTTTGAAAAGTATATTGTATTTGAGAAAAGACCCTCGGCCTGCATTTGATTCCTTCCCTTTAAAGATTGTGAATACCAAATATTTGCATGATTTTGAGCTTGATCAAGTCCTTTCTTCTGAATCTTGTGATGACCATCTTCAAACTGATGAACCTCAAGAGACCAAGACTATACATACCCCTATACCTTGTAAAATTCTAGATCGATACAAGCCTCTGATTTTACCTCCTATACTCCATGCTTTCCCTGTAAATTATTACCTTTACTTGCCGAGGTTTGATGTTGAATGTGACAACATCACTGCTGAGAGACATGTTCTGAATTTTGAGTCTTTTCTTGAACTTTTTGAAGTTGATGAAGAGGATGTCAGTATTAGGCTTTTTGCTCTTTCTTTTCAAGGCAAAGTCAAGAGTTGGTTCAAAACCCTGCCTGATGCGAGCATCTTAGATTTCCAGCAATTCTTCCAAGTTTTCCTCGACAGGTGGGTGATCAGACAGAACCATTTCTTGATTATAGAAGAGTATAACCAGCTGAAAAGACTGCCAGGGGAGACAGTACAACAATTTTTTGCCAGATTTAACCAAGTTTATTATTCGATGCCAGTTGACATAAGGCCTCCTCCTTGATCTTCTCTCTTGCACTACCTAGGTTCCTTTGATTCGGAAATGGAGTTTCAGTTGAGAGAAAGGAATCTTGAAACACTTGAAGAGATGCAGAACAATGCAGTAGATGTAGAGGCTCATTTTCTGATCCGAAGGGCAAGCTTGAAGGAAGAAGAGATGAAAAACATGGATCCAGAGAAATTGACATCTCTAGAGGTAAAGCTTGACATGTTGGTAAGTGCAGTAGAAGAGATGATGCAAAATATCACCACAATGAATGAGTATAATGTTCAAGCCCATGGCTCGATGATTGAAGAAGAACAAGTTGCAAACTAGTTAAACAATATTTTGTTATATCAATTCATCGCAAATCTGATAATGATTGTTGCTTAGATCATCTTGGAAAGTGCATTGATATGACATGTATGTGATGATGTATTTCCTAGTGATTTTTTCCTAGTTTGATAATTATGATAAAATGGATGCTAAATATAATGAAGAAACTAATATTACCAACAAATTAGCGACTAGTTTGTGGAAGGAGAAAGTTCACTTTAGTGACTCAGACAACGATGATGTGGTATGTCAGCTAGGGTGGCGAGAAGAATTACAACAAATTTTGAAGTAAGTCTTGGATCTGCCTTTGTTTGATTAGTTTAGTTCATGGAATAACTTCATAGTGAAATCAGCAACATCAACAAGTCTTGATTTGGACCATCTTGAGGGCAATGAAAAATTTGTTCAAGATTTATCATATTTAGATTTGCAGCCCCCAAATGCCATTGATTGTCAAGTTGCAGATGAAGACTTGGAAGATGGCACATATGATCAAATGATACAAGATGATTCCGTACCATTTTGTTTTGAATCATTTCAGTTTTTGAAGGGTAAATTGCATAGTAAATCTTCAAATGAGCAGCCGTAGGAAATCATGTAATCTCATCGGAACCAATAGAAAATGGGTTGCAACAGTATTTTCAAGTTTTTCACGATCCAATATCTGATGTGTTGGACGATGTTTGTAGTCAAAGTCTTTCTCCATTGACTATATGTAAGCTTGAAATGTGTACTGAAACAAACTTTATTCGGCAGCCGGTCTCTTTGTCATTTTTAGCAGGAGTCTCGTCACAAAGCTCATCACAAAGCTCAGATCAAAGTTTGCATTCATGGTATGAACATAAGAGAACTAATCCATTGGATGAGCTAAATCCTAGTGTGCATGAACTTCTGGGAATCTTGTAGCGTTTTTGGGCGGATAGAAAGTCACGTAGTATTAGTGAATCTGTGTTTCAAGTTTTCATGGGAGTTTCCCTTCAGTATTTCTCTCTTGTTGTTCATAAATGAGCACTTGCGGAGAATCCAAACAGCAGTTGCAATACGTACATGGTTGCATTGGTTGTTTCATTTCACTTAATCAGGTGATGAATGAAACAGCTAGAGTAGGTTGTATTGAATAAGCTTCATATTGAGCATATTTTCTAGTTTTTTGGTTGTGTTTAATTATCGAGTCAGTTTTTAGTTGAGTGAGAGTTAATTTGTGTCGTCAAGTCATCAATTTTCAGTCATGCATTTTAGCTTGAGTTTTTGATTCCATTGCCCAATGGATGAAGGCACTGTCTACTTCCAAAAGATCTGTAGTTCTTGGCACCTCCAAGGAGCTACCATCCCCATTGGAGCCAACGTTAGAGTCGGTATCTTCATCCCTCCATCAGAGATCAAATTTCTCTTGTTGCATTTCATTTTACGTGTCTCATTCAGTTCAGTCAGATGCATTCCATTAGAAGCATGGATCATCTGACGGAAGGGTCTTGTCACTCATATCCCTCATGTCATGTACCTGTTGGTCCGTGTTTTTTCATCGAAATCATTCACAGTCATTTACAGTCATGTTTGGTCTCTTGGTCAACAAAGAGTCCTTTTAGGGTTTTAGTCTCATTAAGTCTAGGGTTTCACTAATTTAGTCTTCAGAATATCTAATAATGTCAGCAAGCACATGAGGGAGGTTCGAAATAGGTTTTCATCGCAAAAATTTCATTGTCATAATGCTTGATAATGATTTTTCTTCAAAACTCTGTTTTGAAGAAAAATTGTCTATTTTATCCTTTTGTAATAAATGCAATGTAATTTTCAAAGTTTTTCCAGTTGTAAAGTTATTCAGGCACAACCCTAGTCACCTTTGCTAAGATCCCATGCCAACTATCCCTGCAAAGACAGACAAGAGATTCATCATCAGTCCAAAAATCACAAAGGAAACAAAAACAGAGTTCATTTGAAAAGTGTCGAAGTTCAAACATTACAAAGTGGGTTTTTTCAAAGTAAAAATCAAAGTCTTTGGCATAAAAGATATTTTTATGTTTCAAAAACTCATTTACATGCCAAGAGATAGCATTGAGCCGAGTTAAGTCATGGAAGAGCAAAACAGGGTTTGAAGGCCGAAGTTGTGGGTGAGTTTACTGTTGCGGCGCACTGGGTGGAGGTCGCGGCGCATAGGGCCACTCATCTCCATGCATTTTTGAACGGTCACAACGCACACAGAGAGCACAGTGTACTGGCTCGAAACATAAAAAAAATTTCAGTCTTCTCCAAAACCAAATTTGCTTGGCTGCTCCATGCTCGAGTAAGTCAAAGCCATTCTCTTATTGTTCATAACTCATATTTGCTGTTGATTGAAAGGGATTATGAGAATTGGAATGTCAAAAACTTAAACCCTATCATCTTGTTAAAAAATTTCTCCTTAGGGTTTCAAATTTGGTGTTTTAAAATATTTTTTTGCCACATACTTCATTTCCCATCTTGTTTATTCCTCCCCTCCCTGTCATCCTATCACTACAGTTCATCCCTTATTCCCTTATATCCCAAACCACTCATATCATCTCATTCCCATTATCCCTATCCATAAATCATTTAATTTCCCATAATTTTCACTTTCCCATATCACTTATAAAAATTCCCAAACCCCAAGAATCCCAAAAATTCAGTGGTTGTCCCTTGTCCCTAAGTTTGTCAAATTTTCAAAGGGAAAATTATCATTCAATTAAACCCATTGTTCCCACTGCCCTATATCTCCTACAGTCCCTCCCCTTTGACACAAATTTTGGAAATTGAATAAAGACACCAAATTTCTCATTTTCATACAAGACAACACAGACCTTGCAAATTCTCATGGAGACGAATACTCCTTGTGACCAAGACAATGACTCTACAACTGAATTGCATGCACCAAGAAGGCATTAAAGCATCGCAAAAGGCATGATAGACTCCAAATTTTGGCTGAAGCTTATTTGGCCCAGCATAGTGCTTGATGGTGGACATTCAGACCAAATTTCAAGAAATTTTGGAAACTTTTTGTCAATTTTGAATTTTTTGGCCTAAACACAGATTTTTCCGCCCGACGTGTAGCGCCACTTGGCGCGTGCTTATAATTGGAAGCTCCTTTGGAGGAAAAATTTGAATTTCTAGATTTTTCATCAAAATTTATGCATGCCTATGGATTACCTAAGGATTTTGAGAAGTTTTGGGTAGCCTAAAGGGTCAAAAACACCCTAAAAATGGCCTTTTTGCCACTTTTTGCACACACAGAAAGTAGTGTTGGGATATTTGATTTTTGGAGAGGAAAATGGAAACCAAATTCATAAATTTTACTTGGGTTGGAAAGTAGATAGGTAGGTCTTTCCAACGAGCTATCCTGAACTCAATTTGGACTTTGGGAAGGCCCTCAAAATCGGCCTCAAAGTTGTGCTACGCATAGAGATTTCAGGCGCGGCGCACTGGGAAATTTGGCCTATTTTTCACTCAGCAGCTCATATTTTCGCCTAGTATTGGCTAGTTTGACTTTTTCATATAACTCTTGATGTAACTTGATGTAATTTCATGACCATGATGTAATTTTTGCACATTTTTACTTATCTTAGTGGATTCATTCACTAAAAAGTGAAATGTAAGTGAATGAATCAGTTTCCTATCATATAGAGGCAAGTTGTTTCATTGCCTATTTTCCAGTTCTTAGTTTAGATATGGTTGAAATAGCTCCTAGAATGATTAGCTCGATCCCTAGAGTCATGGGAGGAGTTAGGCTTGTCTATATCTTGTAATTCTTCAGTCATTTTCAAGGGTTGGACACTTGGGATTGCTTGGTACTTCATTGTACATTTCATCTCTGCAATTTTGGCAAAGGAATAGACCTGGGTTTGGAGCACTCTTTGGGATCCATGTGGCTCTATGTTTTGATGGTGTGTTTCTCTATGTGATTTTAAGTTCATTGATGTTTATGTGTATCATTTACCTTCTCCTTTCTTCTTAAATTAAACAAATGAGCGATAAAGGTGGAATATATTAGATTGCTTTGCTCTACCTTCAGTTTTGTTTAATTTTCCATGTTTTCATCTGTTTGAAGAGGATTATTGAAAACCTCTTTCCCTCTTCAAATCCTCACTGGTCTGAAATATCCATTCATTCAATCTAAAGCTTCAAAAGAATTGCCTTCCTTGCCACATTCGGAACTCTAGAAAAAACTAGGCCTCATCCCCGAACCCAAAACTGCCTTTCCCTTTGTTTCCAACAAAACCCCAAAAATCAAAATCAAACTCTTTTACATATATACCTAGCCTAAAATTAGCCTTTATTTCAAGTCATCTCAAGCCTTATTGATTATCTTTGCTGAGATTGACCCAGAGAGAGCCCTCTCCTGATCTGGTAGGGCTAGCTACCAGACTGAGCGTGGTTTGATGTTACCCTGAACTCTGCCTTCTTTCAGCCTGAGGTATATTTAGGCAATAACATGTCTCATGCAGAGAAGAGGATCTGGAACAATAGATGGTTGCCACTTGGAGGTTCATTGATGAGGAGAGGCATCTAGCTATACAATTGGAAGCCATTCTAGAAATTCTAGAGAGGTAAATACAAAGTTGGGCATTCATTACACATTGGATCAGATGGGGAGACCTTCCATATGAGGATGCCATTTGGAGGGAGATAGATTGCTGTAGCATTCACTTGTGCAATTTCTTGAGGACAAGCAACATTTTGGTGGGGAGACTGTAATATGTTAGAAAATTATATATAATAGAGCAATGAAACACATAAAATATGCGAAAAACACAAGCATGCAAAACACATAAAATCAGAGAGACACATATATACATGGTTCACCCAGTTTGGGCTACGTCCACCCTGAACAACCAGTCCTTCCTTTTTATTATCCAACAAAATGAAGAGAGAACCTACATCAGATCCGTTGTAATATCCTCTATTCCCTCTCACAGTCTCCCTATCTGTTTCTCGCTCTGAGAATACACATACAATACACGGCCGCAATACAATACCCTCATACAAAGTGAGGGTTTGCCTTCTAGGGAAAAAAACCCTAAACTAAACATAACTTCTACTGTCAGATCATTCGGCTAATGAATGGCCTAAATTGACTAGAAATTACTACACTTTTACAAGGCAATTTTACATCTGTTTTTAGCTTTGGGGGCGCTGCCCTGAAACCCCTACAAGGGGACCGCTGGCCCCCGAAACCTGTGGGGGGGGGGGGAAGTCCCCCCCGCACCCCCCCACTACAGAGGTGTATATTTTTCTTGGGGTATACATCTGGCTAAAACAAGAATCTCTGAATCATGATGAAAATCAAGCTCCACACCCAACAATCTCCCACTCGGAGATTGATTGTAGCAACTCCATCGCTGCTTCATTTGCTGGACAATGACTCCTATTTGGACCTGGTTTTTTCTCATATTCATCGTCATCCTTGAAGACCAATTGAAACTGAGCATATTCTCAGGATTTTGGCTTGTGTGTATCTTTTCTAGCTTCAATTGTCCATCTTCCAATACTGACCGTATGAAATGGTACTTGAGTTGTATGTGTTTAGTCCTGGAGTGAAATGATGAGTTCTTTGTAAGATGAGTGGTACTTTGGATATCACTGTATAACGTGCCCATATCATGCTTCTTACCCAATTCATCCATAAAACTTTGTAACCAAATCATTTCTTTACTAGCCTCTGTAGCAGCAACATACTCTACTTCTGTTGTTGAAAGTGCAACAACACTTTGGATTTTTGAAACCCAACTGACAATTGTTCCACCTACAGTAAATACATATCCTGTAGTGCTCCTCCTGTTATCTCTGTCACTTTCCATATCTGCATCAACATATCCCTATAGAGAAATGTTTGAACCACCAAATCATAATGCTTGATTTGTGGTACCTCTCAAATATCTAAGAATCCATTTCACTACCATCCAATGTTATTTTCCTGGATTGTTCATGTACCTACTTACAACTCCCACTGCATGTGCAATATCAGGCCTTGTGCAGACCATTGCATACATTAAGCTTCCAACTGCTGATGCATATGGAAATTTATACATATAGTCCATTTCTTCTTGGGTCTTGGGGCACATCTCCTTACTAAGTTTGAAATGGCTAGCAAAAGGTGTACTAACTAGTTTTGCATTCTGCATATTAAATATTTTCAACACCTTTTGTATGTACTCATTCTGAGACAGTGTTAATTTGCGATTTTTCCTGTCTCTACTTATTCTCATACCAAGGATTTGTTTTGCAGCTCCCAAATCCTTCATTTCAAATGAATTTTCCAATTTTCTTTTGAGCACATTTATTTCCTGCATGTTAGACCCCGCAACAAGCATGTAATCTACATACAATAACAATATAATATAGTTGCCATCATTTTTCTTTTCAGATAAACATAATGATTAGAGTGACATCTAGTATAACCTTGTTCAGACATAAACCTGTCAAATTTTAGATACCACTACCTTTGAGCCTGTTTTAAGCCATACAAGCTCTTCTTTAACCTGCACACTATTTTTTCTTTCCCTTTGACCTCATATCCTTCTGGTTGCTCCATATAGATCTCTTCCTCCAAATCTCCATGGAGAAATGTTGTATTTACATATAACTGTTCAAGATGTAAATCTTCTGCTGCTACAAGACTTAAAATAGTTCTGATTGAAGTCATCTTAACAACAGGAGAAAATATTTCAGCAAAATCAATACCTTTATTTTGTGCAAACCCCTTCACCACAAGTCTAGCTTTGTACCTTTGTTTTCCTCCATCTTCTTTCTTCAGCCTGTAAACCCATTTATTCTGCAATGTGTTTTTACCTGCAGGAAACTTGAATAATTCCCAAGTCTGGTTATGCATTAAGGATTCCATCTCTTCTTCCATGGCTAGCTCCCACTTCTTCCTGCTTTCAACTTGTAGTGCTTCTTCATAACATTCGGGTTCACCAGAATCAGTCAACAATAAATAATATAATGAAGGAGAGTATTGTTCAGGGGGTCTAATTATATTGTTAGATCTTCTAACACCACTTTCAAGTGTTTGAGGTGCTTGTTGCTATTGTGGTGGTTTCTATTGTTATGGCTATTGATTATTATTATTTTCAGGCACCTTAACTTTTTTAGTGATCTCATAAAGAACTACGTATTCCTTGTTTTATTTTTCTTGTTTCTTTTCCTGCAACTAATTCTTATACAAGACCTTTTCATTGAATATTACATCTTTGATCCTAATGATTTTGTGATTTTCATAATCATATAGACGATACATAAATCATTAACACCATATCCAATAAAGGTACATTTCTTTGATTTTGCCTCAAGCTTTGTTCTATTTTCTTTATTAATATGGACAAAGGCCTCACAACCAAAAAGGCTTTAAAAAAGATTAGTTTACCTTTTTACATGTCCATGCTTCCTCTGGAATACCACCAACCAAGGAACTTGAAGGCCCTCTATTTATTGGATAAACAACAGTATCTACAACATTTGCCCAAAATTTAAAAGGAAATCCTACATGCAATCTCATGCACCTTGCACACTCCATGGTTGTTTTGTCCATCCTTTTTGACACACCATTTTCTTGTGGTGTTCTTGGAACTGTCTTCTCTCTGCGAATTCCATGCTCTGAACAATACCTATCAAACTCTTTCTGCAATATTCACCTCCATTGCCTGATCTGAGACACTTCAAATTCTTTCCTGTCTCAATCTCAACCAAAGCTTTCCATTTCTTGAAAGTTTCAAATACATCAGATTTATTCTGAATACAATAAATCCAAGTTTTTCTAGTTGCATCATCAATAAAAGTAACATAATAACGAGAGCCACTGAGAGATGATGCCTGAGTAGGTCCCCATACATCTGTATGCACAAGCTCTAATTTTTCGCTCTTCTTTTCTTTCCCGACTCTGAGAAATCTCATTCTCTTTTGTTTTCCATAAATACAATTCTCACAAAAATCCAAGTCAACATTCTTCAAACCTGGCAACAAATTTCTTTAGTGAAGAATCTTCATTTCCTTCTCACTCATGTGTCCGAGCCTATGATTCCATAATGCTGCATCTTCTCCTTTGGAATTTAAAGCACTAACAGAGTTAGAAATACTATTGCATAAATACAATGTATCAACCTTTTTGCCTTTTTCTTTTACCAGGGCTCCTTTGGTGACCTTCCAAGTTTTATTTGTGAAAGTTGTCACACAACCTTCACCGCCTAACTGCCCTATTGAAATCAGATTTTTCTTTAGATCTGGAACTTGCCTTACCTCCTTTAATAGCCATTGGTTTCCATTCTGTTGTTTTACAAGAACTTTACCCATTCCAACAATTTTGCAAGGTTTATCATCACCCAAACAAACTTGTCAAAAATCTCCTTGAACATAGTCATGAAAATATTTCTTATCAGGTGTGGCATGGAATGAAGCCCTTGAATCTACCACCCAGGAATCAGTAACATTTTCGAAAGAAAGAATCAAAGCATCTTGTAACACATCACCTGTCACATTTGCTTCATGATTGTTTTCTTGTTGTGCGTCTCCTTCTTTTCCCTTCCGAGATATACAATCTTTCTTCAGGTGTCCTTTATTTCCACATTTCTAGCACACTATCCCCAATCTAGACTTGGATCTGATTTTTCTTGATTTGCTGCAATATCCTGAGCTCTTTCCTCTTTCCATTCTTCTTCCCCTAGACTCTACAATCAAAGCATTACTCGATGTCTCACCAGAGCTTTTCCGTCCTATTTCCTCACTAAGGATAACACCGAAAACATCATAAAACTTTAAAGTACTAGATCCAGAGATAGAGTTACTAATGGCCATAACTAAACCGTTCCAGCTTTCTGGAAATGAGCACAGAAATAAAAGAGCCCTAACTTCATCATCAAAGTTTACCCCTACAGAAATTAACTGGCTGGTAATTGTGTTAAAATAATTTAAATGGTCTGAAACAGATCCACCTTCCGAAGTCTTCATATTAAATAAACGTTTCACTAGAAATACCTTGTTTAAGGCTGAGGGTTTTTCATATAGTTTCGCCAATGCCTTAATCAAACCCTCTGTTGTTGTTTCCTTCGAAATATTGAAGGCTACCAATGCTGTGAGGAACAATCGTACTATTTCGAGTGCCTTTCTATAGATAATCTCCCATTCTGCATCTTTCATAGTCGTCGGATTCTTTTTTTTTCCGCTCAATGGTAGGTACAGATCTTTCTGATACAGATAATCTTCCATCTGCATCTTCCACAATGGGAAGTTTTGGCCGTTAAATTTCTTGAACCTAAACTTACCATAACTTATACCATCAGATCATCCACCTAATGAACAGCCCAGATTGACTAGAAATTACTATACTTTTACAAGGCAATTTTACATATGCTTTTAGCTTCGATGGCGCTGCCCCCGAAACCCCTATAATGTTCCCTTTTCAGGAACAACTGCAGATTGGGAATATTTTGAGTTATTACCAATGTGGAGCTTTAGATATATACCTCATACAGATCTTAAAACACTTAAACTTCAGTAAAATACACAGCAGCAAAGTTATACAACGTTTTACAAGGTGAAAGGTGGGGAAAAGTGAGGATTTTGGCCCTAAAACGAGTGTATTAAGATATTTGCACAAAAATAAGATGGGAAAGTGGTTGGATATGATATATAGGGTTATGAGGGATTACCATTTCGAATTTAAGAAAAACAAAAAAAGTCTTGCTAAGTTAAACAGTTCCTCCTTTCCTAACTAGGCTAGAAAACCCTGATTTCCCAAGACTAGATTTATGCAGAAATTTATTGAAGCATGTGAGCGTGATTTTCTGAAGGGTATGACTAAAATAAGGTCTGAATATTGACAAATAAAATCAGGAGAATAACTCATACCCTTTACAGAAGAAGAGTGAAAGAATATAGAAGAAATCCTCAAGAAAGAGGTGCTACAACCATGTAAAAAGACTGCATATCAGTGACAGCGTAATTTTCAGAGCTGAAGCAGAATTTTATTTATTCTTCAGATATATATCAGATCAGTACATAAAAATATAGATCTAATACAGATCCATGCACAAGAAAATTTGATCTATACATTCCCCTTGGGGATTTGCTCAAAACATGAAACACCGGGAGTAGATCTAAGATCTAAAACTCGAGATCTACATAATGATTCAGAAATTCTAAATAATACCAGTACATAACAGATCAGATATTAAACATAACATATATTGGTTGGCCAATTTATGGATCACCTCAGTGAAGGAAGAATCCCGACACTGGAGATCTCTCCTCCAAAATGCAAGCAAAGCACCCAACAACTATAGATATGAAAATAACGCAGTTTAGGGGAAAATATTGCACTGCCTATTTTGGAATGAGTTTTTCCTGATGCCAAGATGTAGATATGAATCCCAATGAGTCTAAAACCAACTTATCAATGGGATAGATGAGTTTCCCAGTGACAAGGGGTGCTAGAATTCCCTAGATCTGGAGAGATCTAGTCTCCACTTGCTGCAACTCTCATGAAAAATTCAGCCCTAAATAGGATTGTGCTGTAGATTCAAGATGAATCTTGGCCAAAATGCCGGATAGTGGAGAAATGAAACACAATCTCCTCCAAAGAGCTACTCCATGGAAGGAGAGAGGATTCCTAAACAGGAAATCCTCTTCACTTAGGCTAAACAACCAAGAGAAATCTAGTTGCTCAAGCAACCTCAACTTCGAAATATCATCAAAAACCTTTGCTTGTTTCTCTCCTCATTCTTTTATAATCTTGGAGTCTTGGAAAAACCATAAACCACTTCATTGGTTTAGCCCCTTTCACATTTAGAAGCTCCTTCTAGAACTGCGTAGATCACTTAGGAGGTTCAATGCATCTAGACTGCACTATTTGACTTGGTCAAATAGGATCCCCTCTTGTGATTTAGACCCTTTCACACCTGCAAGATATAATTTACATAGCATAGATATGTCTTTGTTCACATAGGCATTGATTTATTCTTGTTTTTCAGGAGTTTTACATGTCCTCCTTTACAATTTATTCAACAATTATGAAATGCAAAAATAATCATGGCAAAATTAATGTTCCAATTAGCTGAAGCTAATTTAGGAACATTATAGTCTCCCCCTCCCAAATGTTTCTTGTCCTCAAGCAACTACAAGGGTGCTGCAAAATCTTCCCCTTCTTCTTGTGGCCTCCTCCAACAGTCTCCACCATTGCTTCAAATTTTATGCAATAATTCCATCTCCCAATGGCTCCTCCCAAGTGTGCAAAATGGCCTTTGGTAGATAAACCAAATAGCTCTCATCATGAAGTAAAGGAAGGTCTATATAGAAACCTTCTTGTAGATCCATGGCCTCATCAAGATAGAAGTGATGGTAATAATGGGGAATTTCACCATCAATGAAGGCCTTCCACCTCCATGGTATCATCCAAATGAAATGAATTACCTTCCAGCATGGTAACTCATAGTGAAGCTCCTCCCAAATTCCCATGAGAGGCATGCTCCAAGTGCTACATACAATCATATGGTCCACATCATAAAGAGACAATTAATGTGCTATAGTGGCCATATGGTATCCCATGCTCTCCCTAGAACATGTAGTGAAAAGAATGTGGGAAACTCCTTTCCCCAAGGACACATTACACAAATGTGTCTCTCCTCCAACCATGTTCCCAAGAATAAGAACATATTCAACATGTGGAATCATGATTGAGATCATGCTAGCTACCATATATGATAAAGGAGAAGGAATATGCCTCCTCATGTGCAACCAGCGTAGTTTTACCCTCAACTGCCATGGAATAGAAGATGACAAGTGTTTCCTCCAACACTTGCTTGCTGCCCCATCCTTCTTGCATGCTTGGAGAAGGTGCTTTATGATTGGTGTAAAAGATTCACACCATGGAAAGTGTATCTCCCCTCCAAGATCCTCTAAAGGATGATCATCATCAATAAAGTTCATGGCCTCAAGTGGCCCATGAAGCCCATCATAAATAGTGCTCCCTCTTGGAGCAAAGCCCTACAAATGAGTGTTAGAAAAATATAGGTATACATCATGAGATTCAACAATATAATATTTGTCATACACTTGTTTAAAATCAGCAAGGTTGCTCATGGATGAGCCTCCTTTCACACTCGATGAATAAGGAGGTGTAGATGATAATTCTTCCCAAGAGCTATGTTCATCCTCATCTAACAAATGGTCCATGCACTTCTTCATATGAGAGTGCACCTCCTCTTTGAAATTATCCCACATGAATCCATCCAAGATAGTATGATATGCTCCAATGAAACCAGTGGGGTTGGAAAGCAGGATCTCATAGGTTGCATTTAGTAGTTTATCCTTGAGCTTGGAGCCTTTAACCAAATCAAATTGATCATGGAAATAGATGACTCCTCCAATTACCTTATACATCCCATCCATTACCTTCCCATCAAGAACCTCACACGTGAAAGCGTCCTATTTGTACTCCATCAAAAGTTGGGAATCCCAATAAGGATCTAGGCTCCCCAAACATGATAACGTTGTAGATGTCTAAAATGCAACCCCTATCATGTCATGACTCTCCTCTTTGACATACTTGATGCCATGGTCACATGTTGGAGTCCCACAAACTTTCTTTTACTGCCTTCCTTGCAACTGATCTTCCTCAAGACAAGATTGAAGCATGTGGAAATCAACTCCCCTTTGGAAAGTTGTTGTCATCCAATACTTCCTCAATTTGGCCCATGCATGCAAGAGTATTAAGATCCTCTTGTCATGTTCAGAAATATCTTTTGTAAGTGATAAGACCATGGGCTGCCCCAAAGATATGGTTTTTCCATGTATCCTCATATCCATACCATCATAGATTTCTGATCTTTCATTTCTTAGCACAGATGAATGAATGGAAGATAACGTTGTCCTATTCAGAAAATTTCTTACCTCTTTTCTTAATTCATTAAATATCCTCTGCACTGTGCTTACTTTTCCCAATGCTCCTTTATTATCCAAGTATGAAAATGCTTCCCATAGTTGAGAGAACACTTTAGTTTTCCTCCAATCAGGAGGTCTTCCTGGTGGAATGCCTCCTTGCAAAGAGGCGTCAAGGCATAGAGAAGAATGTGAATGTAGGTGGACAAATTTACCCCTATCATTTTTGCATGGATCCTCTTGCCTTCTTTGGTCTTCCAACCCTTGAAACATCGAAGGGTATATGCTCTTCTTCTTGAGAGGCTCTTCCTCATCTCTTTCTCCTTATATCTTCAAGAATTCATCATTTGAAAATGATGATGCATGTTTCTCTTGTGTTGTATCAAGATCTCCCTGTGTGAGATCTTTTGAAACTCCTTGCAAGAATTCAAGAGTTTATTCCCTTGGAGCAAGTGCTCCAACTTCATCTTCATGAGGTGCTTGAGGTGTCATTGTCATGGCTGCGTTATCTCCTGCCTTCTCCTTCTCCTCTCCAATATTTGAAATTGCCTCATCATCAACAAGAGACCTTAGATCTTGGTCATCTAGTGAAGGAGGAATCTCCATGCTTCCTTCTTGAGAAGATTTCCCTTCATTCAAAAGAGAGCTTGCCCTAGGCAAGGCATCAAACAAACTCACACCTTCTTTCTTCTTCTTCATGAAGAAATTACTAACAGAAACTTGAAGCTTAGGTGATATGGCTGAGTGCACATATCCATGAGATGAGGATTCAAAATTTTCCTCATGTATAGATCTTGTAGATCTGATCAGAAGACCTTTCTGCTCTTGAAACTTTCTAGGAGTTTCACTGCTTCTTCTTTCTTCTTCTTGTTCAACCTCCTTGGAGAGGTTCTTCTTAGATCTGAAATATGATGAGAATAAACCCATATTATTCATAATTCTGACCTTTCTCCTTGCTATAATACCACTGTGAAGTTCCCTTTTCAAGGATATCAAAATTATATTCCAGAGATTGACTACAGGGGCATTTACTGGATATGTCACCTTTGAACAAAGGATGAGATATAGAGGCTACCTGGCCATCTGTAGACTCTATCTATAGAGTTTTAAATACTCCTCCTTCAGGGAATCAACACTTTGGCTTGAAGCCACAGGCTGAGCCAAAGATCTTACTCTGATACCACTGTAATGTTCCTTTTTTAGGAATAGTTGCAGCTTCGGAATAATATGCGTTATTACCAATGTGGAGCTTCATATATATACCTCATACAGATCTTAAAACACTTAAAATTCAGTAAAATACACAGCAGAAAAGTTATACAACGTTTTACAAGGCTAAAGGTGGGGAAAAGTGAGGATTTTGGCCCTAAAACGAGTGTATTAAGATATTTTCGAAAACATAAGATGGGAAAGTGGTTGTATATGATATATATGGTTATGAGGGACTTCCATGTCGAATTTAAGCAAAAAAAAATAATTTTTTCTAAGTTAAATAGTTCCTCCTTTCCTAACTAGGCTAGAAAACCCTGATTTCCCAAGACTAGATTTATGCAGAAATTTACTGAAGCATGTGAGCGTGATTTTCTGAAGGGTATGACTGAAATAAGGTCTTAATATTGAAAAATAAAATCATGGGCATAACTCATACACTTTACAGAAGAAGAGTGAAAGAATACAAAACAAATCCTCAAGAAAGAGGTGCTACAACCATGTAAAAAGACTGCATATCAGTGACACCGTAATTTTCTGAGTTGAAGCAGAATTTTATTGATTCTTTAGATATATATCAGATCAGTACATAAAAATATAGATCTAATACATATCCATGCACAATAAAATTTGATCTATACATTCCCCTTGGGGATTTGCTCAAAACATGAAACACCGGGAGTAGATCTGAGATCTAAAAATCCAGATCTGTAGAATGATTCAGAAATTATGAATAATAATAGTACATAGAATATAAGATATGAAACATAACATATATTGGTTGGCCAATCTATGGATCATCTCAGTGAAGGAAGAATCCCAACACTGGAGATCTCTCCTCCAAAATGCAAGCAAAGCACCCAGCAGTTGTAGATCTGAAAATAACGCAGTTTAGGGGAAAATACTGTGCCGCCTCTTCTGGAATGGGTTTTTCCTAATGCCAAGATGTAGATCTGAAGCCCAATGAGTCTAAAACCATCTTATCAATGGGATAGATGAGTTTCCCAGTGACAAGGGGTGCTAGAATTTCCTAGATCTGGAGAGATCTAGTCTCCACTTGCTGCAACTCTCATGAAAACTTCAACCCTAAATAGGATTGTGCTATATATGCAAGATGAAGGTTGGCCAAAATGCCGGATAGTGGAGAAATGAAACACAATCTCCTCCAAAGAGCTACTCCATGGAAGGAGAGAGGATTCCTAAACAGGAAATCCTCTTCCCTTAGGCTAAACAGCCAAGAGAACTCGAGTTGCTCAAGCAACCTCAACTTTGAAATATCATCAACAACCTTTGCTTGTTTCTCTCCTCCTTCTTTTATAATCTTGGAGTCTTGGAAAACCCTAAACCACTTCATTGGTTTATCCCCTTTCATGTTTAGAAGCTCCTTCTAGAACTGCGTAGATCACTTAGGAGGTTCAATGCATCTAGATTGCATTGTTTGACTTGGTCAAATAGGATCCCCTCTTGTGATTTAGACCCTTTCACACCTGCAAGATATAATTTGCATAGCCTAGATATGTCTTTGTTCACATAGGCATTGATTTATTCATGGCTTTCAGGAGTTTTACATGTCCTCCTTTACAATTTATTCAAAAATTATGAAATGAAAAAATAATCATGGAAAAATTAATGTTCCAATTAGCTGAAGCTAATTTATGAACATTAAAACCCCCCCCGGGGGACCTCTGGCCCCTGGACCCCCCAGCCGGGGGGTCGCCCCCCCCGGAGCCTGTGGGGGGGACAAGTCCCCCCTGCACCCCCCCGCTACAGGGGTGTACAGTTTTCCTGGGGTATACATCTGGCTAAAACAAGAATCTTTGAATCAAGATGAAAATCAGGCTCCACACCCAACATAATATTCTCAATTTTCCATCAGTTAATTGGAATATTAGAGTTCTTACTTTTCTTAATTAGTTAAGTAAATAAAATGCTGGAGGGACCCATAAACCCCATTATGAATAAATTCCACTTATATTGTGTGAATGTGGGTTAGTAGATAGTGGATCAACATTATGGAGTAGTGGAGCAGCTTAATAATGAAGAAAGAGTGGAGGTCATAGAGCATTAATGATGAAGATGATGGAGATAGTGGAGGAATAAAAGTGATCTAGGAGAGATAATGATGAAGTGATGGAGGAAGTGATGCATTAAATGCACACATGATGGAGGGAGTGGAGATTAATTGCATAGATCATGGAGATCGTGGAGAGACAATGCAATCTTCATGGAGACTAGTGGCCACATGTTCAGTGCAATTATGAGGTGGGCCAAGGCTAGGGATAGCTCAAAACCATATAAGGAAGATGAGGGCAGCAAAGAAAATTAGTCTGGAATTTGATATTGTATTGTCATTTGACATTTCTTTAGCACATAGGTGTTTCGGAGCGAGAATCCCACCCTTACCCAGGAGGGACTTCGAGTGCCTACTCTAGGAAGGTTATTTTGAGTAGCCATTCATCATCTGGAATTGGTGCTACATTCATTCCCTCTCTTATGCATTTATAGCTTCAGGAATTATGCATTCTTGTCTTATGTTTTGAGAGGAGGAAGGTAGTTTCTATCATTTCAGCTAGGAAACTAGTGGAGGATTCATCCTTTCACCTTACACTTCAATTTTAGTCTTCCAGGAGCAACATTGTGATATTGGGCATCAGGCCATCATATTACACCTCCATGTAGTAACAGTTCCCCCAAGAACTGTGCAGTCCAGTATTGTAGATCTAAAGGAGGAAGGAAGTTTCCAATATTTCAGCTGGAAATCCTATGAGGGACCATCTCTATGTGCAAAGAAATGTCAAACGACAATACAATATCAAATTCCAGAATGATTTTATTTGCTACTCTCATCTTCCTTATATGGTTGTGAGCCTTCCCTAGCCTTGGCCCACCTCATAACTGCGTTGCACATGTGGCCACTAGTCTCCATGAAGACTGCATTGTCTCTCCATGATCTCCATGATCTCTGCAATTAATCTCCACTCCCTCGATCATGTGTGAATTTAATGCATCACTTCCTCCATCACTACATCATTAATGCTCTATGATATTACTTTTATTCCTTCACTATCTCCATCATCTTCCTCATTATCTCTCCATAATCTCCACTCTTCCTTCATTAATGAGTTGCTCCACTACTCCATGATGTTGATCTACTATCTACTAACCCACATTCACACAAAAAAAGTGGATTTTATTCATCTATGTGGTTTATGGGTCCCTCCACCCTTTTATTTAATTAATTAATTAAGAAAAGTAAGAACTCTAATATTCCAATTAATTGATGGAAAATTGGGAATATTACAGTCCTCCCAACCAAAATTTTGCTTGTCGTCAAGCAACTACAAAAGTGAATGCTACAACAATCCTCCTCCCTCCAAATGGAATCCTCACATGGAAGGTCTCCCCATATGCTCCAATGTGTAATGAATGCCCAGCTCCATAGCTGCCTCTCTAGAATGTCTAGAATGGCTTCCAACTGTATATCTAGATGCCTCTCCTCATCACTGAACCTCCAAGTGGCAACCAAATGTTGTTCCAGAGCCTATTCTCTGCATGAGACATATGAAGTGAAGTGGTTCCTCCCCCCAAAGTAAAGTCCCAACTCATGAACTATCTCTCCAACCCATGCTACATGGATTAGGATGTACCTATCCATGCTCCCATCATTTTCCCTACTTGATCCAAGCATCATCTCAACAATGTGCAAAATAGGAAACAAAGACATATGGGTTAACATGTGAAATTTCAAACCATACTCTCTCAATAACAACCACTGCACCAATGCTTCTTGCTACCATACCACCCCATTATCATACCAAGTATGGTGGCCATACTCTCCTAACAGAATCCAATGTAGTAAGGCCTCATATTGCCATCCCCCCTCCTCCTCATGCAAGGTCTGGGAGAAATTTAGCCCATACTCTCCCAAGAGTAACCAAAGCAGCAATGACTCTTGTTGCCACCTCACATCATCATCATGCAAGCCATGGAACAACAACATACTGATTGACATGTAGAATGTCACATCAACCCAACATAACCAAGCTCCCTGCTGCCACATCATGTGATTGTAATGCAATGTCCCAAACAATAATACACCCATTGACATAGGATATGTCATGTGATGACCAAATCACATCAATGAAGATTGCGCTTTCTCTCCATGATTTGCATCATCTCTGCATTTAGTTTCCACTCTCTCCATCATGTGTGCATTTAATGCACCACTTCCTCCACTATTTCATCATTAGTGCTCTATGATCTTACTTTTATTTCTCCATGATATTACTTTGACTCCTCCACTATCTCCATGATCTTATCATTAATGTTGCATGATCTCCACTCTTCCTTCATTGAGAAGTTGCTCCACTACTCCATAATGCAGATCTACTTCTAATTAACCCACATACACACATAAAAAGTGGATTTTATTCATTTATGGGGTTTATGGGTCCCTCCACCCTCTTATTTACTTAATTAATTAGAAAAATTAAGAACTCTAATATTCCAATCAACTGATGGAAAATTGGGAAGATTACAATAAATAATGGTGGAGAGTTCTGCAAGAAGGAATTTGAAGGGTTTTGTAAGAAGTGTAGTATAGCATGACAGAAGACTACTCCATACACACCTCAGAAAAATGGAGTAGCAGAAAGAACGTACAAGATGTTGATGGAAATTGAAAGAAGCATGCTTAGTGGTGCCGAGTTAGGGCAATAATTTTGGGCAGAGGCAGTGGAGACTACATTTTACTTGGTTAATATATCACCTTCATCATCGTTGGAGGAGAAGAATCCACATGAGTTATGGACTGGTGATAAATCCTCTCTTTCACATCTAAGGGTATTTAGATGTGATTCATATGCACATGTTCCAAAGGAGGAAATAACCAAGTTAGATAGTAAATCTGAAAGGTGAATCTTTATTGGGTATCAGCATGTTTTAAAATTTTATAAGCTTTGGAACGCATAAACAAGGAAGGTTGTGTACAAACGAGATGTGGTGTTTAGATATGTGAAATATGTTATTAAACATGAAGTCCTACCAATGGAACCTGATAAGATATACTTGGAGCTAAAGCAGGAAGAATCAGACTCTACAACATAATAATAATCATAAGAGGAGGAGAAAAAAACTCCAACTTTCAAAAGATCAGTTCAAGAGAGAAGGAAACCATAAAGGTATAGTACATATTATTTTTGTTCAATTTTTTCTTTATCTATTACTGATGATATCCCAAAAATTTCATGGAGGCAGTAAATTCAAAGGATGACAAACTTTGGAAGGAGGCCATGATTGATGAAATGACATCTTTGGATAAAAATGAGGCTTGGGATTTGGTGGAGTTGTCGGCTAGAAGCAAACCCATTGGAAGAAAATGGGTGTTTAAGAAGAAGATGAATGCAGACAGAAAGGTGGAGAAATAAAAATATTGGTGGGTAGAAAAAGGTTATTCCCAAGTGTCGGGAATTGATTTTGGTGATATTTTTTTTCTTGTTTCCAAGGTAGCTTCTATTAGATTACTTTAATCTGTTGTTGTTGCTTTTGAATTTGAGGTAGAACAGATGGATGTGAAGACAAAATTTCTTCACGAGGATCTGGAAGAAGAGATATGCATGAATCAACCTAAAGGATTTATGGTGAAGAGTAAGAAAGAACAGGTATGAAAATTAAAAAATCCTCTGTATGAGTTAAAACAGTCACCAAGGATGTGGTATCCAAAATTAGATGCAAATATATGTGGAATTGGCTTCACTAGAATCAAAGCAGATCACTATGTATATTTCAAATTAATTGCTGAATGTGTTATTTATTTGGTCTTGTATCTGGATGATATATTGTTTATTGGAAATGAAAAAGAAATTATCCATGATTTGAAGACCCAATTTTCCTCCAAGTTCAACATTAAGGATATTGGTGCTACAAATTATATTTGGGCATGGAAATTAAATGATATCCGAAAATTACGAAGGTCTCGTTAAAACAAAGGAAGTATGTCAAGAAAATACTGCAAAGGTTTAATATGCCAAGGATAGTAAATCTGTGAAGGTTCCTATTCCTGTAGGTGTAAATTTATCTGTTGAACAGTGTCCCAAGACACAAGAAGAGGAAGAGGACATGTCCCATGTTCCATATGCAAGTGCAATTGGTAGCTTGATGTATGCAATGGTATGTACTAGACTAGATATTGCACATGCAATGGGAGTATTGAAAAGGTTTATTTCAAAACCAGGGAAGGAGCATTGGACAACAATGAAGTGATTTTTCAGGTATTTGCATGACACTAGTGATTATGGTATGTGATACCAAGGAAGACCAGGATTGCATAGAGTTTTGGACATCCGTGACTTTGTTGATACGGACTGGGTTGGAGATCTAGATCAGAGAAGATATACAAGTGGGTATGAGTTTAACCTATTTGGAGGAGAAGTCAATTGGATGAGAAAAATGTAGTTTGTAGTGGCTCTTTCAACAATAAAGGCAGAATACATGGTATAAAATCATGCAAGCAAGGAAGTAGTTTGGTTGCAGATATCATGTTCAAGTATGGGGTTGATACAACAAGCTATAAGGATAGACTATGACAACCAAAGTGAAATTTTCTTGGAAAATAACTCTTCTTATCATTCAAAGACAAAGAACATTGATGTTCAGTATCACTCTGTGAGGGATATGTTTGAGGATAAAAAGGTGTTGCTAGTAAAGGTGGACACTTTGAAGAATGTTATAGATGCATTGATAAAGTCTGTGAGCACTTAGAATTTTTCTTGGTGTAGAGAAAAAATTGACGTTGAGGGGTTGGACCAATGACTAAGCTCTCCTGTGATCCCCTGTGTGGAAAAGAAAACAAGTGGGAGAATTGTGGGTGTGTGTTATATTATTTCCACGACTAGTCGCAAATGTGGGGGGGTCATAGGGGACGATAGTCCCCCCTGTTTGTTGTGCCAGGCGCAGTAGGGGGTTGACAGGGGGGCGATAGCCTTCCCTATCAGGTGGTTTATAGGGGGTCGGTAGCCCCCCTACACAGGGTCCAGGGCAACACATCGAGAATTTTTTTTGGAGCCTATATTATGTGGGTGGACCTACCTATGGTTTTGTATATGGGTTTTGTAAATGGTTTTTGGGCATGATGGTTTTCTTCCCATGGTATTTTGTAGATCTAATCAAGGGAATTGTAGTTATGTTCTAATCTAGGGTTAATGTATTGGGGTTTATAAATTCTTCGACATGTATAAATATGTATTGTAACATTGAGAGGAACATAGTGAAAAATCAATTTGGTAGTCTCGGTTTTGGGATCCAGGGGAAAATATCTATGTATTTATGTTTTATGTTTTATGTTGTCACCATTATTTATTTTTTATTTTAAGATTTTTTTTGTAGGTAATTTATGCACAGGGTTAAAACCTACAAGGGATATGCCTCGAATTATAAAACCTTCAAATACTATATGCAAGTATTGTCAGCATGGAAAACAAACAAGAGTTGAGTTCAAAACTAAGGAACATTCCACAACAAAGCCACTAAAACTTCTACATATTGATTTATGTGAGAAAAAAATAACAAAATGAATATATGGAAAAAAAAAACTTCATGTTGCTTATTGATTACTACACAAGGATGACTTAGGTTTGTTTACTTAAAAATAAGTCCCAATATTTTAAAAATTTTATAATATTCAAGGAACTTGTTGAAAATGAAACCGATTTGAAAATAAAATGCTTGATATTAAATAATGGAGGAGAATTTTCTTCAATTGAACTTAGTGACTACTATGAAGAACATGGAATAAGAAGACACTTTTCAAAAACTATAACTCCTCAAAAAAATGGAGTGGTTGAAAGAAAGAACAGAATTGTGGAATATATGGCTAGAACTTTGTTGCACAAATCTAAGATAAATAATATATTTTGGGTAAAAGTAGTACATACAATTGTTCACATTATGAACAGAGGATTACTTAGAAGTAAAAATGAAAAAACTCCCTATGAAATGTGGAAGGAAAAACCAACTAGTGTAAATCATTCTAGAATATTTGGAAGGAAATGTTACATAAAGAATTATGACTAGAAGTTAGGAAAGTTTGATTTCTAGATAAAAGAATGCATAATTTTTGCATACTTAAGTAAAATAAAAGCATACAAGTGATACAATATTAAACTAAACAATATATTAGAAAACATCAATGTAAAAATTGATGAAACAAACTTTCTTAAGACTAAGAAGTAAAGAAAAAATCCACACATATTTGAAAAAAAAGAAGTGGAAGAACCAAAGAAAGAGGGATAAAAATAATAAGAGGAACACCAAGAAGAGAAGAATCTAGAGGTAGAACAAGAAGAAGCAGATAATCAACAATATTTTTAGAAACCTTCCATGACAACTAAATGTTGGTATCAGAAGAATCAGCCACCAAAATAAATCATTGGGGAAAAGAGTGCAGGAGTAGAAACCAAAAGAAGAATATACACATAACACTAGAGGAATAATATCTATCACTATTGTCCACAATTGAATCGCGTAACTTTGAGGAAGCTAGAAATTATGAACATTGGATCAAGGCCAAGGGAGAAGAAATAAATCAAATTGAGAAGAATGAGACATGAAAACTTGTTCCGAGACCCAATAACAAAAATGTGATTGGTACAAAATGGGTCTTCAAAAACAAACTAAATGATGATGGAAAGGTGACCAAAAACAAAGCAAGGCTAGTGTGCAAAGGGTATGCCCAATTTGAAGGGGTACACTTTGAAGAAAAAATTTCTTCAGTAGCTTGAATGGAAGCGACCAAAATGCTATTGGCCTATGCATGGTCCAAAATAATCAAAGTGTATCAAATGGATGTAAAATCAACCTTTCATAAAAAAACCAAAAGGATTCCTATTGTCAAAATATGAATACTATGTTTTTAGATTGAGGAAAGCCATGTATGGACTCAAGTAAGCCCCTAGAGCTTGGTACTCAATATTGGATAGGTATTTGCAAAAAATAAATTCAGAAAGGGAAATAAAAACTATAATCTCTAAATAAAATAAGAACAAGATAATACAATCATAATTGAAGTATACATTAATGGGATCATCTTTGGAAGTGGTGAGGATATATTAAGCTAGAAATTTTTAAAAAGATATGCAGAATGAATTTTAAATGTATTTTCTTGGGGAGTTGATTTTATTTCTGGGACTCCATATATTTTATTTAGATGGAGGTATTTTCATCTCTCAAACTAAGTATATCAAATAAATGTTGAAAAAGTTCAAAATGGAAGACTACAAACATGTGAGAAATCCTATAGTTCCCATACGCATGTTGAACAAAAAAGATAAATCCGAGGAAGTGGATAAAAAACTATATATCAATGATTGGTAGCCTACTATAGATAAATACCATATGCAATGCAAGTAGTTGGACACGTTGCAAGATTGCGAGCAACGCCGAAGGAAACTCATGTTCTAGAGTGAAAATTATCTTCATATATCTCAAACGAACAACACAATTTTTGTTGTGGTATTCGAGTGCAAAGGAATTAACATTGAGAACTTACACATATGAAGATTTGGGAAATACATATAGATGGCGAAATAAGTACAAGTGGAGCAACCTTCTACTTGGGACATTGTTTAAGTATCTTGGTTCAATAAGAAGCAATATTCAGTATCCTTGTCTACAATAGAAGCCGAATCTATTATAGTATCAACATGTTGTACTCAGTTCCTTTGGATGAAGCAAACCTGGCAAGAAATAAAAGTAAAATATGATGAGCCTATTTCAATACTTTGTGTCAACACCAATGCAATAAACATCTCCAAGAATCTAGTGATGCATTCTAAGATCAAGCATATTCCTATCAAGTTTTACTTTCTAAGGGAGTTAGTCAAAGAACATAATATCAAGCTAGAGTATGTTGGGATGGAGGAATACATTGATTAAATATTCACCAAACCACTTCCTAGAGAGACATTTGAGTATCTCAGATAGAAACTGGGAGTAATTTCTGCTCCAAACTGATTTGCACAATATTCAACAGAGAAAGAAAAGGGGAGAGATAGTGTCAGGGGCAGTTACCCTTTTCCATTGATGTTAAAGGGAGAGAGAAATATTAAGAAGAATAGGGATAGGGGGAGTATTATGGCTGCCATCAATGAAAAAGGGGGATATTGTTGAAATAATTTTTCATTGATGTCAAAAGTTGTCCAAATGAAAGAAAAAGTTACATATTCAAATAACACATTTTGAAATATTGTTTTCAAATTTTTGATATTAGGTCCCTATAATACTAGTATAGCCCCTCATTTTTATTGTTAGTGTAGCTCCATTATTTTTATTTTTTTCCCCCATATTTTTATTTTTGTGCCCCATAGAAGCCCACTATTGTTATTGCTGTGCCCTTAAATTATTATTGTTATGTAGACTCTGATTATATTGTGACCCCTTAGAATCCTATATATATACAAAGGAGGTATTGTCATTTGTATCATCCAATAATTGTTCATTTATGTAATGTAAAGGATGTTTCCCCCTCGAAATATGGCCAAATTTCAGATCTTGGAGATCCAAAATAACAGAGATACAACAGTTTCAATATTGAGCTCCTCAAAAGCAAGAAAAAGGCGTGCCTTTTTTTAATTTTGCATAACATTTGTTTCAAAAATCAGCTTGAAGTGATTCAAAGGCCATATAAAAGCATAAATATCATTGTTTGATTCCAAAATTCCTAGAAAAAAAAAATGGACACACCTAGTAAGCAACCCGAAATCTCTTCTATGATGCATGAAGAAGAGGAAGAAATGCAACATGATATATCAAAATTACGAGACCAAGTGCAACAAATTTTTCTTTTGCAAAAAGTTAAAAAAATAGAATTGGAAGCCATTATGAATTTTAAGATAGATGGTATAAAAAGGGACATGGGAGTTTTGAATGATGGATTAAAATCATACATGGAAGAAATGATGATTATCAAGATAAAGGGGTTGAAGGAGGGTTTGGAAAATTTTATAGAATAAAGGCTTCCAAGTGGTGACAAATTAATCCATGAAAATCATGATGAGGAAAAAAGGAATATGAATTTTGATTTTATAGAATCCAATGTTAGGTTTAAGAAACATTACATTCCAAAGATCGATATGAGGAATTTTGATGTCAAGGATTCGTTACCATGGATACTACACATGGAGCAATATTTTGATCTCCATAATGTGCAACACTCACAAAAGGTACACATTGAAAATTTATATTTAGAACCAAATTAATTTTTATTGTATCGATGTATTTTTTTCTCGTAAACCACTTGTTTGTTGGTCAATTTTTACGGAGGAAATGATAGTGCATTATGAGGATACAGAGAGAAAAATATTCTTTAGCCAGTTGATAAATCTCAAACAAAAGGGTTCAATAGCGGAGCACATTGAGGACTTCCAAAAATTGAATATTAGAGTAACTGATATTCCAGAGGAGCATCTGATTGATGTCTTGATAAGGAATTTAAAGGATACCATCCAAAAAGAGGTTCATATTTGGTAGCTTGATTCATTGGAGAAGGCATTAAAGGTGGCAAGAAAAGTTGAAAGAATAATTATGGAAATAAGGAAGTCTACCACTCACAACTATAAAGATGGAAGTGTTGTTTCTCCTAGCCTTCCATAGCCTACAAGGTTGACACCACAAAATTTGGAGGAAAAAAGAGCAAAAGAGATTTTTTATAGTTGTGACAGAAAATACAATAAAGTCTATAAGTGTGTTGAGAAGAAATTAGTTTACATAAATTGTGAATAGGAATAAAAAGGAACAAGAAACATCAAAAGAGGAGGATATACACCAAGAACCAACCTAGAGAAAGAAGAAATGAATTTGACCATATCTCATAATGCATTGGAAGTAATTACCACTCCTCAAAATCTCAAGATAGAAGGATATATCAAGAAGAAAAACGTAATAGTGCTGATTGATTCGGGTAGTACCCATAATTTTATCCATTGTAAGATAGCCAATGAATTGAATTGCTTCCTATATCAGACACCAGAGTGTCAAGTGACGGTTGAAAATGGAGGAACAATAAATTTCTCTTGAAAGTGCCATAATATCAAGCTAACCATGGGGGAATATGTATTGAATGGTCCAATGATTTCCATTCTAATGGGTGGTGCTGATGTTGTAATAGGAGTCTAATTATTACAATATTTGGGGACGATAGATTTTAATTTTCAAAAAAATTTCTTGAATTTTATTTTGGAAGTAAAGGAAGTTGAATTAAGGGTTATCACAGGGAAACCAAGAAAGTGTTGTAGCGGCTACAACTACCCTCCAATTTTTTTCCTATGATTCGATTTTGGAGCCTTCCTTCAGCTCATAAGGGCTTATCTTGTACTATCGTCAAGTATTATTGAGTTGATCAAGACTTATTCTTTTCATTGGTGCTTGTGTTTTATTTTTTTCACACTTAGTTGATATTTTAAGTCACAAGCTAACCTCTTGACTTGGCCTTACATCAGTTCTGGGCTTGCCTCCAGAATCTGCGAAATCCATGAGGGAAATCCAACCTTGATCATTGGAATTACACAATCTTAACTGGAAGTTCTGCATTGAGCTTAGAAACTACGCAGTCATGGAAGGTAGCATAGCACTGAGCCCATAAATTGTGTAATCTTTCCCTTGAGTTTATAAATTGCGCAATGCATGAGCCAAAAAATTTCCCAATTCTCCAAAATTGCACAATATTTCCTGACAGCGTGCATGGCAAGTTTTCTAGAGAAGAAAAAATAAATAAAGCTAAAAAGAGAAAAAAATTCCATAGAAAATAGGGATTCATTATTAGTTTCCCGAAGGAAGCACATTCACAATTTTTAGAAATTTCCGCCAAGTGTTGCTTTTTCCTTGATTTTAGGCATGCACGTCATAAACCCTAATTCACTTAAATCTATTTAATTGATGCCTCTACAGCTCATTTTCACATTTGATCTTGGAGCTTTTACATTCGAAAGGAGATTAAGGAATCTTCATACAATTATCGTTGCTTTTGCGGGTGAGTTTTTCATTTGTCGTCTTTTGACGGTTTTTTTGTCTCTTTTTGTTGTTTGGATTATATGACTGTTGTTTCACTTGTATCTATTCATGATTGATGGTGTTTTAACTTATATTATCTTGTAGAATTTTTGTTTCAAGTTGTTTTTTTGCATTTCACAGGTGTTGCATCGATTTACTTGTTTTTGCACCAATGGTTGTCATTTCGATGACTTTCCTCACATATTTGATTTTCCTCTTGTTTTTTGAGTTTCTGCACTTATTTTACATTTATTCATTTACACTTTCTTAGATCTGCACTCAAACTCACTCCATCACTTAGATATACTTGTCTCCCACACTTTCACCTGGAATATATGCACTTTCCCTTGTCCAATTTTCAGCTTTCCCAGTTAGGCATTATGCAAGTATGAGGCTCAAGTCGAGAGATTGGTCTCTAAGACTGCACAATGCATAGTATAGGCTGGAAAAACTGCGCAATACATAGTTATAGGGCTTAGTCTTTCACCTTGACCATCGAGACTGCACAATGTGCAATCTTTCGCAGTAATTTCCCAGGTTGAACTATGCATTGCGCAGCCTCAAGCCTCAGGCTGCAACCTTGGCTGCTAGGACTATGAAATGTGCAGTTCCCACAACCATTCTCCCTCTCCCGATCCAAAAAATATGCAATCTCTCTCTCTAGTTTTTTGATTTGCTACCTAATATTTATTTGAAGGTAGATTTTCAAAGGATAATGTTTGCTTGCCACGAGTGCCTTTTTCTGTCTCACAGGTACCAAATTTGTTGAGCGCTTCTCTCCAGCAGTCATTGTTACCATGGAGCCTAAGATATTTGCTTCAAAAGATACCACTGAAATCAATACTGGGGAAGAAAATGAGTAAACTACAGTTAAATTTCTAGTGTATGCGGACACTCAACTATTTGTGGAAAATGAGTCATATTTAACATGGAAGAAAGTTAATGAAGTTTTTCCAACAAATAGCTTCAAGCAAGATCTAGAGGACCGACAGGTGCACCTCAATATTCAATAGTCATGATTACACAGGGTTTCATGTAGATAACCAACCTTCACATGTGAAAATTTCATCACCTGGATTGTTTCACACATTGATGAAAAGACCATGACATTGAAAAATGCTAGCGAAAAAAATCTCGCTACATTTTTGGCGGAATATTATCAATGTATGTATCAATTTCTCGAGGAAACCACACTAATGGAATCATACATATGCCACCGACGACTATGTGAGTACAAGATATATTTTCAAAGCATGGGTGAAAGAGCCATCGAATTTTCGACAGAACCTACCCATTCATACAAGAAAAAGTCTCTCGGGAGGGCCTATCGGCTCTTGGTTATTTTAGCTTGCATAATTTATGGTCAGCAGAGTACAAATACCTTTCCTGAAGGGCAGGGGCTCTTATTGAACCAGGTTGTGAATGAGGGGAATTTTTTCAAATGGTTGTATTTTTTTGCTTGACATTTGAGAGCCCATGTAACATAGGCTTGTAATACTCGCAAGGCTGAGAAAGAAAGTTTCTATATGTCTACATACTTACTTGATGCTATCTGTGCACATAATGCATTTCTTATTATGGATTGGACATGGACACCACAAGACCATGTCGTGTATGTCTATTGCAAGCTTATTTCATATTGCAGTCATTAAGGATTTATGGAACAACTAACTGACCACTTCATCATTCTTCTATACAAGCTTATCTTTGAAGAAGAACCACCTTGCATGTCACAAGGAGAAATGGAGGTAATCAAAGATCGCAGATTGGTTTGCCTCACTGGATGGAACCTTCCTTAGAATGTTTGTTGCCCAAAATTCATTGCATATTTTTCCAAGGTATGCCACCAACAAGCTTGTCATGCAAGAAGTGTCATATCATCTCACCATAAGGTTGTCATCAGCCTTGCACAGGAAGAATAAAGCACCATGACCCACCCTTCCTTTGCAATTTGGATTGTACGAGATCAAGAATATCAAATTTGTGGACGCCAAAGGAAAGGAGATAGTAAAGTTTGCATTCGGTACCCGAGAATTTAATTCGTACGATCCCCGTGGTATTTTCAAATACCACAATGTGAGAATACACCATCAATGGCTCAACGGGACTTTTCATTAGCCAGAGAAGGATCCATGGAAGAATTTCCACAATACCTATAGACCCCATGAGCCGGTAAGTATAGAAGGAACTTCACAGGCCACCCCGTAGAGGGCAACAACTCTAGAAGCACTACCAACATAAGGGAGAAACCCTACGTAGGATAACTGAAAGATAAAGGTTTCTTACAGTCTAGGGGGAGAAAGAAGTTGTAAGATGAAGAAGATCCAATTTTTATGAAAATTACTTTAGCAATTAAGGCAAAGAGGAGGTAGATAATTAAAAGAGAAGAATGAAAGTAGAGAGAAAACAAGAGGTTACAGGAATCATACTTAAGGTTGTAGGAGGCAGAACATAAACTAGAGGAATAATGGGAGAAAAGGAGGAAAGAACAAGAAGAGAAGCATAAGAAAGAAGAAGAAGAAAGGTAGTGCACCATAGAAGAAGAAACAACAGAAGAAGGACAAGCTGAAGAGAAAGAAAAAAACTGACCAACAACAGAGGAGGAGAGTGGACATATGTAGGATAAGGAGCTTACTTAGTATATTGAAGAATTGGTTGAGATTGAATACATGGAGGAGGAACGAGAGTCACAAAATTAGGATGTCGAACTTTTGCCAAGTGAACCACATGCCACCATTCAATCACTACCACCTCCATCAACAGAGTTAGTCCCTGAGTGAGGAAGAGGAAGTTGTTCCTCTTGATAATGATCTAGTCATGGACATGTAAAATCTTTTGTACGATGAACTCTAGAAGAATATTGTACAAGCATGTAGGAAGCATTTTCCACATGACCTTGCATCACCTACACTCATTAGAGAGAGGGTGATAGTGGTGGACACCAAGAAGAATCCAAATTCCATTTCCAAATCCACCTTGGCATTTGCAGGTGCAGCAAGATCAAACACTCAATATTTTATGACCAAGAATAAGCAATTGGCACAAAAATTATATGCTGCTAGGAAAGAGATAGAACATCTCTATGCAGCAACATAGAATGCAGCTTTCGCTTAGGTCTACTTGGAGTAAATGGGAGCAATGATACTTGGCGAAGTATCAACACTTAGAGAGACCATTTAGGACCTCTATGAAGAGCTCATAACCATAAATAAGGCATTTTTTCACTTGCATGGCTTGCAGTAGTAGAGAAAAGACTTTGTCAAAACACTTAAGAATGTACAAGCTTCCATTATCAGATTTCATGAATGGATAATGTGATAAAAAGGGGCACCACTTAACCTAATAATGAAAATGAAGCCACAGGTAGAGCTAGAGAATGCGAGAGTTATAATGTTGACTTAAACAATAAGCGTATCACCTCATTCATTGGAAGTATTCATTCCTCTTACGTACAATTATACAGTAGTCTTAATTTCTTGGTGAAAGCACACAGGATCCCATCAGTTGGCTCGCTCATCGAAGCCAAACACAGACACCAGGTCAGGTAGGATATCAAAGAGTACTTGGAGTTGCTGAGACAAATTTACACCAAGGAGGATTTGGAGGTTAATAGACAAAACATGAAAAAATACATTGGTGGTCATGTCTAGATTAGAACAATGTTGCTCCCGCTTGAGAGGGAAGTGAAAACTAGATCCAAATCATTTTACTCGGATGCTATGGAGGATAAAGTCCGCTTCCAGCCAGAAACCATCATGAAATTTATGGATGTCATAACACACTACCAAGATTGGCACCAATATGTGACCAAGAAACATCAAGTGGAAGTTATTGAGCTAGAGTTTCCCAAAACTCAAGCATCAAAGTATTTTGTCTTGTTAGGATGTCAAGTTGTATCTACTAATTAGAGGAAATTTTAGCCTAAAAGTGCCCATGAAATTTTCACATATTTTCCATTTCATAATATGTAAACCAATCAAAACTCTTTAAATTTAAAAATAGATACATGTAAATATTTTGGGGGGAAAAGAATAAAAACTACTTTTTTAATTGTCTTTTTGGCTTATCTCCTTATAGGTTTACTCAAATTTCAAGTGTAGACACTCGTTGGATGCAGAATTAAATTTTGCATCCAACAAGTACCCATCATGCATAATTTTGAGAAAACCCACATTGATAAAAATTGAAGATACATTAAAAAAACGTGTGACTTTCTACAGGGTCACACACTTGTTCTCACCAAAGACATCGTGCATCACTCTATGTGTTTTTGCAACCAAGGCATATCGTTAACACCCCACTGTTGGGACTCCTACTCCAAATGGTTTGAGGTCTAATTGGGACTTCATATCGGGGAGATCCATTGAATTTTGGTGGGTCCAACATCGTCAACATTTCTGGTGTTATAAGGAGGGACAAATGACAAGTTGAGCCCATGAAGTTTGTTTGAATTTTCGCACTCATCTATGGCTTGTCCCAAAATCATAACCCCGAAATTTTTTATAAACCTGCAAACATGAAAGTGTTGGTGAGAATTATTGATGACTTGTCAAATCTAAAATTCAATGGTGAGGGTGAACCGACCTTATTTGAGCACACCGTTCACTTTCTTGAATTTTGCACGAAACACAACATCCACTATGAGGATGTGTGTTGTAGGTTCTTCATTATCACGTTTGAACGGCATGTAAGGGAATGGTGTAACACATTTCCTAATGCCTCTATACACTCTTTCAAAAATATTGTCACAAAACTGTTTTGTGCTTTTGATATGATCACAAATATTTGTGCAAGAAAATTTTTAATTTGGGAAAAGAACATGTTTAATATCTTGAGTATTTTCATGATCATGTCATTCATATTTGCTTTAAATTTCCTAAAGATGAAGTTGATTATATTTTATTGTTAGGGAGATTCCAATATCTTGTTCACATTTCAAATAATCCACACGAACTTGAATCTTTCGAACCTCTCCCGACATACATCAGGATTAGAGCTTATAAATTTGCGATGGATAAAGTTGTTGTTCCAAGTGACCCTCCATACCCTTATCATAAAAAAACTATATTTTCACAGGTTCAAGTGGGAGAGCTTGATAATTCATCCATTGATATACCATCATCCTCGCCCACCTGTTTCAAATATTTCTCTTGATGTTCATGAGGATCAAGTTTTGGATGGATTTGGTGTTGGGGAACCAACTTGTGATATCATTTATGATGATTATGTGTGGGAGTCCACATCTAAAAAAGAACCCACGATGAAGGATGATATTATTCCTTCTGCACCTCTCCCTTATTATCTTGACATTTTCCATGATTCTGTCATTCCTGTTGATTCTTGCGAAGAATTAATTTATGAATATTGTAATAGACCTGAGCTAAAATTTCATGTAATAAAGTTTAAAAAGGAAAACATTAAGGCCACAAGCAAGGGAAACTTATTCCAAGTGAATGTTGGGAAAATATATCCTAGTGGGCATCACTGGAGGTGTTTATGGCGAAAGGGAAATTGGCAAGGGCAATGTCTAAGGCATTAAAAAAGAAAAAAGTCATTTTGGCACATTTATTTATGAAAATAAAGTAAATTAGGAGAAAATGAAGGTGAAAGGTCATAGATTTCTTGTGAGGAGGAAAATGAAGGAAATTAATGGAAAATGAAGAAAATATTGGTCACATTAATAAAAATGCCTTTGAGGATCAACTAGAAAGTTTTTGATGTTTAGCTCTTGGTTATTTAAATTTTGGAGCTCTCTCTCTATTCTCTCTCTCACACACTCTAGGACACTTATAGTTTTCAAGAAGCATTCTAGCAAAGTGATCAAGCAAGAAAAGGAAGGAAAAGGAAATGAAAGGAAATGACATATCAAGAAAGAAAGAGCAAGATCAAGCACCTTCAACATGAATACTTGTAGGTAACAGATTTCATGTTTGAATTCCTAGTTGGTTTTGACACGCATGGTATGCCAATGTTGGTATTTGATTATTTTTTTGTCGGTGGCATGTTTTTTCCATGTTTTGACAGTGGTTTTCATACTTGTCTTGCATTTTTCCAGATATCCATGGTGTGATGGGATTTTTTTCGGTTTTTAGCTTTGGAATTTTCAGATGGTTTGAGAATCTGGGGCAGAGGTGGTCTCAGAAACATTCCCAAAGCCTCCTAGGAATCCCTTGACCAGTTTTGGAGAGATACACATTAAAGCCTGAGGATGGTGTCTCGGTAAGGTCCTAGTGATTTGATGTGGATTGCGGTAAAGCTTAGAGGAAAGGAGACAAAAAATTCATTAAAGATAGTAATGAGATCCAAAGGCATTCCAAGCTCAGTTTGGTTTTGGATCTCAGTTTCGGTTTAGGTGAGATCACAGTATGGTGAGGGTGGAGGTGGTTTAACCTATGGATTCCATTGGTTTTTTTGGATTTTTTTATCCATGAGATGCCATATTCATTCTTGGAATATGGCATGAGGGTGAATGGATGAAAGAAGATTTGGTTCAACCATGTCTATGGTCGGGTGGTACATGGAAGTCTAGAACCTAGTTGGATTTTTCCTATGTTTAATGAAAGATAGGTTCTATTACTTTGTACTTGTATTTATGTGTATTTAATGGTTTTTATCTTATGGTCATTTCTATGGTTATAAGCATGGGTATGTGATTGGCTCTAGTCATAGTTCATTTCATGTTTTTACTTGTAATTGAAAGATTAATGGACGCAAGTCCTAATTAATGTTAACATATATAATGGGAGAGGGTGGTGATATTTCTTAATAAATTTCATATTAATTTCCAGTCTCTTATGCTCAACCTTGTATTCATGACCTGTAGATTACACTGTTTCCAAGTGTTTGCCAAAATTTTAGTCTCAGTTGGGGATGGTTAGGCCTAGTCCTAGTGTCAATTTTGGTTGACAAGCATTGTCCTTGTGTAATTTATGAATTTTGAATGTTACAGGGATTTCTAGGCAGATGTCTAGCCCAACCCTAAAATCTGACCTTAAAATCTGCACTCGCTAGCATAACAATGAGGAAAAAAGTCCAAAATTGCGCTGATGAAGGCCCGTGGTAGTGATTGGGGGTTTATAGTCACACTGATGCCTTGGAAAGGGAGAGAATGGGGGTAAAACTCATGAAAAAGTAAGGTTGGCTCAGGGGATAGACACTTGGAGGGGTTGGGTTACTCCTGGGGGGTCTTGTGGAACTTGAGGGAAGTCAGTAAGGTTTTTTTGTAGACTCCATTTCCTTAAGGTCACCTAGGAGGTTTAGTATGTTCATAACTTCCCCCATCTCATGTTCACCTCGGGTAAGTAGGTGAAAGTGGGTAGATGTGAGGGGAGGTGTACGTTACAGGTGGTATCAAAGCATGGTTCAAACAGTTGGATTTCATGGGTTGAATGCATGTTGTTATGCATGTATTTTCATCGTTAATATTTTTATGCATAAGATCATTGCATGAATTTTATATCATTATGATTTTATTGGTATGTTATGATGTTGATGTGGTATATGAGATAGAGGAGGAGATGCATATAATCCAAGCAAGGTTGAAACGCTATAATTTGGGTTAAGAGCAGATCATCATACATGTCTTATATGTTTGGCATGCAGGTATGTTGGTTAATGATTGTTATGAGCATTAGGGCTATGCACATTCCTGTCATTCTATTGTTGTTGGGGTTACATGTGTGATAGATGTTAGTTAATCAGTGTGTTGATATGTACCTATGTCAGTTAGTCGTGAAGGATAGTAACTTGTTGTTATATGCATTGTGGTCATATGCATGATAGTTATGGTCATTTTACTTACGATATTTATGTTATATGTATCATTCTAATTTGGAATGGAATATGTGGATGGTATGAGTCAATATTTTTATGATATTTTGTCATAATAATCTAGATTGACTATGCATATGTGATTGTTATGCATGAATGAAATTTTTTTGAGTTTATGATGTGAACATGTTAGCTAGTTACTGTTATGGATATCATGACCTTAATTATGTTTGGGTTGATATTTTGTGAAGTTATATTGTGTAATCCATATTGATTGTGTAGAAAAGATAGACTCTCGTGAGATACATTGAAGTATGAGTTTGATTATATCGTCCATTTTGTGTTTGAGTGTTTGATTATGTCACCCATTTGGTATGAGTTGATTATGTCATCTACTTGGTTCTTTAATGTTTTATTATGCCATCTAATTGGTGTTTGAGTGTTTTGTGTCTATTATGTCGTCTATCTATTGTTTGAATGTTTGACTAGTTGCATGATACGAGCTTGTATCTATAATATTGCATGAAGGAATGATCTTGTTTAATATGGTTTGACTAACACATACGTGCTAAGAACAACCAATATGTACTTGAGTATAAGTAGGGGATAGTTGTATCATTATGTATTATGATTGATGAATGTGAGTTTATTATTGATTATGACATGGTTGTTAGACTTGGTAAAGGTTCATTTCAAATTAATAGATATGACGTCCTGATATTTGGAACATGTGGTTTACATGCGTGCTCAGTTACAACACAACGTGCTTGGAACAACAAGGTAATATAATGGTATATTGTTACATTTATTTATACACTGACAATTATGTGTTTATGGCAGTACGATACAAGGAATTGCATGGTAAAGAGACTACCATGAAATCTTGGAGAAGTCTCAGGTTGAGATTTCCTTGGAGGTATTAAGAAGCCACGGGGATTGAATCATGGTGTTTGTTGCTATTCTTGTGATTTTTTTCTTTTGTGATTTGTTGTGCTTGATTTTAGCTTTGTTTATTTCTAGTGTATGGCCATACCAATTTGTTTTTGGTGTCATATTGCTATTTGTTTTCATTTGTTTCTTCTTGGTTTTTTTTTTTTGTTCTTGTCTTTTAAGTTTTGAGGGTCTTCGGAAATGGTTGGAAAATAGGAAAGTTAGTGGAGATGGGGGAGAGATTAATGAAGTAAAAATGTGTAATATAAGACCCTTATGAAGCTTGGTTCATGTATAAGGGCAGATGAAGGTAAGAATATGACAGTCGGTTGGACTGGTTTGGTCCATTGTGGTAAATGGATGATGGTAGAGTAGTCATGAGAATGGTAATCATGTGAGGTAAAGTAAATGGATTTGATGAATTAGATGCCTTAACCATGTTGGGAACTGTTGTTCTCGATGCTGTGCATGCGTTGCATGGATAAAGGGATTTCTCTTAACCTTAATTGTATGATATATGATAATTATGTTGTGATCATGATTATGCTAATGTCCATATCTATATACATGGATGTATGTATGTCATTATATGACAGGATCATCATGGATCATGAATATTTTATGTTGATGTTTATATGTGTGTGTGTGTGTGTGTGTGTGTGTGTTTGTATGTCATTGTTTGATAGGGTCTTCAAGGATAGTTCTTGTGGAGGAATGTTTGTTTATGCAAGTGAATGGTTGTAACAACATTTGTGAAAATTTAATGTAATAAAAGTTAATAAAGAAAAAAATAATAACAACGGTTGATGGGACATGTATTCCAAGTTGAATGTTGGGAAAAGCATCCTAGTGGGTGTTAATTTGGTTTTATTATGGCTAAGGAAATTGGCAAAGGCAAAGGCAAAGGATTTGGACAGGAAAAACGACATTTTAGCACATTCAATTATGAAAAATAATGGAAATTAGGAGAAAAGGGAGATGAAAGGTCACAGGTTTCATTTGAGGAGGAAAATGAAGGAAAATAATGAAAAATGAAGAAAATATAGGCTTCATCAATAAAAAGTCTTATAAGGATTAGTTGGAAAGATTTTGCTCACACTTATAGCTCTCTAATTATTCTCTCTCTCTCTCACTCACTCTTGGACACTTAGAGTTTTCTTGGATCCCTCTGGCATTGGATCAAGAAAGGAAAATAAGGAAAGAAGAAGGAAGAGCAGGATCAAGCAACTACAACAAGATTATTTGCAGGTGTTTATCTGCATGTGTGATTTCCTTTCTAGTTATGGAATGCATGGTATTGTAGGTGGTTCTTTTCTATCTTTTCATGGGTTTTTCCAGGTGTGACAATGTTTTTAGCCTAGCCTTTCCATTTCTAGATATCCATGGTGTTGTGGAGTTCTCATGTTTTGGTTTAGTTGGATTTTCAGATGCATTCAAAGTTGAGTGAGGTGGATCTCTGAATGATGTAACACATGGCCTAGTAACCCTTGAACTAGAATGTGGGTTGCAGTAAAGACTAGTGATTTGGCCTTGATTGTAGTAAATCCTAAGAGGTGGGTGCTCTCCATCAGGCCTAGCTGGAATCCTAGTTTGGGATATATGGTAAATCCTAGAGAGTGGGTTTTAGTTTAGGGTCTAGTGATCCAGTGTGGATTGTGCTAAGGTTTGAGAGAATAGGAGACAGGAAAATTCCTCACGGTGTAGGTGGAGAAATTTGGTGGCATCCATGCTTATTTTATCCTAATAATCAGGTGGAGATCATGGTAAAGAAAATTATTACATGTTTATTGTGTTGGCCTAGTGATTTGGTGTGGATTATCGTAAAGCCTAATTTCTATTGATGAGGGTGAGGTGGTTTATCCTCGTGATGCCCTGGTTGGTTCTTTTGGTTTGAGTCCCACATTCATGCTTGGAATATGGCACGGGGATGATTGGATGAAGAGATATTTGTCTTAGCCAATATATGGTCGGGTGGAATGTGGTAGTCCCATATCTGGTTGGTTTTTACATTCATTAATGAGAAGCACATTCTTTTGGTAATTGATATGTAAAATTATTGGTTTTTATGTGGATTCTATGGTTGTTGTATCCTTGAGATTTCAATTGTTATTATGTTGGTTGTAAGCATGTCTTTTGACAGTGATGATGTATGTCTCTCTCCATGTTTTTAATTGTAAATGAATGCATAATGTATCTAGGGTCAAATAGATGGTAATTCAGCTAATGATGTAATGGAAAAACGTTGTTTGGTGATTCTTAGATAAGTATGATACCCCTATACTTAGATATGTTATTTAGACTTGTAGATTGAATTTGATGCCAAGATTTGGATAGAATGTTAGTCTCGATTAGGGTTGGTCGGGATTATTTTTGGATTTTTTTTTTGGTTTATTATCCTTGTCATCATGTGTTTAATGGATTCCAAAATTTACACCAAGTTTTGGCAGTGGCCATAATGATGGGCTTGACATTAGGGGAATTTTGAGGTCTAAAATGGGCCTCCTAAGAAAAATGTACAACCAAAATAAAATTTATAAGAACCAATAGGATTCAAGATGATGATGTCATCCATAATGGATGATTCACCATTTTTGGAGTAAAGTAAAAATATTAAAAAATAATAAAATAATAAAATAAATTTTTCAATTGATATTTTCAACTTATCTCCCAAAGTTTTTACTCAAATTTCAAGTGGGAGTACTTGTTGGATGCGGAATTTAATTCCCCATCCAAGGACTACCCATGTTGCATACTTTCGATGGGTCCACTACACGAAAAATGAGAAATACATAAAAAAACGTGATTGTAATCACGTTTTTTTATGTATTTATCATTTTTCGTGTAGAAGAGTTCATCGAAAGTATGAAACATGGGTACTCCTTGGATGAGAAATTAAATTCCGCATCCAACGAGTACTCCCGCTCGAAATTTGAGTAAAAACTTTGGGAGATAAGTTGAAAATATGAATTGAAAAAGTAGTTTTTTCATTTTTCCCTCTAAAATTTGATGATGTCATCAAATCTTATTTGATTTTTTCCACTATTATTTTATAATTTCCTTAGGAGGCCCATTTTAGACCTCAAAATTCCCCTAATGAAAGTGCCTTAATTTGCGCTGACTATGACATAAAAATGCTAGAAATAGTCCCTGGATGTAGTCATGCAGTCTTGTGCATGTGTCCAGAGCCTCCCAGATGCAGGCATGCAGGCTTCTACATGTGTCCATAGGTCTAAGAGCTCAAAATATCAGTGGGACCTAGAGGCAGGATGCCTGAATGGTTGGGTTGGCTCATGGAGATGTTATTGTTGATGTACAATGTCTGTGTAATGACTTTCCTTCGATTCCACTTCCTTAAGGTCACTTAGGAGGTTGAATCTCATTATAATACCCTCTCGTCGCATGTTTACCCTAGTTGGTTGGTTACTTGGGTAGATGTAGGAGGAGGGTGTCATAGAGTGGTATCATAGCGTGGTTGCAATCTCCTTGGGCGGTGTGTGTTTATTGTGCATTCATGTCGATTGCATATGTGTTCCTCATGATTATGTTCTATGTGCTTGTTGCAAATGCATGGTGGTGGTCATTGTTGCAGTGGTTTCACCATGTTAAATTTGATGGTGTTGTTGATTGGACGTGGTCATAATGAGTGCATGTCAGTTATGCATTTGTTATGCATGTGAGTGCCTATATGATGTTATGCATGAATTTCCATGGTTATGGTTGTTTTCCATGAGGCAATTGTATGCCATTAGGTCATCATGATGTTGTTGATATGTTATGATGTTGATGTGTTGGTTGAGATAGAGCAGGAGATGTGGATCATTAAAGTGAATTTGCAACACTAGACTTTGGGGTAAGAGCAGATCATCATACATGTATTATATGTTGGCAAATGGTTGTTATAATCATTAGGGTTATATACATGTTTTTCATCTTATTGTTGTTGCGGTTACATGTATGCCAAATTCCAGTTGATCAATTTAGTTATATGCATTATAGTTATGTGTATGCATTTCATTCTATTAGATGTTATCATTAAAAACATGATAGATGTTAGTTAATTAGTGTGATCATATGTGTTAGCTTCCTGTAATCAACAAGATTGGCAAAGTCCGACAGTAGGGAGAACATTGTTTCAACCACTTTGGGATTCTAGGATCTAGCCCTCCTGAATCCGGAGAGGGATCTCTCCAATAAATTGCAAAGATGGATTTGTCTTTGAAATTTTATAGTAATGATGTTAGGCTAGTTATGAAGGCTAAGGATTTTGTTTGTTTTTGGATGGTTGAGCATGATTATTATTTGAGGTGGAAAATACTAAATGCAAAGAGTTTCAAATGTGAGAAGTTGTAAGAAATCAGAACAAGCTTTGGCCAAAAATATAGATAATTGCAGGTTTTATTCCATTGGGCTATGGAGTCATAATAGGGTTTAATTGGAACAACAAGAGGCAAGAGTGGTCCATGGGGCAAGTCATCTATGTCTAAGGATCTCTTTAAAGTTGATTTATGGAATGAAATGATACATAAATAAGGGGAATTTAAACAGATGAATAACAAAGAGCAGCCCAGGATCTGGTAAGTACTTTGAAACTAGCCAGCCTTTGATATACTTTCAATAGAAAAACATATTTAAAATAGAGGGAAACTTGAAGGCACTATTGGAGTAGAGACTAGCAGGCCTGGCTCACCACAAATCCTCTCCTAGCTCTGCTTTACTTGGTAACTTTCAAGAAAAAAAAGAATGGCCTAAGATCTATTAAGTACTTCGAAACTAGCCAATTTTTAACACATTCCAAGGGAAACTTTCAGACAGTCTTTTGGGATAAAAATAGGGCCAGGGCACACCATATCTTCCTGAGTTCATCTCTACTTAACATGAACTGAAAATAACATTCAGGAACAATATTTATCTAAGACAGGAGGATGAGGGAACGCAAACATTCCTACTGCTTAAACTGAATTAAATCATTCCTAAATAACAAAAATGGGAAGAAAACATTTAGATAAAGATTTTCAGTCAGAGAAGGGTACTGATATACAGTAGGTCCTAACTCTATGCATGCTGTTATTTATAAGATAATATGAACAAAGTGAAAACAGAAGTAAAATAACAATTCACAATAAGAAATAACATCACCGTCGACATAGACCAGGATCCCATAAATCAGCTTGTATTGATGCTCCAAACTAGTTACAACTTTAAGTCCAATGCTTTAGTTTAGCAATCATCTACACTTCCCAGACTAACTTATCTATCACAAGCAGAGCTCCAAGAGCCAGTGAACACTATTTACAAGTAGAAGTCTCAAGCTCAAGTATATTTCAAAGTTCAGCAACCAACAATCTCTCATCTTCTACAGAAGTATTTATAGAAGAATGAGGAGGTGGGATCTGATAAAATATCTCCCAAGGAAATTAATACAGAGTAATGACTTCTCGACCTTTGAGAGGCTCAATTAAGAAGTTTACGGATGTTCTGTCTATATTAATCTTCTACATTTAAGATTTAAGCTCGGTGGGAGCTTTTGTTGACTTTTTAGGCCCTGTGTCATGTAGTAGTAACTTTGCTGATATTTTATGCATTAAGTTCTTTTAGAAGAATTAACTGTTTGGCTGCACTGAGGCAAGTATTTGATTTTGATCAATAACTTTAGCCTTTGTTTGAATTCTTTGAGGCACAGGTGGCTTGGTGGTAGTTGGGAGGAATCAATTTGCCTCAAATGTGGCAGTGGAGGCCTTTCTGTCTAATAAAACACTTACGATTTTCTTTAACTGTGTTTTAATTTGGAGGATTAGGCTTTTTATAATCAATCTTAGTTGTAATCCCCACAAATTTGTCTTCAATATTCTGTTCTACTGTGTTCTGTCTCTGACACTGATACTCTTTTTAATTATTTTATTGTATGTGTCTTGTTGATGTGAAGTGTTGTGTAGGGCTCACAAGGCATCAATGCTGATGAAGCATCGACGAGACGTGGAGTTTGAACCAGGGATAATTTTAGGGGCGAATTTTAGCCCAAAGGCAAATTTTAAGGGATTTTAAATTTTATTAGGGAGAATTTTTTATATAAAACCCATTTTTTATAGTTTAATAAAGTTAGCCCAAAAAATATTTTAAAAATAATTAATTATTTAACATTAGCCCACCAAAAAAAAGGGCGCACAAAACAAGAAACATGAAATTCGCCCCCGATTTTCCAGGTTTCCATGGCATTCTCCCCCAATTTTCCCGATTTCTATGGCATTCGCCCCATTTTTTCAGTTTTCACTGGTTCGGAGAGGTGGCTGGGCTTTGTGCACACCGATTTTCTAAGTTGGATCCTCTAGGGTTGGATGAGAGGGAGATTCCAGTGGATTTGGATCCAAGGCTGTATGGGTTCACAGAGGCGGATCTAGACCGGGAGTTTTTTCTCGGCGTGTGGAGGATGTCAGGGTTCTTGTCTGAGAATCGACCGGTGTAGACTTTATGGTCAATTCTGAATCGATTGGAGCAAGCTTACTGTGGCACCATTGGTTATGAATACATGCACATACCATACCGTGATAAGTGTAATTGGCTGAGGGAGAAGATTGAGACAGTAGTTCCCAGGGGATACAATGCAGAGCGCAGGCTCGTTATGCTTGATCGGCTCATCTGGAGTTCACAGTTTGAGAATTTCTTGGCTACAAAGTGGACTGCTACCAAGTGGTTTGGGCTCGAAGGCGCTGAGACCTTGATCCTAGGTATGAAGGAAATATTTTATCGGGCAGCTGATATGGGGGTGGAGAGAATTTTTATAGGTATGTCTCATAGAGGAAGATTGAATGTTTTGGGCAATGTCGTCAGGAAGCCATTGAGACAGATTTTCAGCGAGTTCAGTGGTGGCACGAAGCCCGCGTCTGATGAAGTTGGATAATACACCGGATCTGGAGATGTGAAATATCATTTGGGTACATCGTATGATAGACTTACCAGAGGTGGAAAAAGGATCCACCTTTCATTAGTTGCTAATCCTAGTCACTTAGAAGCAGTTGATCCAGTTGTTGTTGGGAAAACTAGAGCAAAACAGTATTATTCAAATGACAAAGAGAGGAAGAAAAACTTGGCTGTATTGATTAATGGAGATGGAAGTTTTGCTGGTCAAGGAGTGGTCTATGAGGCATTGCATTTGAGTGCTCTTCCTAATTACACCACTGGAGGGACTATTCACATAGTGGTCAATAATCAGGTTGCATTCACAACTGATCCCAAAGCTGGAAGGTCTTCGCAATACTGTACAGATGTTGCAAAAGCCTTGAATGCTCCAATTTTCCATGTAAATGGTGATGATCTGGAAGCTGTGGTACATGCATGTGAACTTGCTGCCAAGTGGCGTCAGACATTCCAGTCTAACGTTGTTGTGGATATTGTTTGTTACCGCAGGTTTGGACACAATGAGATCGATGAGCCATCTTTTACACAACCTAAAATGTATAAGGTATATATTCCTCGCCCTTCATTTAATGAATGGTAATTGATGCTTATTGAGGCTAAAGTAGGAGGAAGTAGAAACAAAATAATTGCAGCATAGAAACCTGTTTCATATTACATGAGTTATTCTTTGGAATTCCATAGCGTTAACGTGCATTTATATATCCAAGCCATATTTTACTAGAATGTCAACCAATGCAAAAGAGCACACACATATGGGCCATCACGGCTCTTTGTTTGTACTTTTTTAAGACTCACTTCTCTTTAAATGAAAACCAATAGTGTAGGGAAAGACTGGAAAGACGGCAGATGTAATAAACACTGAACATTATAAATTGGATAATTTTAGTAGGAAACATTATTGAATTCTCAAAGCCATATACCCTTATATTCACTGAGACAGTATCTTCCAATAAATTCAACCCAATTCAACTAAGATAGTCATTTCCATTAATGCCAACTTCATTCAGTGCATCTTTGCATCTATTCTTATGGAAAGTATTACATCTCAACCCCTTTAACAGGGAACTTAGTCTATCTTCACCATTTTTTTGGAAGATATAGATGATGAAGATAGATTTCTTGGAAAAAAAAGGGTGAAGATGGATCAAGTTTCCTTGTATATATATATACCATTTTTTTCCAAGAAATCTATATAATCCATATTTGTTTATTACCTCTAATATCTTATTGGCTATAATTATCCCTATAGCTTATTATTATCTAATATGTATCCAGAATTTTTTTGGAATCATCTTCAACCAAAAAACATATATAGCTAATAAGGAAACCCCTGCAATAAACATGAGCCCCTCCATCAGACCCTCTTGTCATGAAAGCTTTGAACCTCTTGGTTCAATCTTGAACACAGAACATATTTTTTTGATGAAATTCTTTCAACAATTCTGGAGCAAGTCTCTTTAATTAAGCCTCAGTTACTCGTGTAGAAATAACTATTCACAGGGTCTACAATTTAACTAGGTTCCATTTCTTTGATCCTTGCAATGATATAGTGCAATTACAGTCATCTCTGGTATTCTCTCAAATTGTCTTAAATGGCTTTCTAGGCAAACCCTTAACGCATATTTGTAGATGTCCTGTTGCTTCAATGGGAGAGAATGGAGATATGGAGGTAAGTTATTCTGTAAGAGAATGCCTTCAAACTATTGAAGGTTAAGTTAGCAAAGGTCTATCATTTAAAGTTTCTCTAGTACAGTGACTTGCTGCAACCAACACTCCAACGAGAGATGATGTCCAGATCCTTTGGTGAAAAGCTTAAAATTTCTAAGTGAGACACTTTGCTTCCCTACATAATATGTTCTCTGCAAAGAATAATTGACAATTATGATGTCAAAAATTGAAGTTTAGACAATTAAATATTTCCATGAAGTTGATTAAATTTATTATCTGGTAAGCTGTTGTGTAGTGATGGCTTGCCCAGAAATAAGCGTAGGAATGGTTTTCCATATGGATAGCTGTCCATATGAACTTAACCAGCACATGAACAGCATGTATATCTCAATCAACTTTGTACACATCTATATAGTGTTGTATATTATGAATGTTGGTACAATGGCAAGTTGAGAGAATTGGGGATATGTTACAAAGAATGGGCTGATCACACATCTGCGATCTCTGTTCCTCATCAATAAGAAGATGTGATTGTTGTACCCAGAATGTTTGGAAAGTCAACAGACTGAGTCAGCCACAATCCATTCATTATTTATCATGAAAAATCAAGTGCAAGTGGAAAACAGGAAAACTGAATGCTGTTAGAACAATCCCAATTAGTTGAACTTTCAAGAGATAGACTGTCTAGCAGAACTTTTAAGTGCTGCCAGAATTTGTTGCTCTGCTGTTAGAGGGTCGTGAGTGATTCCATCCAGCCAGATGTTAATATTGTTACAGCCAGATCTGAAGAAGCCCATTGTCTAAGTTAGTTGACGAATCGGAGGCGTGCATGGAAGCTGGCTGTAGAACGTTGTTTTTTGTTGTCTGAACTGTAGTCTTATAAACTGAGTAGCAACAGAAAAGTTGTTCGTTGCTGAATGATGCTGAGATGCAAAATTTTAGTTTTTTCCCTGATGAAAGGATCAAGGCCTTTTCCCCCTCACTCAGAAATTAAATGTAATGTTGGTATATAAACAAAAGTTGCGCTCTGGATTTTTAATAGCCCCTTGGTTTTGACCAGACCACAGTTTGGAGGGGAAATTAATATCCAAAGTAAAAGGGAATAAAGATGTTCAATACGTCGTCCTGGGGGGGTAGCTCAATTGGTTATCCGAGAAATGTGAAACTGTTGTAACTCGAAAGACCCAGGTTCAAATCCCCCTGTTGTGACCCAGGCTACGGGGAGGAGGACAATTCGTAGCCCCCCATAGGTTTTGTTAAATTCAGATAACCATGGTGTTCTATGCTTGATGCACCTTTACTTCAATTTTTCTTAGGCCCAATACAAAATAGCAATCACATAAACTTGAAAGTACAATGTTGTTAGAACACAATAATAGATCAATAGAAGACAAGCCAAATATAGATCAGATTTACAATTCCTTTTGTCCAGCAAAGATATGAGATATTTTGGCGTTACGACGGTCAGCAGGATGCTTCAACCAGCAAAGTCTTTCTCGGTCAGCCAGCACTTTCATGTGTCACACCCACAGTCCTCAAAGACAGCTCATCACAAGTCAAACATGGACAGCGCATAAAAGTCAACACAGGCAGTTTCAGAAAAGTCAATGCAGCAAACTAGGGCTTCGGTCAAACAGCCTGAAATTTCTCAATTTTAGTGCCCAACTATACGGCCTTCTAAAATCAGAATTTGTACAGAAGATTGAGGTCAAACAACCAAGGGTTGACCACGGTCAGCACTGGTCAACGCTGCAGCAGAAAAGCCCTAAACAGATCAGCGCAGAAAACAAAAAGCCCTAAACAGATCAACACAGAAAACAGCAGCTTCGCTCCAGAGGCGTGAGGGAAAAGACCTCCAAAGGATATCGAACCAATTAGATCACAATGAGATAATGTGTGATGAGATGATGAGAAAATGACCTCCAAGTCTCTCCAATTTATATTCATCAATGAGGGTGTGTGACACATCTCTTAGGCATATGGGATAAATCTGGCTGACCTTGCACATGTGGAAAATAAATTCAAAATCAATGTTCTACTCATCCGATCAAGATGATCATTAGATCAATCTTGCACCTCTCCGAAAGAGGAATCCAACAAAAATATGACTATCATCATATCAGCAGTGCAACATGGAGTTTGGACCTAGTTGCCCAAAATAACACTCCCTTTCAACTAGGGAGAACTCCATCTGTCCACAAGTGCCATCCATCATGTACCAAACCAAATCAGAAAGGGCTTATTTATAACCAGTGAGGTGCCTTGAAGCACCACTATCAATTAACCAGACATCCAGGGTGTCGGGTGGAGATGCAGCGAAGAGGGCTGATACAAGAATAAATTCATTTCTCTTATTATCAACAACATTAGACTCATCGTACCTGGAATTTCTTGACCTCTTGAAAGGTTGCCCATTTACATTACGATCAGAGGGAGCCTTCCTTTTTCCTTGGAACTTGTTGTTCTCGCCATTCCTTCTCGATTTGTTGTTTTCATCATCCCTAGGAGAGTCCCTTCTATTAGGGCACTCTCTTGCATAGTGACCACTCTTGTTACGAGTGTAACATCTTCCCTTCCTTCCTTTGGGCCCCGCTCTACCATGGTCTTGATTTCTTGGGCCACCATGGTTCTTCTTCTTTGCATGAGCGACAAAGGAAGAAGGGTCACTTCCATTACCATTAGAGGGTGTTAATCAATTAAATGTATTATCAGGCTGCTCAATTAGTCGACATTAATCGATTAAATTAATTAATGTGCTTTTCCTAAGAAATACTTGGGAAAGAAATCATATTGGTTGTTCCTCTCAAACAACTACCTAAAGAAGACTTCTCCTCACTAATGCATGACACCAGCCTATCAAACAACTACCTAAAGAGGACTTCTCCTCACTAATACACGTCACAAAATGTGGTGTTAATGGAACCCCATAAACTTAATGAAAGGAATTATGCACTTTGGTAGCCAAATACGAAATAACTTCCCAAATTCAAAGACTCGTGGGAGATAGCCACAGGGGAAGAAATGAGACTGGCTGATTGAATCCATTAAATGTTTTTTGATGATAGGAGTCAGTGTGGATAATATTTATCCTGGTGTTTGTATTAAATGTGAGCTGTAAACCACCTTGATCTTGTCTCCATCTAACTTTTTTGTTAAAAATAGTGCACTCTTTATTTGCTGAGAAGAACATTGAGAGCATTTTCCAAAATCATGGCTTTTTTGTCCTTACCTTCTTTCATTGATTTAAGCTTGTGTCACTTTCTTTCTTTCTCAAAAATTTGTAAAAGTCCTTATGTCATGCACAGTACTTCTATCATACTGCCACGTCCTTGATGGTAGTGTATGATAATCAGTCACACTGAAAACATCACAACATACTTCGTCTAAATAATACTCCAAGCTGATAGCAACCAAGCACCGATGGGATACATATATTTGATGGCCATCTTGCACCCACCCTAGTTTTTATGGAGTTGGATGTGGTTCCTTAACCAAATTCAGACAAGAGACTGTGCATGAAGTCATTAATTCTCATTGCTACCCAAATCAATTACCAATTTAGATACTTTATCTTTTATTTTCCATTTTGTATGGAAAATGCTCTTTTGTAGTAATGGCTCGACTTCGTCTTCGTGGCAGCAGCTGCATTTGATGGAGGCTCTTGAATATTCCCCTGTATCTAGAGGATCCTGAGCCAACGGCTCTGCTCCCGCAACTCGTAGATCACGCATTGTCTTCCCGGCCATCGCCATGCGTCGCATGATCCCTCGCCATTCTGAGGGGAGCCCAATACATAGCTCTATGTATCAGTCATCTAAATCCTGCCATCCATGCTCCGACACACCAGTCAGCAGTCCCTCACATCTACGACGAAGATCCTCCACCAATGTGGCCATCTCTTCATTCTGTCTTGTCCTCGATCCACTTGCGCCTGAAGTACCTGCTGCTGCTGGTCGTCCCATATATCTGGCTGGTTTCACCGGAGCTATATCTGCATCCCAAACAATATAAGGATTAGTACCATGAATACTAGTCACAAACTATAAAAAGAAACATAACAGATTAGTTGCTTTTCACTCACCATCCGGTCCCCATACTCGACCAGGTGGCAGCGGCAAGTCACCTAATGAACACTTGCATTGGATAATTTGTATATGATGCCAGACTCTTTTACTGGTCCAAAGTTTACAAGTTGGACTAAGATCATCAATATAGAAAATACTGAAAATTTTTTGACGTTTGATGAAAAAGGGATACTATGTATCATAGTGCATGGGTATATGGTCCCCTTTCATTATATTAGTAAGACGGGACGAATCACCAAAGATTGCCCTGTGTCAAGAGACCAATTTGATAATATTGTGATCTCAGTGAGACAAAATTTGATAGAAATTGCAAGATCACTATCATCAGAGATAAGAGAACGATTTCCTCGAGACGAATTGTTGGAGGCCATGTGTGTGGTATACCCTCAATATTGGAACAATTGTCAATGTTCAAGAAATTTAAAAGCCGATTTTCAAAAGAGATTAAAATGTTTAGTAGACCACTTTTGCAAGAAAGTCTCAATACATGGAGAACAGATTGAAGGTATTTTAGATTCATCAAAATTGTATCAACAAGGTGGACGCTTTGCTGAAAAAATGTGGAAGCAATATCCTTTTTTGGAGAATCCTAATGAAAACGGTGTTATAACAAGATTATGGAATACTTTAAGTGCTAGCCAATACCTGCAAGAAAACATATCAGAATATTTTAAATTAGCAGATTTGTGTCAAACCATGATTTTGGGATCAATGGAGGATGAGAGAATGTTTAGTGCACTATCATTTTTGAAGTCAAAGTTGAGGAACAAGCTTGATAAACATGTGGATACATGTTTAAGATTATATGTAACAAAGTATGACGTTGACAATTTTCCATATGAAAGAGCACTAGCGCTTTGGCGATCATATTGTGATAGAAGGGGAGAAAACAATATAACAAATTTATCTAATGAACTTGATACAGAACATAATGTTTTGGAGGCTCATAATGACAGTACATCTAGAGAAGATCGTGTTCACAATGTAGAAAATGATGACCAAGATGAGAGCTGGGAAATTGAAATACCCTAGGACTCTTATTTTGGTATACATGTTCCGTTGATCATGCAAGATTACTACATGTCAAATTCAGGTAAAAATGGGTTCTATATTTTGTATTTTTCATTGTAACATTGCAACTACATTTCTTTCATGTGTGTTATTTTAAGATTGATATTTCATATTTAATCCTTACATTGTTTGTTTCATATTTGTGACAGGAAATGAAGCTGGATTTGATGATTTTGGGACCTATTTTCACATAGATAGCATTTGACTAGTATTAAATGATAAATAACTAATTTAACAAGACTAATGCAAAGCATCAATGGGCTCATTCAAGTACATGAAACTACCTTGATGTCTAGCTTTGACATCTTGGAAAATTTTAATGGTATATATGTTGCTTGTGTTTGGGGAATTTTGCTGAGTTTCAAGTTTTATATTGTCTTGGAAAATAATTATTGATATTTGGAAAATGTGTGATTTTATATTGGTATTGGAAACGAAGCTAGTTTTGATCTTTGATTGGAAATGAAGTCAAATTTGATGAAGTTGGGACCTATTTCTTTTCACATAGATAGTTTCATAGTATTAAATGATAAAGAACTAATTTAAGAAGTCTAACGCTAAGCAACAATGGGCTTATTCAAGTACATGAAATAGTGTTAATGTCTAGCCTTGATATCTTTGAAAATTTTAGTGGTTTGTTTGTTGCTTGTTTAGAGGAATTTGTTGAGTTTGAAATTAGTCTCTTGAATGCTTATGGTTCTCATATCATGCATATATTGATAGATCAATAGATCTAGTTCTATTATTATAATCATTATTGTTTTCTTTATATATTTGGTGGTTTGAGGAAAGATATTTTATTTCCTTTCACTTTGTGGAATGATTTCGACATCTTCACCTTTTAGAATATAGTAGAATATTTTTCTTATTATAGATTTTTCTTGGAAAAGAATTATTGAGAGTTAGGTGCAAATGCACAATGTTGTGTAGCATTAGTGTGATAAATATGGGATAGTGCAAAGCATAGTTTTGAAGATTAGTCTAAGTTGACTCGTACCTAATCAACTCAGTCAAGTTGATTGTTGGTTGAACGGCTAATTGTTGGGTCAATGGACAGAAGGTCTTGCAGGCACAAATACCAAAGGGAAAAATGGAGCCCATCATGGGGTACTCTTTGTAATTCTCCACCACTGCTACCTTTCCTCAAACTCCTCTCCAACCTCAATATCAGTGCTAGTAGTAGCATGACAAACAACACTACGCTTAACAGAACTAGAAGAACGCGTTTTCCAAACTACACGAGAACTACTTCCCTCACGAGTCACCATGTGCCATGCTTGGTCTCGGTGGTTCTCTTCCTTCTACTCCTGGTTCAATTACCATATCTTCATTGGAACCAACACTCCGAACACCACTAGACAACGATTCACCATTTTGTAGTAGTGATTCGCCATTTGTACTGGTGATTCGCGATGATTTTACAGGATAATATAATCTCGTGAGAGATTCGCTAAAAAATTATATATACATATTATATTATTAATAAAATCGCCTTCCATTTTTCCTATGTATCATGGGGATTCACCTATTTTATATATATATAAATTTAGGGGGGTTCTTAAAATTTTCCCTGGTTTGAACCCTGCGAATAGTTTCCTTTGATGAATCAAAGGCATGTGAATTGTCATTCCCGGCCTTCGACCTTTCTTTCAATATAATGGAAAACCATTAAACACCTGCAAAAGTACATAAAAATATTATAAAATCCTGCGTTTTTTGGTATAAAGCTTCAGAGGGTGTGGAGAGGTGCGTGGTCGTTGGATGGCATCATCCAACGGTTGGGATCTATTTGCGGAGGTTAAAGGAGAGCAGAGGGAAAAATAAGTCAGAACCGTTGATCGCGCGGAGATCAACCGTGGGGATTACGTGCCTAAAATCCTCTTGGTGGAAGGCGAAGGGTGATGAAATAATGCAGGAATGATCTAGGACCGTCTGATCTGAACATGTGGACAGTCTAGATTCAATCGGAGGATCGCATGATTGGAGGAGGAAAGAGGGAGGGTGTTACGAAAATATCCGATGCGATTAGATATAGACCGTTAATCTGAGGGCCAGATCAATGGTGGGGAATGAATCTGGAATTGGCGATCGGAGGTGGGCTGATGTGATTGCGCGATCAGGGAATGTTCGATGCGATTGCGTGATCGTGGAATGGCCGATGCGATTGTGTGATCGAGCCATCGCAATCGGAGGTTTCAATGTTTACACACAAAAAGAATTGCGCTTGTTTGGAAGTTCTGATGCGATAAGCACTCGATGGGTCTAGCGCCTGGTTCTAGCACCAGGGCATATAATGGGGAAGTGGTTTAGGACTTAGCCCAAGGGGGCTTAAGTCTTTATACAAAAATATGTATTTTTTATGATTTTTTCAATGTTTTTCAATGGATTTGGGGGTTTCGGTATAGTTTAAAAATGAGTTTTAAACTATGTAAAAATGATTTTCATGAATGGAAGAAGGGGAATCATGAAAATAGAGGAGTTTTGTGGAGAAAAAGGGGAGAAAAATGAAGGTTAGTTTTTGAGTGGAGGAGGGGGAAAAAGGGGTTTTTTGCAGCAGTCTTTTCTCATGAAATCAGTAGAATTTCAGAGTGTGAAATGGAAACAACAGTGAAGATTTGGACAGAGGCATGAGGCCTTCAAGATTCTTCAAGAGATAACACTTTTTAGCAGTAAAATTTGTTCCTTGAAGACTCCAAAAATGTCTTAGCCACCATTTGATATGACAAATTTTATAGGTGGCTAACAGTATGTACATGCGTTGGTTATTCGAGCATGGTATTAACTTGATGACTATGTTATATTTTGTTGATGAATATGTTATATGTTAACTTGTAGTTATCACGATGATTATGTTATATGTTGTTGATGAGCAGGTTATAAGTTAACTTATTATTGTTATATGTTAGCTAACTTGATGATTAGGGTTATTGCATTAGTATCTTGATGTTATATGTATCATGGTGATATGGATTAGTCTGTGTAGATGATTATGGCTATGACATTCAAGTATGAGTTAATACGTTGTGATATCATGTCATACTAATGTAGGCTAATTGTGCATATGTGATTTTTATGCATGAAGGGCAATTTTTTATGAGTTTATGATGTGAACATGTTAGCTAATTACTGTCATGGATATCATGACCTTATTTATGTTTGAATTGATATGTTGAGAAGTTATATTGTGCCAAATTGTATTGATTGCACAGACAATATAGCCTCCCCTGAGATACATTAAGGTATGCTTTCTTAGCCTCAACTAATTTGTACTTGAATGTTTGATTATGTCGTTTGTTTTTTGTTTGAGTGTTAGTGTCTATTACATCGTCTATTTGTTGTTGAATGTTTTATTAATCACATGATATGAGTATGTGCTTATAATATTGAATAAAGAAATAATATTTTCTTAAGATGGTTGTAGTAATTCAATATGTGTGAGATAGTTGATGTGTACTTAAGTATAAGAAGGTGATAGTTGTAGTATTGTGATTTTGAATACTAGTTTATTATGACATGGTTTTTAGTCTTGGAAAAGGTTGATTTCAAATTGATAGATATGATGTCTTGATAAGTGGGACATGTGTGAAAAGTTGCATAGAAACATGCTTGGTATTAGAATGACAAGGTAATAGTTGAATTGTTTGTATAACTAACAACAACATGGTGTGATAGCATGTAGTAAGATTCAATTGTAGCAAGGTAAATGGTAAAAGAAACGAATTGGGTAAGAATTCCTTTGGCTATGTTTGGAATCCCTAATTCCAAACGAATGAGTGCTTTACATACATGAAGCCTTCTTAAACGTAATCTTTGCTGAAATTATTTGGATATGTGCTATATTTATGAACATGTATTTGAAAGGTATAACAACTAGTTTCCATCTATGGATATATTCATTAAGGAATTAGATTTCCTTGAGAGGTGTACGTGTTCAGTTACGAGAAAGCATGATTGACACAATAAGGTAAGATAACTGGTATATTGTTATATTTATTTATGCGCTGAAAATTATGTGGTTATGGAAGTATGATGCAGGGGATTGCATGGCAAGAGACTGCCATGAAATATTGAAGAAGGCTCAAGTTGATCTTTCTCTTGGAAGCATTGGGAAACTATGGGGATTGAATCATGGTGTTTATTTCTAGTCTTGTGATATTGGTATTTTGTGATTTGTTTGAGCTTTCTTTATGGGTTTTTTTTTATGTCTAGTGCAAGGCATTTCCATTTTGTTTGTGTTTTTTTATTACTATTAGTTTTTAGGTTTTTCCTCTTGTTATTTTCTTGTCTTTCCTTTTATGTTTAGAGTCTTGGGAATTGGTTTGGGAAAGAGGAAATTTGATGGAGTTTGGGGAGAGCTTTGTGGTACCCAACAGGTAATAAAAGTCTTGGCTGAAGCCTGGTGCATGTATAAGGTCTGCGAAAGGTAAGAACATGACAACCTATTTGATTGGTTTGGCCCATTGAGGTAAATGGACGATGCAAGAACAATCACAAGAAAGGTAACTTTAAAGGTAAAGTGAATGGAACTAAGGTGTTAGATGCCTTGTATATGTTGGGAACTATTGTTCTCAACATTGTGCATGTTGTGCACGAATAAAGGTAGTTGTACTAACCTAGAAATTATGATATCTAGTAATTATGTTGTGATCATGATTATGATAATGTCTATATATGTATATATGCATGTATGCCAATGTTGTTGTTTGACGGGATCATGATTTATTTATGTTGATGTATATATATGTATATATGCATGTATGTATGTCACTATCTGACGAGATCATGATTGATTTATGTTGATGTTTCTATATGTATACATATATGTGTGTATGTCATTTCTAACAGGGTCGTTATGGATCATGATTGTTTAATGCTAATGTTTATATGTATATATGTGTATGTATGTCGTTGTCTGATAAGATAATGATTGTTTTATGATAATGATTATATATATGTATGTGTGTATGTATCTGTGTCACTTTATGAGAGGGTGTTCAAGGATCATTCTTGTGGAGGAATGATTTCTTATGTAGGTGAATGGCAAGAAGAGGTTCTTGGTCTTATGAGGAATCAAGTGGGAAGAGTAACTATGAAATATCTATGAGGTCTATATAATGTGGATATGAATTGATATTATATTATTTTACTATGCCAATATTTATGTTATAGACAGGTAATTTTGTGGGGTACATCAACGAAGTGAAAGTAGTGTGATCTGCGACATGCTAGGATAAGCATGGATAATGGAAAGACACTAGAAGAAAGGTTGCTTGTGTGGTCAGTGTGTTGTCTAGGATGTGAAATAAAAGTATTGTGTATATGTTGTGCATGTTGTATATTCAGTGATTGTACCTATGGTGATGTGTACATGTAACATATGTAGTATTGTGTACACACGATGTTGTATTCCTGTCATATATATGGTGTTGTGTGTATATTTCATACGCAGTGCTAGGTGATAGGTATATATGGTGCTATTTACATGTTGGATATGTGGTGTTGTGTACGTATGGTGCTATGTACATGTTGTATATGCAGTGATAGGTACACATGGTTTTGTGTGTGTACTGTACATATGGTGCGATGTACATATGGTATTGTGTGTATGATTGTACATGTGGTGTTATGTGCATGTGGTGTTGTGTACATGTTTTACATGTGGTGCTATGTACATGTTGTACATGTGGTTCTATGTGCAGGTGGTGTCGTGTACATGTCCTGCATGTGGTGATGCGTACATGTGGTGTCATGTATATGTCATGCATGTGGTGTTGTGTACATGTGGTACTCTGTACACATTTTATAGGTGTTGCGGTGTACATTTGGCATTGTGTACACATTTTGTAGGTGGTGCAATGTGCATGTGATGTTCTTCACACGTTTTGCAGATAGTGTTGTGTACAGGTGGTATTGTGTACATTTTGTGCATAGGGTACTGGTATACATGTGGTATTGTGTGCATTTCGTACATGCTGTGTTTCGGGAATGTACGTGACATGTGTATTCGTGGTATCGTGACATGTGTATTCATTGTGTTGTATTTTACACCGGGTGTAGGTGTATGTGTTATATGTCGGTATGGGAATATGTATTGTGTGGTTTTGAATGTCGTGTATGGTTGTATGTGTGTGATACATAATATGTGTATGTGCACATGGTTGAGGATAAGGCATTGGCTGTTTGTCAAGTGTGAAAACTGATCGGATGTGTGTACAAAAGAACAAAGGCAGAAGTAAGGGTCGAAAAAGGACAAGTATCAATATTTTATTTTAGTTATATTATGCATGTGATCTACGATTATGATTTATGATGGTTACATGTGATTTAAGATTATGGTTTATGGTGATTTCATGTGATTCATGATTTTAATTTATGATGGTTGCATTTTGAGCTAACCAGATGTGATATGTTTATTCGTGATGATTTGATCAAACAATTAGTTTGAATTTTTGTGATAGGAAGTGAATAGGATTGTAGGTGTACCTTATTAACAAGTTAACAATGAGGTATGATTTGAGTTTATTTCAATTTTTTTTGAATCTAATGAAAACTATGTGATTGATACCAGAAGCATGAAAATTCCCAGTTGGGTAGTTGAAATTGACTACAAGAATTAGCAGCAACAACAAAAGGAATTGAAATAGAAAGAAGTATGTTGGTAAAGCACTTCAGGAGTAGGGCCATTGTGGGACACTGGTACCCAATAGTTTCCATTTATTTCCATAATCATTCCATGACCGATATGATGGTTTTTAGGCAGGTATTGCCTTGGTTTTTGCATCTTCCGATGCAAGGAAGCCTTGCCAAGGGATGGATCACCTGGGATAGGGGATGTCAGGGGACTTAGAAGGTGAGTGAATGCACTGAAGGGGATCACCATATTTACCTAGGGACTGGGTAGAAGATAAGGGAAGACTGAGGATATACTTATTTTGGTCTTTATCATTTCCATATGGAATCAAATGCACATTGGGAGTGTGCCCTGGAAGAATGAGCTGGTAATTTTTCACTGAGAGGACAAGTAGCGCAGGATTGTAGCGCTGGAAATTGGATGAAGTTTTGATTTTGGAATTAAATGTTGGAATTCCTGGGAAGGAGGTGAATCCTAGTAATACTTTGAGGGTGGAGGTGTGAGACTCTGGTTTCCCTTGTTGTTGATATGGGCATCGTATCCTTTTATTTGTTGATTGAGAAATTTTTTATATGTGTATATGTGTACATCATTGTAAATGCCGTAATGAGATGTGTTATAAATCTCTAGTAAACAGTATGATTTTCATGATGATTTTTTCTTTTGACTAGGTCATTCATTGTAAGTACTGCAATGAGTTGTGTTATAAATCTCCATAGGAAGTATGTTTTATTTTCAACGGTTTTCTAGTTTGTAGGTGTCATTGAACACCAAGGATAGTGTTCCCCCAAGGGGGAGGGTTCTGTAATAGACCTGGTGAAAATTCCATGTAATAAAAGTTAATAAAGGAAAAAATAATAAGCACGCTTGATGGGACACATATTCCAAGATGAACGTTGGGAAAAACTGTTGAGATTCAACAAGATGATGATCCTAGTGAAAATTAAGCACCTACACTAGGTGGGGCCCACAGGTTATTTTTAGGTGATATGTCTATTTTTAGAATTTGGATCAAAGTCTATTTTTAGCAGTAATATATTTATAGATAGTTGAGAAAATTATATGAATGGATGGGTTTCTATTTTTGGAATGCATGTGTGAAGTTGTTTCGTCGAATGCATGTCTAAAAATAGAATGCATGTCGATTAATGTTAGCCCTTAACAATAATTAGAAAATAAATAATAATATATTCTCTTGAAGCACTTGATTTCAGTTAACTGATGTGGCAAACCAGTTAACTAAAGGAATTTCAAGTTCAAAGGTTGGTTGGTGGGACATGCTAGTGGACTTCATTGTAACTGAGGGATACAAAGTTGTAATAGAGTTGGATGTGTAGTTATGTGAGTTGTAAAGTAGTTTAACTTAGTTAAGTGAGTTAAACTCAGTTGTGCTAATTGTAACTAAAGATACACTAGTGAGATATCAGTGAATTAAATATCAAATTAATTCACATGGAGTGATCTCACATGCAACTAAATATTTACTACTGTTAACTACATGCATGTCAAATCCAGTGGAGACCAAGTTGAGAGATAGGTGAAAGGGACAATTTGACTATCAGTTGTGACTATAGTGGGTGCACAAGTGCAACCAAACACATATTGGAGATGCCAATGAGGATTTCACAGTCAAGACAAGTCAATATCAAATTCATTCAGAGGTTCTTGACCATCAGGGATTGCGTAGTGGAGGTAGGATGTCAGGAGGCAGTAAATTAGTGCATGAATATGCCAATTTTTGTATGACAGTGTGAGATGATTGTATATTATACTGAGAGCTCTTGGATTAGATTTTTGTGTGATATTGTTTCATGATCAATGATATATGCATAATATATGATAGTAGGGTTTTTAGCTTTATGCTTTCCTGGTAAAAACATCTGTGCTATGTGTGGTTGATCTTTCTTCATGTGTTTGCAATTGGCGATTAAATTTCCGCAAAGATTTAAGTACAAGGATTCTGTCTTTAATAGTGGCATCTAATTGTTAGATCAGGAGAATCTGACAATACATAATTGTATTGAAAATTTCTACATGGTATTGGAGAAAATTAGATTGGAATATTGAAGCAGTAACTGAGTTTGTTGGTGGAAACAATTCTAATTTGCTGCAAGAATTTCTTGGTGCGACAATTAAGTAAACATCAAAATGGATTTCAATGGTTTGCGGTTAGATTATGAACTCGAGGGAAGCTCAAACTACCTTCCATTGAAGGATAGGATGGAGGCGATGCTTGAAGATAATGGCTTGAAGGAATTCATCGACAGTGATGTTCCTAAGCCCACTTCAATGGATGTTGCATTACTTGACGCATGGAAAAAGAAAGTAGTAAAGCCAAGAAGGATTATATTGGAAGGTATGAGAGACCATATTGTCTCAAACCTTCATGGGAAAGCCACTCCATTTGCAATGTGGAAGGTTTTGATGAATCTTTTCCAAAGCAGCAACGACCATAGAAAATTAGCGCTGAAGGATAAACTCAGAAAGATCAAGATGGAGAAGGGAAACAATATTCCTAAGTATCTCACAAAGTTTGTCCAATATAAGTATGAACTGGGAGTGTGGGAATCACGATTGCTGATGATGATTTGGTGACTTTCGCTCTCTTGGTGTTGTGAAATCAGCTTAGAAAATAGAAGAAAAGAGAGGGGGCAACCTCCAACACATTAGATAAATGAATGATTCTTGGATGATACAAATTAAAAAACCTCCTTTATATATATAGGAGACCATGGGGCCACAATGTAATCCTAGTGGGGCCACAATGTAATCCTAGCCGACTTAACAATAATAATTTAAGGGCACAATAATAACAATATGGGGGTTACATGGCTACAATAATAACAATAACGGGATTACACTAACAACAATAAGGGACTATACTATTAATATAGGGACCTAACATGCCCCTCTCCTTCAAAAAAGTGTCGTCCTCAACACTTAAGTAGCTCTGGGTGCTTTTGTATAAAATTCTCATCCTCCCATGTAAAATCTTCAGTGGGTAAGTTCTTCCACTTGATGAGATACTCTGAAATTTATCAATTTCGTAGCTTTTGAGTTCTTGTTTCCATGACTGCTTCAGGTTCCAATATGATTTTTCCTTCATCATCAAGTTTTGGCAATATTTTTTGAACTAGAAGATTTTCACCTATAAACTTCTTTAAGAATGAAACATGGAAAACTGGATGCACTCATGAAGAAGCAGGAAGCTCCAATTTGTATGCCATAGTACTAGTCTTTTGCAACACCTTGTAAGGACCATATTACTTTGGCGATAATTTATTATCCTTCTTAGCTTGCTTGAGGGAAATTTTTTTGTATGGTTGTAGCCGTAAAATTACCCAGTCTCCTACATCAAAACTTCTCTTGTTGCAATGTTGATCTTTTTGTTGTTTCATTCGATTTTGTGCCAATTCAGGTTATCCTTTAAGAGTTGGAGAACTTCTTGTTGATGCTCGATGTGATCTTCCACTGCTTGAACATTTGAATTTTCTCTTAAAGATGATGTGATGGACGATGGATGATATCCATAAAGTGCCATAAATGGGGTCATTTTTGTTGCAGTATGGAAGGAAGTGTTATACCACCATTCAGTGAGAGGTAACCACTTAACCCATTGTGTTTTTTTATCAGATACAAAACAATGAATATATCCTTCCAAAAATTTATTTACTATCTCAATTTGACCATCAGATTGAGGATGATAAGATGAGCTATGAGCTAATTTAGTACCCAAACAAGAAAATAAGTTCGTCCAAAAATTTCTAGTAAAAATGGGATCTCTGACGCTCACAATAACCCTTGGGTTTCCATGTAGATTTTGAATTGTGTCCATAAATGTAGTAGCAACTGTACTTGCTTTAAATGGATGAGATAATGCACAAAAGTGTGCATACTTGGTAAGTTTATTAACTACCACCATGATGACACTCTTTCCTTCGGACATAGGTAAACCTGTGATAAAATCCATTGAAATCTCCTCCCAACTTTGACTTGGAATGGATAAAGGTTGTAGAAGACCCTGGGTCTTAATTGTCTCAACTTTATTCTGCTGGAAAACCAAACATTCCACCACAAAATTTTGAATATAAGATTTAAGGCCATCCCAAAAAAATTCTTTCTTCACCCTGTGGTAAGTTTTTAAAAATCCTGAGTGTCCTCCTAAAGGAGAAGTGTCCAATTCCAAAATAATATTTTGTTTTATTTGGGAATTATTACAAATATATAAGTGATATTTGTACCGTAAGGAGTCATTTTTCCAACTAAATGTATCAGATGTACTAGTATCTTGCTACAACTTTTGAATGGGTGTCCACACTTCTTCGACCTTCTTCCATTCATCCCTTGCTTCGGTTATCCAATCTGGTTGGATAATAGAAATGGCACAAAGCAATGCTTCCACCTCTTCATTCTTTCTTGAGAGTGCATCTGCAAAGACATTTAGCTTCTCTTTTTTGTAGATTATTTCAAAGTCATAACCCAACATCTTTGTGACCCATTTTTGTTGCTCTTCTGAATATATTCTTTGTTCCAAAAAGTGTTTAAGACTATCATGATCAATTTTTACCTTGAAGTGTATTCCCATTAGGTGAGTTCTCCATTTATTTAGTGCATGAATTATTGCTAACATTTCCTTCTCATAGATAGCTTTCTGTAAATACTTTCATTTGATTGGATGACTTTCAAAAGAATTGGGTCTTCCTTCTTGCATTAAAAGAGCACCAATTCCATTTCTTGAGGCATCACATTCCACAATAAAGGTTTTTGTGAAGTCTGGCGTAGCTCAGACCGGTGCTAGGCACATTACCTCTTTAAGATGTTCAAAGGCCTTAGTTGCTTCAGGAGTCCATGAAAATGCATCTTTCTTCAATAATGCTGTTAGAGGTGCTACTATTCTCCCATAATTATTAACAAACTTGCAATAATACCTTGTTAACCCTAGAAATCCTCGCAACTGCTTTATGGTTGTGGGGAATTTCCATTCCTTAATGGATTTAATTTTTTTAGGGTCTACCTTAACACCCTCGTGAGATACAATACGACCCAGATAGTCCACCCCTTGTACTCCAAAGAAAAATTTGGATGTTTTTGCATATTTTCTCCTACAATATTTTGAGCACCTTGTCAACATGTTGAACGTGATCCTTCCAAGACCTGCTGTAGATTAGTATATCATCAAAAAATACTAGCAAAAATTTTCTAAGGGTTTGAAAATGGAATTCATCAACCCTTGAAATGTAGAAGTTGCATTGGTAAGGCAAAAAGGCATGACCAAAAATTCATAATGGCCCTCATGAGTTCGAAATGTTGTTTTTGGAATATATTTAGTCTTCATTCTAATTTGATGATATCCTGAATGAAGATCCAACTTGGTAAAATAAATTGCTCCATGTAATTCATCCAATAATTCATCAATCACAGGAATGGGAAATTTATCTTTAATGGTGAGCTTATTGAGCTCCCTATAATCCAGTCACATGCGCCATGATCCATCCTTATTGTGTACCAATACTACAGGAGTAGAGAAAGAACTTTGACTAGGTTGAATTATACCAGCCTCTAACATTTCTGCAATCATATGTTCAATTTTGCTCTTTTGGACATAAGGATATCTATAAGGTCATGTTTGGAGGAACAATTCCTGGAATCAAATGAATAGCATGATCATGATCACAAATAGGTGGGATTCCTTTAAGAGTTTCAAACACCTTGGAATGATTGTCTAAGAATTTTTGGAGATCTGCAGAAATAGATGAATTTGATGTTGGAACTTCTATTGAGCATAATTGTGCAATCATGCCTCATTGTTATTTATTTAGAAGCTTTTTCATGACATTAGAGCTTATTATATTTCTCGGCTTCCCTGCAATACCCCGTAATTCAACTTCCTTTCCTTCTAAAAAAAAATTCAAGAAAATTTCTTGAAAATTAAAAGAAACCATCCCCAAAGATTGTAACCATTGTACTCCTAGTACAAAATCAAGACCTCCTATAGGAATGGAAATCAATGGAATATTCAATAAATACCCCCCCATGGTTAGATTGATATTATGGAGTTTTCTAGAGCAAATTATAATTCCTCCATTTGCAGCCATCGCTTGACATTTTGGTTATGGGTATAGGAAACAATTCAATTCCTTGGCTACCTTACAATGAATAAAATTATGGGTACTACCTGAATCAATCAACACTATTACCTTTTTCTTCTTGATATGTCCTTCTATCTTGAGAGTTTGATGAGTGGTAATTCTTGCCAATGCATTACACGATATGGTTAGACTCATTTATTCCTCTTCTAGGGCTGGTTCCTGGTGTATATCCTCTTCTTTTGAAGATTATTGTTCATTTTCTTCTTCCTCTTCACAATCTATGTAAAATAATTTCTTCTCAACACACTTATGACCTTTAGTGTATTTTCTATCATAATTGTAGCAAATCCCTTTTTCTCTTTTTTCTTCTAATTTTTGTGGTGTGAACCTTGTAGGTTGTAGAAATCTAGCAGTAGCAACACTTCCCTCTTTATAGAAGTGACTGGTAGGCTTCCTTGTTGCCATAATTTTACATTCACTTTTTCTTGCCAACCTGAATGCCTTCTCCAATGAATCAGGTTCCAAAATGCAACCTTCATGTTGGATGTTATCCTTTAAAGTACCTATGAAGAGATCAATCCTGTATTCCTCTAGAATATCAGTTACCCTTATATTCAATTTTTGGAAGTCCTCAATGTGCTTCCCCACTGAACCCTTTTGTTTGAGATTTATCAATTGGCTAAAGAAGGTGTTGCTCTTTGTATCCTCATAATGTGTTATCATTTCCTCCGTAAAAATTGACCAAGCGACAATTTTTTTACGGGAGCAAAGTCATTGATACCATACAAATGTGTTTTGTTCTAAATGTAAATTTGCAATGCATACCTTTTGTGTGTTTTGCACATTATTGAGATTAAAATATTTCTCCATCTGTAGTATCCATGTTACAGAATTCTTTCCATTAAACTTCCTCATATCAATTTTTGGAATATGGTGGTTCTTTCGTCCAACATTAGAGTTCATGAAATCATGATTAGCGTTTATTTTTTTCTCATCATGAGTTTCCTCTACTATATTTTCACCATTAGGAAATATTTCTTGTATCAACTTTGTCAAACCTTCCATGTCTGCTTTTAGATCATTCTTCATGTTTTCCATCTTAGCTTCCATGTCATCCATCTTAGATTCCATGCTAGCTTCCATGCCATCCATCTTAGCTTCCATGCCAGTCTTCAAACCATTCATATTAGATTCCATGCCTTTTTTCAAACCATCCATCTTAGCTTCCATGCCTTTCTTCAAAACTTCCATGTCATTTTTTTTTGCTCTTTGTGAGAGTGAAATTTTTTGCACTTGCTCTAGTAATTTGGATATGTCATGTTGCCATTCTTCATCTTCATGAGTCATAGTAGAGCCTTCTAAAGGCTTAATGAGTGTTGAATTATTTTTAGGGGCCATTTTAGAATCCAATACTGATATCTATTCTACAATATGCCCTTGGAATCAATTCAACTTGATTCTTCAAACAAGACTTATGCAATTCGGAAAAAAAAATACACACCTTTTACTTGCTTTTGAGGAGCTCAATATTGAAATTGAATTATCTCTATAATTACGGATCCTGAATATCTAAAATTTGGCCCTATAGTAGCCCTCTGAAGCTTCTTTCAAATTCTATAATTCTGACCTGATTTGGATTCTTCAATTCAAATTTATGTCCAATCTCCTACAATGACCCAATTATGGGCTGGTTCAGTAGAGTGAACTTATACAACTTGCCACATGTCATTGTTTCCTCCTTTGGCTCTTAAATTGATAGACAAGAAATGGTTTGTGTACTTGTGGCCACTTTTTACAGCATTCTGTAGAGCTATAAAAAGGGTCTCTTTCACCTCTAATTACCTCACATTAATATGTCAATCCAGGAGCGTTTTGTTATTCCAAAGAGTGTCTCAGTCTGAGGCTATCACTTGTCAGAGTAATGCTAGTAGTACAGTGTTTAGGAAATACAAGAGTAAACGGATGCTTGTTTATAACTAAATTACTTCAAAAGAATAAATCACACATTCAGAAAACTCGGCAGCTTATTAGTCAAGGGTTCGGCAGCGATAACCCATCCCTTGGGAAACTGATGGAAAGGAAATTAGAGCATAGACCACAGGTATGGGAGCTATACAGTGAATGCCAAAGCTCACTACAGCCTTAGATCGTCTCTCACACCAAAACAACAAATGCGAGTAAATGGAACAGCAAATAAAGAATTGAACAACAAATCTGGAATGGAACAGTAATTCTAAAATGGAACAGCAATCGAACAACTAAGTCTCGCGAGTTATAACCAAACTTAATCTATTAACCCAAATGCACTCCTCGCAATCAATCAATCTTTCACTCTTAAGGCAAATCACGCAAAACACACTAATGGAACAGCGTTAACTATTGACAAATTATGGAACAGCTCTAATAACTCATATATGCACACAACACGCTGAAATAGTACTCTTAATTAACAGGGATACGACTGTGCTTCCAAACAGAACAGTATTATCTCTGAATCCAACAATCATGAAGAACACTACTTCAAATGAATCTATGACATGAATGTTCAATATAAAAGCTCTGTAACAGAACAATAAGAATATTCGGTTAAGACTAATAACATGCAATTAACTCTGAAAGGATCAATAACATAATGCAAATTCAATACACGATTCTATCTGTAAAAACCTCAATGATTTAATCTTAACAGAGCATGTAATATCAACTTATAAAGCATATCAGATTACCAAATAACAACGATAAACAAACCACGCAGAAATCAAACCGTAGTGATACAGAAGCAAGTGTCCTCCGGGGCCGGGCCCTTAGCCTCCAAGGGTACACCGCCTTAAGTTAATCCAGACGCAGAGATGAGATAATCACCAAGCTTATATTAATGCATCGGACAAAAATACAATGAACCAGTTCTCAATGAGACTCAATAATCAGAGCTGATGTTTAACAGCAAATTACATAAAACGTCTATCTCCTTAAGCTAACAGTGTTGTCCCTTTATATAAAGGTAACGACAGAGATGTCCAAGTAATAAGATAAATAAAGCAGCGATCCCTCAGGATCAAAGATCCTGAGGGATTCGCCAAACTGTTAATCCTTCATCCTTTCTTTTCTTTTGCGCCGAGCTGGTGTCTTCTCCTCCTTTTCCGGGCCGATTTGCTTTGATCTGTTTAGCCTTGTTTGCATTCAGTTCTCCTTCAGAGGGACAGCAGTTATCTCGACTTTGTCCTTTCCTTTGGGATGGCAACTCCTCGTTTTCTCCTTTTCCTGCACAGAAAATAACCATTATCAGCGGTTAAGTCTTGCATATCAATTCTCACATGTTTTGTTATAATTCTTTATTATTTTCCAAATTCATGATGCAAAAAGGTTTACAAATTCTACTAAAAAGCTACTGAAATAATCATCAAAAGCATACCTTTTTAGTACTCCACACACCCCCCTGCTTACCTTGTTTCATGTCCTCATGAAAACATTGTAGTTGACATGCAAGGCAGTGAGAGAATATACTGGAGAAGGAGTCTCATGCGGAGGCCTACAGCCATGATGAGTGATTAGATAGTCAAAGAACTGACCTGTTTTCCCCTCAGGCATCTCATACAGGGCCTGGTATCCGGGTGCAGGGTGCCAAATAATTGGAGTGCGAAATCTATATCCTAACCAGGATGGCCCTGCTTTCAAAATGCTCTCGCCATAGAGGTTTAAACGGTTGGCAGCTAATTCAAAATTCTCATACTTAAATGGTTCCCTGAGCTGGATGTTTGGATTAGAGATTCGGTACCGAAATTTGGCTGCATCAATGGCGAGGTCTTTGATGGAAAGAAAATATTCTAAACTCTGTCGAATGAGTGCCTCATGCATGGGTCCTAACGTTTCAATGACACCTGGAGTCCTCATGAGGTTTCTATGTGCTTTCCACAACCGCACTGGGTTCCTAGGCTCAGCCCTTACCCGTAAATCTAGGCCATTTTCCTGCCCCTGGAAAGTATTATAGGCTTTGAGCCACTTAATTTGATTAACCCCGAATGAAATGAATGCTTGTAATTGGATGTCTCCAACAAAAGGGCCAGGGTTCAACTCAGTCTCCTGATCTAGCACAAGGTCATGAAAATAAAGTTCACACAGCAATCTCTGGACCTTCACCCCATAATGTTTACAGCAGTCTATAAAGTCATTGACAGTGTTGATTTGTATAGGGGCGCCTGCTTTAACAACTTTTATTTTTAATTGTAAATACCATTCTAATAAAAACAGAGCATAGTTTTTAGCAGGGGCCCTACATGCTAAAACGTCATTGTATAAAGAACACAAGGTATTCATCTGCTTGATAACAGTATCTAGTCTACGGGTTACCTGTGCAACTTCCTCTTGTTCCTTTCGCCATCCTTCAAAAGCCTGGCTTTTGGATTGATTGACGTCCTTTAGTTGCTGCTGTAACTCTTCATATTTTTCTCGGGGGACCGTTTGCTCTCTAAGTTGTTCGGCTTCTTGCTGGGCTTGCTTCATCATCTTATGCAAGGTTTTTGTCTTCGGATATTTTTTCCATAGGTCAGCAGAGGCCGGGAGTTTTACCTGCACTTTCTTATTATGCTGTTTGGAGTTCAGAACCCTTATTACCCCTGAGGGTGGTGCCTCTGTCTGGATTTTCTTTTCACTGGTCCTTATATCATCCCTTTCTATTTTAACGCGAATATCAGTCTGTTGCTGTTCCTCAACATCATTTGGAACGGCAGTTGGATTTTCAGTAGGGTTTTGAACAGCAGGGCGATTGTTGGCCCTATTTTTCTTCCCTCCGGTATTTCTTACCCTCTGGTTTGCTTTCAGAATTCTAATTTGCTGTCTGAGCCGGGTTATTGTATTCAATAATTTCTGCCGTTCCATTCGCAATTTCTTAATTTCCAGCGTTTCATTAGAAGGAACAGCAGGCTGTCTGCTGCGGTTTGGACCATGACTAGTTTCTGGATCTTTCTGTTGGGGTGCTTCCTCGCTGTTCTGGGGTAGGAACCCTGACTGGTTCTGTCTCTTCCTGAGCAACTGCTTTTTCTACTCCTACTCCCTCCGGAATTTCCTCTAGTGTCTTGGGAACAGATTGTTCCCGTTCAGTATCTCTTATCTCCTCTTCATCATGAACAGGCAGATTTCCTTTTTCTGCCTCTACTGCATGTGATTTTTCAGATGCGTTTTCTTCTTGGGGTTTGTCGTGGAGGTCTGCTGGACTAGAAGGTTGGCCATACTTACCCATATTGGCCAGGACTGCGGCCAATTCATCTTCTCCCATTGGGTCTTGTAATGGGCTATCTCCCTGCTGTCCCATTTCCTCCTCCTGTTCAGCTTCTGCTTCTATTTCTGTTTCCGAATGCTCAGCTGCTTCCTCTTTTTCCTCTTCGGATTGCTCGTCCTCAATTACCACTGGTTGGCTGGTGCTTTCCTAGAGCTTTTCTAGCCTTCCTCGCATCCGAGCTAACCGGGCTGATTTTCTGGGCTTCTCTATCCTTCCTCGCATCCTAGGTAACCGGGCTGATTTTCTGGGCTTCTCCAGCCTTCCTCGCATCCGAGCTAACCGAGCTGATTTTCTGGGCTCCTCTGGATGTTCAGGTGGATCGATGGCATGCTTGCGCTTTGCCGATTCCTGGTGTATCTCTGGTCGTTCTGATGTACTAGCAACATGTTCTAATTCTCTGCATTTTGCCGGACGTTCTGGTGTGCTTGTAGAATGTTTACGTTTTGGGGATGGTGCTGTCAATCCCCCCTTAATCATTACAATCAGCTCTTCCCAGCTGCTCTGCTGCTGGGTGAGACTATGACTAACTACTAATCGTATTAGCCCATGGTGACTGACGACTGACTCTACATGCTGTGCCTTTTTTATGCTTCGTGCAGCATCATGCAGTAATGAATTCAGAAGTGCAGGTAGGTTTACAGAGCATTTCTGTTTTAAAACAGCTAAGAGTTTAAGATGTCGTGGTCTTACCACGTCTTTCCTCCCCTCGTAGGTGATGTAGTTCTGCACTGTCCTTGCTAATTCCATCCAGGGTTCTCCTAGCGTTGCTGGCAGAATGCCCTTCCCCTTAATTGTCAAGCTCTGACCTTCGTCCTGGAAAATTTCCATGATCTTCTGTAATCTTTCCTTCTTTAATGTCCATACTGGTCCAGTGGCTGGTAGTCCCGAAACTTCTGCAATTATATCGTCGGTGACCGCTATCCGCTTCCCCCTTACTGTGGAGTGATCATCCTGCAGGTTCTGCAAAAATTCCATCGCTACTGTTTCATCAGACTCCTGCAGGCGACTGAGATAATTCAACCATCCCGCTCTTTCCAGGATCTCCCGGGTAGCAGCGGAGATTGTCAACTTCTGAGGTTCGCTTCGAATTTCCCTTCCTCCCATGGTTTTACTGTGGATTCTCAATGGAACAACAACTACTTGTGCTGTTTGAAACACAGAGAGGGTGATAATCGCAAGATTTCGAAAAAAACACAGAGTATGCAATAATGCAACGGAAATGGATTATGAACAGCAACTTGTGTAAAAATAGAAATGCCATGCCGTTAAACCATGCCATACCGTCGTACACTATCTTTCCCGAATGGTGAGATGACACGTAATTCAGGGAATAATGAGGTTAACCTCCCCCCCCCGGCAATGTGATAGGCTGCCCCAGCCGACAAATAAAGGAGCAGCACCCAATCTGCAACCGAGTCAGAAAGGAACAGCATATGGAATTATGCCATGTTTAGAAGGACAACGAATTACCGAAATCGAGGCGGAGAGTTGATCGCGTATTACATAAGAGGCTGCTGTGTTATGATATGAGGCTGGTGGGTAGGACATCTGTCGTACTTGCCAAATCTCAAGTGGTCATGGTCACTTCCTTTGCCATGATTGGTGATGATAAATGTTCATGCGATGTATAAATCGGGAAATAATATATGATTAGTTCCTAGGATATAAGAAACAAAAGAGTATTAGTATCTTACCCATTGGTGTAACCAAGGTGACTTCAATACCATTAACAATGCTCTGCTGCCGACAGGTGTCCATAACCTTGGCAGAGTTGTTTTTTCACCCTCGGAACCATGATCCTTTGTGTATACTTAGGAATGTTGTTATGTCAAAATGTAGACCATTATGCTATCTTGGTGACCAGTTAACCATAATGCCATTCACGAGGAAGGAGCGAAACGTGGGCAGGCCGGCTCGTGATGAGACCTCCTGTTCCAAGGTTCGTTTATTTGATATGCCTTTTGGACCATATCCCTGGTGTGGTGGCCATAATGGGAATGCCACTTCACTTCCATCCTCATGATCATGGTAGGCTGGCTCTTGATGAGACCCCCTATCCCGCATTTGACATCTCACATATCATGTTCAGATATTTTCTCTTTTTCATAGAGTACTTTTCCTTATTTATACACAAAGGGTGGTTCAACACTCCTTAAGAGTAGGAATGGTAGAAGAAGTCTTATCATCTCAATAGGAAGATATAAGCCCTTTGCTCTTATTCCTAAATAATAATAATAAAGGGTTAAAGGGATCAGCATGATAAAGATAACCAATCAGGGAAAAATTAGTAAAACAATGACAACAAAAGATAAGAAATAAGTATGTCCTTCCTTTTGTCCTCTTACTAATGCAGAGCCTTATAGATATAGCAATTTATGGTTTGCGGATTTCGGTATGTTGTGATTTTATATTCATTGCACAAGTACATAACTGTATCTTAAAGACTTGAAAGAATGCGGGCAAGAAGCATCCTCAATTTAGATCAGCAAAAGGAATAAGCTGTTTCACAAGGAGAGCAAAAGTATGCTAGTGGTGTTCCTTTGGAAAAAGAAACAACGACGGATGATAGAAAAAGGAACAGCAAAAATGCAAATGCCGTTCCTTTTGAAAAAGGAACAGCAAAAATAAAAATACTATAAAAACACTCAAAATGTCGTTCCTTTGAAAAAGAAACAAGCAGCAACATAAGAATACTGTTTCTTTGAAAAAAAAGGAACAGTAGTAACCAAAAATGTTGTTCCTTTGGAAAAGGAACAGCAAAAGACGTAAAAATGCCGTTCCTTTGGAAAATGAACAGCAGAGATCAGAATGCAGTTCCTTTAGAAAAGGAACAGCAAAACAAGCAAAGCCAACAACATAAAAAACACGCAAATGCCATTTTTTAGAACGGCAAAAATCGAAACTTTGAGAAAGAAAAGGAACAGCAAAAATGACAAGAAAACATTTAATTCAAACATATGTACAAGAACGACTCAAAGGCAAGAACTTATGTACAAATTGTAAAAAGAAATGAATTCCTTAATGAATTACAGGTGAGGAAGATTTCTCTTCCTCTCCTAAAATCTCCATATCAGTGTCTCGGCGTAGCTGCTGGCAGAAGGATTCCCGAGTGAGTGGTTTGCGATAGAGACGAACTCGGTGGCCATTTACTTTGAATGCATATCCAGAACCATCAATGGTAATTAGAGTAAGGGTTCCGCTGTCATGCACCTTCTGGATTTCGTATGGTCCCAACCATCGAGTCTGAAGTTTTCCAGGGAAGTCCTGAAACCGAGAGTCGTATAACAGAGCCCAATCTCCCTCGTGGAAGACTTTGTTCTTGATGAGCGCATCATGCCATTTAGCTCACTGCTGTTGAATCAATGCTGTATTTTGTAGTGCAGAGAGTCTAATTTCGTCTAATTCATTGATCTGCTGTAGTCGATTGATTTTTGCCTCGCTTAGATCTAGGCCAACTTCCTGTGCTGTCCGTAATGTTTGGATTTCGAATTCTATGGGAAAAATGGGTTGTTTTCCAAACACTAATTGATAAGGTGAATAACCGGTGGTGCTCCTCCATGTGGTTCTATAGGCCCAAAGTGCTTCAGGTAGTCGGGTAGCCCAATCACGCCTATGTGACGCAATGGTTTTCGTTAGGATTGATTCTATTATCTTATTGCTACTTTCTACCTGCCCATTCGCCCGTGGGTGATATGGAGTAGTGATTTTATGCTGGACGTGATAATTGTTGAGTGTTGCAGCTAATTTATGCCCAACAAATTGTGGTCCTCCATCTGTAATTATTTCTCTGGGAAGGCCATAACGTACAAATAGATGGAACAGGAACTGTATGACAGAGTCCTCCGTGGCTCTTGGCAATGCTTCTGCCTCAACCCATTTGGTGACATATTCTGTTGCCACCAAGATATATGTTTTCTGATTTGACGAGGGGTTGATGGGTCCAACGAAATCAAGAGCCCATCGCTCGAATGGTTCGATGACTAACTGTGGTTTCAGAGGCATCTCATCAGCTTGACCAGGTCGTCTTGCTCGCTGGCAGCTGTCACAGGCTTGGACAAATTTCCTTGCATCTTTGAAGATCGTAGGCCAGTAATATCCTGTCTGCAATACTTTGTGTCCAGTTCTTCGCTCAGCGAAGTGTCCACCACACGGTCCATCGTGACAGGCTTTTAGGATGTCAAAGATTTCATCCTCTCGAACACATCGCCTGATATGCATGTCTGCCCCTGTGTGAAACAAATAGCCCCCAATCCACGAGAATCGAGCACTCTTCTGAACAATTTGCTTGTGCTCATTAGGGGTTAAATGTTTTGGTATTTTACCTACTGCAAGGTAGTTGACAACATCAGCATACCAGGGTGTTTGAACGGCAATAGCAAACAGGTGCTCATCCAGAAATTGATCTTCAACTGCTGCTGCATCGGTTGGTTTTGGTATTCTCGAAAGAAAATCGGCTACAGGGTTTTCTTTGCCAGGCCGATCCTTGATTGTGATATCGAATTCCTGCAATAAAATCAACCATCTAGTTACTCCGGCATTTGTGACAGGCTTATTTGCTAAATATTTTATGGCAGAATGGTCTGTATACAAGATAACAGGATAGCCTGTAATATAATGTCTAAACTTATTGACAGCATGTATTACAGCTAGGAATTCTTTTTCAGTAACAGTGTAATTTAATTCAGCAGGGGATAAATTTTTGCTGATGTAATAGATAGCATATGGTTTTGTATCCTCTTCCTGCCCAAGGACTGCGCCAATGGCTGTATCTGAGGCATCAGATGATATCTGGAACGGTAGGTCGCAGTTTGGTCCTCGAAGGACTGGGGCTGTAGATACGAGCTTCTTTAAATCCTCGAAAGCATGGTCACATTTTTCTGTCCAAAGAAAATCAACGTTACCAGTTAGTGCATATAAAGGAGCAGCAATGTGCGAATAATGTTCTATAAATCGTCTATAATAACCAGAAAATCCAAGAAAGCTACGTACCTCTGTTTGAGTAGTAGGAGTGGGAATGAGCAAAAGTATTTGGATTTTGGCCGGGTCTACCTGAATGCCGGCTGCTGAAACATAATGTCTTAGAATAAGTCCCTCAGTCATCATCATGAAACATTTTTCGTGGCTTAAGCAAAGCCTGGTAACAATGCAGCGTTGTAGGACTTTTTCTAGGGTGTCTAGAGCTGGATCAAAATCATCTCCATATGGTGTAAAGTCATCCATGTAAACTTCAAGTCCATTATTTATTAAATCTGCAAAAATGCTAAGGATAGCTCTCTGAAATGTGGCAGGATCATTACATAGGCCAAAAGGTAGAACTCGATAGGCAAATGTTCCCCAGGGACAAGTAAAAGTAGTTTTATCCTGGTCTTCAGGGGAAATCTGAATCTGATTGTATCCACTGAAGCCATCCAGGAAAGAAAAGAATTTCTTTCCTGCTAAAGTATCTAATACTTGGTCTATGAATGGGAGAGGAAAATGATCTTTTTGTGTTGCCTTATTTAGTTCCCTATAATCCACACAGATTCTCCATTTTCCATTCTTTTTTGGTACCACCACGAGAGGAGAGACCCATTTACTATCAGAAATAGGATAGATAAAATTGACATCTAAAAGTTTCTGAAGTTCAGCTTTTACCACATCCTTTAGATGAGGATTAAGTCTCCTTTGCAGCTGACGAACAGGTCGGGCATCTTTTTCTATATAAATGTGGTGTGTACATAACTGGGGATCGATTCCTTTCATATCAGGGTAATCCCATGCAAATGCTTCTTGATATTTAGTTAACAGATGGATGAGCTTGGTTTCTTGTTCAGGTGTGAGATTAGCATTGATGTTTAAAGTTTTTCCCGGTGCAATTTCCACAGTTTTACTATTTGCAACAGAAGTAACAGGTATCGTTTGGTCATGCGTATCTTTCAGAGGATCTTCCTCTAATTCATTATCAAATGTTGCTTCTATCATGTGACACTGTGTGCGAGATTCAGTTTGACTAATGAAATTATTAATGGCATCATCTTCTGTTTGGTCTTTAAAATCAAGTGCCTCTTGTATAGTTAATGGAGATCTCATGTTATCAGTAAGGTATGATACAGGGTGCTTATTAGTTTTGATTATTGTGACACTTGGCTGCGCTGGAGGATATAGAACTAAATTTTTGCTATTCGGTCCTCTGGTTATGGTCATATTTCCCTGCCGGCAGCCAATGTAGGCATCGACAGTGGCAAGCCAAGGTCTACCTAAAATTAGCGGGTGTCCATCAAGTCGGGTTTTTGGATTAATTATCAGGAAATCGGTTGGATACTCCCAAGAATCAACAGAGACCATGACATCCTGTAGAATACCCTCTGGTCTAACCACAGATCGGTCAGCCAATTCTAACAAAGTAGAGGTGGGTTCTACCGATGTAATGCCGAGCTTTTGGCAAGTAGTGGTTGTTAAAATATTAATTGCAGCTCCTAGATCAACTAAGGCATTAGACAGGGTCTGACCATAAATTTGAACAGTTATAATTGGATTCCCCGGGTCTTCATATTTAATGGGTGTTTCTCTCCCAGATAATAGGTCAGATAAAGTACCGACTACTTGGACTCTTGGATTATTTGTTATATTCCTCCTTGGTTTCTTTATGCACAACTCTTTGATAGTTTTTGCGTATATGGGAATGTCTTGAATGGCTTGGAGGAATGGAATTTTTATGTACAGATTTTGTAATTCTCCCAGAATGTCAAAGTCAGGATATTGTATGGGTCGAGGTATGACTAATCGTTCTGGGAACAGAGGAGAGGATGTGGTTGCTTGATTATGAGTCTGCTGCTTATTTACATCCTCTTGTTGCAACTGATGTTCTCTTCGTAACTGATCTTCAATATGAACTGTTTTATCTCCCTCAGTTTCAATTATACGTCCAGATCTTAACTGAAGATCATTGCACTCCCTCAGGTCGGGTCCTATTTCTGGTGATTCTATGATTTGGATAGATTGGACCGGTCTGTTATTTGGATTGGGATCGGGTTGGGCTGGGAGTTGCGGTCTCAGGTTAGACTGGGGATTTTGTTGTAAGGCTGGCAGAGTAGGTTGAGGGAGCGGAATAGTTCCAGCTGGCTGGTACATCGGTCTTTGCCAGCTTTTCTGCCAGGGTGAACTTTGTGAAGTAGGGGGAGTCCATTGTGAGGGATATGGGCCATTTTGCCAATATGGTGGAGTGTAAGGGAAATTCGGCCAACCAGATTGGCTTGTTTGATTCAGCCATGGATTTGAAGAAGGAAACGATTGTGGTGACCAGTTTGAAAATGGGGGTTGAGATTGATTTTGCCACATACCATATTGTTGAGCATTATACTGTGGGGGTTGAAAAAAAGAGGTTGAGTCCGGAAACATACCAGATTGTCTCGGCTGCCACTGGCGACGCTGGTTGATTGATTTCGCCGATTCTGGTTCTTCTTCTGCTTCCTTATATACCGCTTTCAATCCAGGAAGTGAGGGGCAGCTCTCCGTAAGGTGATCTTTTGTACAGATGGCGCATGTTTGGACTCTATCCAGTGGACATTCCTTGTGGCTATGTTTTTTTCTGCATCGGGGGCAGAAGATCGCCAAATTCTGTTCTGCCTCCATCTGCTTCTGTTTAGCCTGCACAATATCAAGTTGTGTAGTTAGTGTCCCCAGAATATCAGTTTTAAAATTTTCTAATAAATTTCCAATTTTTGCACGTGTTACTCCTTCTGTTGATACTTTGTTATCTCTTGCAAATCGATCATATTCTGTCGGTTTTATTCTTGTGCTGCCTCTCGAACTCCTGATACATAAATCAATAATGTCAGCAAAATTCTCTTGATAAATATCCCCTTTTCCCATGATGTTTAATGTTTCAATCCATTGTTCCTTCATGCCCCTTATTAATGCAATTTTTAACACATTATCAGGTAAAGGTAGCGATGCATAAGGAGATCTTTGTAGATTGTACTGAAAACGTTCCACATACTCCTCCAATGTTTCATTCGGTCTGGCTGTCATTTGGAATATTTCGTCTTTTAATTCTCTAGACCTACAATAATCTTGATATTTTTTTAAGAAGGATTCTTTCATTTGATCCCAATTGTTGATAACCCCGCCACCTAGTCCCATAAACCATCTTAAAGCAGCCCCTTTTAATGTAGAGGGGAATAATTTCAATTTTTGGGGATCGGTGGTGTAATCATACCCCCTGCATAACACATCGAATTCGAATAAAAATGCATCCGGATCTTCCGATGTGAGACCGTGAAATGTAGGGATATGCTGAAGAGGGATAGCTTTCATGGGTGCATTTGCTGCAGAATCCACTATAGGATATTGTAATGTAGAGGTTTGAGCATTTGGCTGGTTCTGAGCCATGGGATCGAATATATGCCAATAACCTTCTGGGATATCTAGGAGGGTATTCCTAGGTTGAGAGGGAATGGTTTTGATAGGGATAGTTTTAATAGCACTTCCCTTATCTGGAATAATGAGAATACCAGATGTCTGAGGAGATTGGATTCCTTCAACAATGATTTTCGCAGCACTCCCCTTATCTGGGCTATCTAATGGCTGATTTGTTCCAATAGGAGATTTCGGTTCCTTGGTTTCCCCTGTTTCTCCTTCTCCTTCACAAAAGTTGCTAGAATTCCCTTCCTGCAATAGTTCTGGAGTAGAATTTTCGATTTCTTGAAAGTCCTGCTCTTCAGTTTGACTATGCACCTCACCACAGGCTACAGATGGTGATCCTGTGGCCTGAAGGGAACTAGTAGGTTGTTTAGAAATGTTTTTCCTGGGGCCTACTGATGGCTGAGATTCTGTTTTCTTATAGATTTCGTCTATGAAGGTCGTTCGGCCAAGGGTCACCGGCCCCTTAGCTTTTTCAGGCTTGGATGGGGGTTTGATATTCTTTTCTGGTCTTTTCTACTTAGTCATGCACTCAAATGAACTACCAACTTCTATTCAAACAAAACAAAAACAAATCTGTTAGGAAAGCGGATAGTGGAGCAGGGCTTTTACATGCTCCGCACGTAGGTTCTTACCTTCCGTTTTTAAGATCCAACTCCTCCCTAGTAGGTTCGTACACTACTCTGAAAAAGACAAATGGCTACACTCTTTCCCCGGCAACGGCGCCAAAATGTAGAGCTATAAAAAGGGTCTCTTTCACCTCTAATTACCTCACATTAATATGTCAATCCGGGAGCATTTTGTTATTCCAAAGAGTGTCTCAGTCTGAGGCTATCACTTGTCATAGTAATGCTAGTAGTACAGTGTTTAAGAAATACAAGAGTAAACAGATGCTTGTCTATAACTAAATTACTTCAAAAGAATAAATCACACATTCAGAAAACTAGGCAGCTTATCAGTCAAGGGTTCGGCAGCGATAACCCATCCCTTGGGAAACTGATGGAAAGGAAATTAGAGCATAGACCATGGGTCTGGGAGCTAGACAGTGAATGCCAAAGCTCACTACAGCCTTAGATCATCTCTCACACCAAAACAACAAATGCGAGTAAATGGAACAGCAAATAAAGAATTGAACAGCAAATCTGGAATGGAACAGTAATTCTAAAATGGAACAGCAATCGAACAACTAAGTCTCGCGAGTCGTAACCAAACTTAATCTATTAACCCAAATGCACTATTCGCAATCAAATAACAATCTTTCACTCTTAAGGAAAATCACGCAAAACACACTAATGGAACAACATTAACTATTGACAAATTATGGAACAGCTCTAGTAAATCATATACGCACACAACACGCTGAAATAGTAATCTTAATTAACAGGGATTCAACTGTGCTCCCAAACAGAACAGTATTATCTCTGAATCCAATAATCATGAAGAACACTACTTCAAACGAATCTATGACATGAATGTTCAATATAAAAGCTCTGTAACAGAACAATAAGAATATTTGGTTAAGACTAATAACATGCAATTAACTATGAAAGGATTAATAACATAAATCACAAAACAGAACACCTATTCTATCTGTGAAACCTCTAATGATCACCCAATGGAGCATGTAATATCAGACCATAAAGCATATCAGATTGCCAGTTGTCATCGATAAACCATGCGGAAATAACCGTAGGATATGGGCATGTCCCTGGGACCAGCCCAGGTCTGGCATAGCATGCACCGCCTAAGTTATCCAGACGCAGAGATGATACAGCCAGCCCAGGTATTAATGCAGCCCAGATAAAAATACAATGGTGTCCAGTTCTCATCTAGACTTCAATAACTGGGAGTCAGAGTGTTTGCTGAAGAATTACACAAAACGTCTATCTCCTTAAGCTAACAGTGCTGTCCCTTTATATAAAGGTAACGACGGAGATGTCCAAGTAATAAGATAAATAAAGCAGCGATCCCTCAGGATCTTTGCCAAACTATTAATCCTTCATCCTTTCTTTTCTTTTGCGCCGAGCTGGTGTCTTCTCCTCCTTTTCCGGGCCGATTTTCTTTGATCTATTTAGCCTTGTTTGCATTCGGTTCTCCTTTAGAGGGACAACAGTTATCTCGACTTTGTCCTTTCCTTTGGAACGAGAACTCCTCGTTTTCTCCTTTTCCTGCACAAAAAATAACCATTATCAGCGGTTAAGTCTTGCATATCAATTCTCACATGTTTTGTTATAATTCCTCATTATTTTCCAAATTCATGATGCAAAAAGGTTTACAAATTCTACTAAAAAGCTACTGAAATAATCATCAAAATCATACCTTTTTAGTACTCCACACATTCCAATCCGATGCTCAGAGAGAGAGTTATGAATATTTTCCCATGATCACCTCTTTGAGATGAAATTCAGGAGCTTGAACAATCCCTAACTTCCACAGACCATATCTCCAAAAATATTGCGAACCGGGATCTGAAATTTTGCGAAACTTTTCCCCAGGAGTTTAGCTTTACGCTCTAAAAATTTCAACTTATGAACCTTCATGGAAAAACAATTATAGTGGAAATTCCACGATAACCTATTTAGGTTAAATTCACGAGTCTACAAAAATCCCTAACTTCCACAGATCATATCTCCGAAAATATTGCGAACCAAGCTCTGAAATTTTGCAAAGATGTTCCATAGGATTTTGGCTTCGCGCTCTAAAAATTTCAGCTTCTGAACCTTTGTAGAAAAAAATTTATAGCGAAAATTCCACAATGACCTGTTTGGAGCAGAAAAACCCTAGAATCCAAAGCTTTGATACCAAATGTTGTGAAACCAGCTCCAAAAATAGAATAAAAGAGAGATCAACGCTTTAGAAATCAACCACTTTGAGGGGAATAACTCCAATACATTACATAAATGAATGATTCTTGAATGATACAAATTACAAAACCTCCTTTCTATATATAGGAGTCCATGGGGCCACAATGTAATCCTAGCCGACCTAACAATAATAATTTAAGGGCACAATAATAACAATATGGGGGTTACAGGGCTACAATAATAACAATAAGGGGATTACACTAACAACAATAAGGGACTATAATAGTAATATATAGACCTATCACTTGGGACTTCCTAAGAGTTGGCACAGTTATCAAGACTCTGTCAACGGATAGGAAAAACTACTGGATTAGGAATGATTGTGGTCAGATCTAGTGCAAGAGGAGTTTAGGCAGAACACTAGGGATGGCTCTTCATCAAAGCATGATGATGAAGAGGATTTTTCTTTGGTTGCCAAAGAAAGGAAAGGGAAGGGGAAGAAATCCCATTAAAAATTTGAGGCTAAAGGCAAGAAGCTGGATTTTTCCAAGGTGAAGTGTTTTCACTGTCACGAACATAACATCTCCCCACTAACTGCTCACAGAAAAAGAAGAACAAGAAGGTTGTTGGAGCTGTAGCCAGTGAGGCCCTTGCTTCGCAATTTGAACTTGATTTCTCTTTGATCACATGCTTGGTTTCAAGTGCAATAGGATCGGTGTGGTATCTTGATATTCGTGCTTCCTTCCACATGATGGGAGATAAGGAGCTTTTCAGTGACTTGGAGGAGAAATATCTCTAGATGCATATAGAGATGGGAGACTATGGAAGATACAGTGTGACCAACATTGGTACCATTACCTTTGAGAGGGAGTCATGTAAACCAATTCTGTCGAAAGATGTTATGCATGTTCCAGGTCTGAAGAAAAACTTGGTCTCAGTCACGATGTTGGAGGACACAAGTTATGACATTGTTTTCAATGATGGAAAATATTTCCTACGACATAAAACAATGGGTCAAACCAAGAGGATAGGGATTCGATTCAAGTATCTACACAAGCTGGAGGTATATGGTTGCACTGCAATGGTGGGAAAAGTATAAGAAGTGGCGAGCTGAGATGAGGGTGAATTATACCACAGGCGATTGGGCCATCTTCACCATGTAACCCTAAATATTTTGCAGCAGATTTCTACTGGACTTCCCAAGGGTACACTTGCGCAGATAGATCAGTGCAAAGGATGTACTATGGCTAAGTTTGTGAAGACTACCTTTCATGAAAAGGATAACCGTGCTTCGGTGATCTTGGAGAGAGTTCACACAAACGTGTGTGGGCCATTATCAGTTTCTTCAACAAAAAAACACATGTATTATGTTATTTTTGTTGAAGACTATTCTTGTAGATGTTGGATCTTCTTCATGCAGAAGAAGGATCAAACATTCTCAAAGTTCTGTGAGTTTAAAGCATTGGTGGAGAAAGAGCTGGGGAAGAAAGTGAAGGCTTTGTGAAGCAATAATGGTGGCGAATATATCTCGATTTAATTCAAAGACTTATGTAGCAAGGAAGGAATTTGAAGATAACTCATAGTGCCTCATTACCCACAGTAGAATGGGGTTGTGGAGAGGAAGAAAAAAATGATCGTGGGTGTTGCACGAGCTATGATGCATGATCAGGGCCTACCAATGCACTTGTGGGTGGAAGCATGCAACACTGCAGTTTATGTGAAAAATAATTGTCCTCATAGAGAACTTGGCTTGAGTACACCTGAAGAAGCTTTTACTGGTAAGAAACTGGATGTTTCTCACTTTAAGATTTTTGGCTCATCTATTTACGTGCATGTGACCAAGTATTCCAGGAAGAAGCTAGAGCCGACTGCTGAAGTTGGGATATTTGTAGGGTAAATAGAAACACCTCATAATTATCATGTGTATTTTCCAAACAATCGAATGACTGTGGTGTGACGGGATATAAAATTCAATGAGGACAAAGCCATGAAGTTGTTGCTTGAGAGGAATCTAGATTTGCATGCAGAGAAGGAACTGCTTGTTCCTAAATATGAGTCTTTAGATGTGGATCAACCACAGGAGGAGGTTCATGGAGTGGAGGATTCCACTCATGCTGAGCCAAACATCAGAATTGGCAGAAGGCATACCACATAAGCTGAGAGGCTAAAGCTTGATGTGACATAGAATGTAGGAGTCCCTACTTCACAGCACAGACAGAGACAGTCTCCTGACCGATTCACTGGATACATGGCTCTCATTAGAAAATGTATTGTGACAGAGCCATCTTCCTTTCAGGAATCAGTGAAGGAGCCCACATGGGCAGATTCAATGGTGGAGGAGTATGACTCCATTGTCAGAAACAGTGCTTGGGAAATTGTTCCAAGGTTGGTTGATAAATCAATAGTAGGTTCAAGATGGATCTACAAGGTAAAGAAAGTTGTTGATGGGAGTTTTGAGAAGTATAAGGCAAGATTTGTGGATCGGGGCTTCTCACAGATTGAGGGGATTGATTATGAAGAAACATTTACACTTGTCGCATGGTATTCTTCCATAAGAACCATCCTTTCTCTCCCAGCGCAGATGGGTTGGCACATTCATCAGATGGATGTGAAGACTGCATTCCTTAATTGGATCATTGAGGAAGAAGTGTACATTAAGTAGCCTAAAGGATTTGAGATCTTCTGCAGTGAGTCGCATGTGTGTAGACTCAAAAGAGCGTTGTATGGGCCGAAGCAAGCACCCCATGCTTGGTATAGATCTCCTTCAAACAAGTGTTGTCCTCAACAATTGATTATTTCTTGATGCTTCTGTATAAAATTCTCATCCTCCCATGTGGAATCTTCTATATGAAAGTTCTTCCACTTGCTGAGATACTATGAAACTGATCGTACTTGTCAATTTCTTGTTTCTGTGATTGCTTCAGAACTTCTTTCGATGTGATGTTGATCTTCCTGTTGTTTCATTATATTTTGCACCAAAGTTAGGTTATCCTTTGAGGGTTGGAGAACTTGTTGTTGATGCTAAATGTGATCTTCCACTAATTTATCATCCATATTAGCTATTATTTGATCCTTCAAACAATCCAACTTAGCCTCCATTTCTTCTTTTAAACCATCTATGTCATCTTCGGTTGCTCTTCATAACATCGAAATTTGTTGCACTTAGTACCATAATTTTGATATCTCATACTGCAATTCTTTCTCTTCATGCGTCATAGTATAGCTTTTTGAGGGCTTAATGGGTATGGAATTATTTTTTTGAGGCATTATAGAACCCAATACTGATAAAAATTCTAAAATATGCCATTTGAATCACTTCAAACTACTTTTTCAAACAAACGTTATGCAATTTTAAATACCAAATACACACCTTCTTCTTGATTTTGAGGAGCTCGATATTGAAACTGAATTATCTATGTGATTTCGGATCTTTGATATCTGAAATTTGGCACTGAGGTAGCCCTTTGAATTCTCTTTCGAATGCCATAGGTCTCACCTAATTTGGATTCTTGAAGACAAAGTTATGTCCAGTTGAGTGAACTTGTACGAATTTCCACGTGTCACTGTTTTCCCCTTTGGCTCTGAAATTGATATATAGGAAACTATAGTTCGTATACTTCCAGTCACTTTTTACAAAATTCCAATCCAATGCTCAGAGAGAGAGTTATTAATATTTTCCCATGATCACCTCTTTGAGATGAAATTCGGGGGCATGAAAAAGACCTAACTTCCACAGATCATATTTCCAAAAATATTGCGAACCAAGCTTTGAAATTGTGCGATGATGTTCCTCAAGATTTCATATTTTCACTCAACAAATTTCATCTTATGAACCTTCATAGAAAAAAATTTATAGCAAAAATTCCACGATGACTTGTTTGGAGTAGTGAAAACCTAGAATCCAAAGCTCTGATACCAAATGTTGTGAAACCAACTCCAAAAATAGAAGAAAAGAGATATCAACGCCTTAGAAATAAGCCACTTCAAGGGGGAAACATCCAATACATTACATGAATGAACAATTCTTGGATGATACAAATGACCAAAACCTCCTTCTATATATAGGAGTTTATGGGGCCACTATATAATCCTAGTGGGGCCACAATGTAATCCTAGCTGACCTAACAATAATAATGTAAGGGCACAATAATAACAATATGGGGGTTATAGGGGTGCAAAAATAACAATAAGGGGGGCTACACTAACATAATAAGGGACTACACTATTAATATAGGGACTTAACATTTCTTAGAGTGTTGTAGTGGAGGGGTTTAATCCCTTGTATTTTGAGCTAGTTTCCCTAAAGAAGGATCAGCCTTTTTCCTGAAAAGATAGTAGGAGGAGCTACAACCATTTATTTTCATGATCAGCCATTTTTATGTAGAGCTTCAGCCATAGATCTGCAACATATGCTTCTTGTACTTCATGTTTACTAAGAAACCCTTGCCGAGTCATATTGAATTTCTATAAAAGAGGCTAGATCTCTGTTTTGTGCCTGATTGATTATTATATAAGTAGATATATTTTGTCTCTCATATTTCTGAGTATAGCCCTCAATAAAATGTGCTGTCACTTTTTGTAGTAATTCATTGTTGCAGTAGTCTTGGGGTTTGAGTGTTTTTGGGTTGTTTTGAGCATGGGAGGCCTATTTAACTAGGCTAGAATGATTTGATTCTAATTTCCTCTTGTATTTGGTTGATATAATGTATGATATAATGGATCCATGGGCTCCATTAATCTGTTAATGCATAAAATTCTTAAGAATGCGTTTTTAATGCATGTATTGTTGATTTTCCCATTTAGGAATATTACAGATGTGTTTTTAATGCATGTATTGATGATTTTCCCATTTGGGAATATTAAAGTGGTATCAAAGCTCTAATCTTGGCTCAGCCTGTGTACTTCAACCATTATGGAGTCTTCTCATAGGAAGGAGAGGATCTGCAAAAGGGATCAAGGCAAACCCTTATTGTCTGGAGGGAAGAAGTTCTCAAAAATTCTTCTTCAAACTCTGCATGGTATCAGTAAAGACATCAAAGAAATGATGAGGGAAAAACATGGAGATCCCTCAATAAGATATATACATGAGGAAAGCTCTAATTCCTCATATTATGGGTGTGAGCATTTAGCTACACCATCAAATTTACAATGCTCTACCAGCCATATGTTCACAGCAAGTAAAATGGAGGAAGGAGATGTGCCAAAGAAGGAGACTCTTGGTGATTATTTGCAAGAGTATGAATCTCAATCTAAGAGGTTCAAAGATCACTTGAACTTACAAGGATTTTGCAAGATCAAGGAGGAAAGGAGCACAAGGGGAAAGCAGCATGGTGTTGGTAGATTTTTTCTATCTACTTTTAATGGATCACCTAAATGTCCAGCTAGGGTTTGGGTGAAGGAGCTAGACACATATGTACAACAACATCAAGTTTTATAAATGAAGCCATCAAAGTAGCAACGCTGCATTTCAAAGGTAAGGCTTATGCTTGGTGGTTGTTTGATTTATTTTCCTTAAAGAATGCAAATACATCTACTTATGCAAAGTTGATTAGAAGAGTATTGGAAAGATTTGATGAAAATTTTCATGAAACGACTTTGATGGAGCAAATCAAACCAAAACAAAAAAAACCTTTGCATGGGTTGGAGGCATCCATAAACCCAAATCCATTTCAGAAAATCATTGAAGGGGATGAAAACTTGTATGATACCTTGCGTAGGGCAAAGTCCCCATTGCATGAAGGGATTTCTTCTCAAAAGAAAGACATGGAGATTCCTCCTTCAAAGGAAGACCAAGATCTAAGGTCTCTTATTGTTGATGAGGCATTTTCAACTATTGATGAGGAGGAATAGAAGGCTGGAGGTAACAATGTTGTCATATCAAGAGCACATCCAGTACCTCAAGAAGAGGAAGATGGAGCATTGGCTCCAAAGAGAGAAACTCTTGCACTCTTGCAAGGATTTCCAAAGAATATCACTTACAGAGATCATGGTACAGCCCATGTGCAACATGTGCCATCATTTTCAAATAGTGAGATCTTGAAGGTAGAAGAAGGTAAATGGGAGGGAAAGCATCATATGATGAGGAGCACACACCCCTCTTTATTTCAGAAGATTGATACACAAAGGAGGTAGGAATATTTGTGTAGGAAGGGCAAGGACAAATCTGTCCACACACATGTACATCTTGCTCTATGCCTTGATGTCTCTTTGCATGGAGGCATTCCACCAGGGAGACCCCCTAATTGTAAGAAGAATAAAGTGTTCTCTCAACTTGGAGAAGAATTTACATATTTGGCTAAGGAAGGAGCCTTGGGAGAGGCTGGCACAATGAAGAGAACCTTTGATGGATTCGAAGGAGAGGTAAGCAATTTTCTAAAATGGACATTGCTATCTCTCACTCATTAATTTGCGCTGGAAAAGGAGGATTCAGAAATATATGATGACATGAGCATGATATCAAATGGCCACTCCATATCTTTTGGGTAGCCAATGATATTTCCACACACAAGAAATATTTTTAAATATGACAAGAGGATATCAACACTCTTGCATGCATGGGCCAAATTAAGGAATTTTTGGAAGGAAGAAACTTTTCAACGGGAGGTTGACTTCCATCTACTTCAATATTTTCTTGATCAAGATCAACTGTAAGAGAGGCAACAAAAGAAATGTGATAGTACTCCAACATGTGACTTTGGCATCAAGAATGTCAAAGAGGAGAGCCATGTCATGACAGGAGTTGCATTTCATATTTATATAGTGCTATCATTGTTGGGGAGCCTAGATCCATATTGGGAGTCCCAACTCTTAATGGAATATTCCAAGAACCTCTTCACATGTAAGGTTCTTGATGGGAAAGTGATGGATAGGAGGTATAAAGTGGTTGATGGAGTCATTTATTCTCATGATCAGATCTATTTGACTAGAGAATCCAAGCTCAAGGATAAACTACTTAATGCAGCCTATGAGATCTTGCTTTCTAAACCCATTGGTTTCATTAGAGCATACTGTACTATCTTGGAGGGATTCATGTGGGAAAAGTTCAAAGAGGAGATGCATTATCACATGAGGAAGTGCATAGATTATTTGTTGGTTGAGGAGGAACATAACTCTTGGGAAGAGTTATCATTACCATCTCCCTATTAATTGGGTGTCAGAGGAAGCTCATCCATGAGCTACCTCACTGATTTGAACCAAGTGTATAGTAAGACTTGTATTTCTGAACATCATGATGTATTTACTATATACTTCTATTTTCTTACCACACATGTGTAGGACATTTCTCCAAGAGGAGGCACACTTTCTTATTTGTTTCATGGGCTACTTGGGGCCATGAGCAATGGTGATGTTGACCATTCCCTAGAATATTTTAGGAAGATGATGCACTCTTCATGGTGTGATTCATTAACACCAACCGTCATACACCTTCTCCAAGCAAGTAAGAAGAACGGGGCAGCAAACAAGTGGTGGAAAGAACACTTGTTATATCATACTCTATGGCAGTTAGGAGAAAAACTGCATTGGTTGCACATGAGGGACCATTTCCCTTCCCATTTACTACATATGGCAGCTAGAATGACTCTCATTATGATTCCATATGCTGAAAATGTTCTTATCTTTTTTGGGAACATGGTTGGAAGGAAGATACATTGGTTGGATGTGTCCTTGGGGGAAGAAATTTCCCACACATTTTGCACTACGTGCTTCAAGGGGAGCATGGGAGATGATATGTCCACTATAGTAGATCAATTGTCTCTTTATGAGGTGATCCATATGATTGTTTGGAGCACTTGGGACATGCCTCTCATGAGTATTTGGGAGGATCTTTTCTATGAATTACCAAGTTGGGAGGTGATTCATTTCATTTGGATGATAGCATGGAGATGGGAGTCTTTCATTGGGTATGAAGTCCCCCATGATTGTCATCACTTCTACCTTGAGGAGGCCATTGAACAGTAAGAAGGTTTCAATATATACCTTCCACTCTTTCATGATGAGAGCCATTTGGTTTATTCACCAAAGGCCAACTTACACATTTGGGAGGAACCATTGGGAGACAGAATTGTTGCAGAATATCTAAAGCAATGGTGGAAAATATTGGATGTGGAGGCCATAAGAGGAGAAGGGGAGATTTTGTAGCACCCTAGAAGTTGCTTGAGGATAAGAAAAATTTGGGAGGGGGAGACTATAATATTCCTAAATTAGAATGCAGTTAATGGGAATAATAATTTTTCTCTTAATATCTAGTTAGATGAATAAATGGGTAAGGAGGCCCATAAGTTGCTTATATAGGCATAAAATCCCTCTTAATGTGATAATGGATCATGTTAATAACTATATCAAACATCCTCATGTGTGAAAAAAGCCTAATTTGTGTGGACAAGGTAAAGTTTGACCAAGTCAACAACATTAATATGTGAGGAGTGGATCTTAAATAAAGACAGCTCAGTGTGAGTAAAGATCAATGTAGCTAGTAAGAATAAAGACACCTTGGGTGTGAATGGAGAAAATGCATTGAGACTAAGTCATGGTTGACTAAATCAAACAACATTGTAAATATATGAGTGGGATCCATGGAGACAATGTAATTTTGGAGGAGGAACCTTTGCATGGAAGTAGCCTCATGAATGGATGGGACCCATGGTGAGGAAGATCATCAACTATATAATGGAGGGAATGGAAACCATATGGGTTATGATTGAAGATATGATTTTATGATTGGGTTTTTTTAGACTTACTACATACTTCAACTATTTAGCTAAGTCTTCTGCACTGTTTAGTGCAAGGGTTTTCTCAGGCGAGAATTCCCCACTCTTCCTTGGAGATCTTGTTTAAGAAATTTGAGTGGAGTTTCTTGGACTTCATTTCCACTATCGGGAACTTGGCCAAGAAGTCACCTTTAGCAATAGTGCATTCCCTTATAGAAACTGCGTTATTTATTAGGGAGTTTCAGTGGAGGGGTTTAATCCCTTGTATTTTGAGTTAGCTTCCCTGAAGAAGGATCAACTTTTTTCCTGGAAATCTAGTAGGAGGAGCTACAACCATTTCTTTGCATGATCAACCATTTTTATGTAGAGCTTCAACCATACAGTGTGATTTAGCCACAGATCTATAGCATATGTTTCTTGTACTTCATGTTTACCAATAAATCCTTGTCAGGTCATCTTGAATTTCTGTAAAAGAGGCTAGATCTCTGTTTGTGCCTCATTGATTAATATATAAGAAGATATATTTTGGCTCTCATATTTCTGAGTATAACCCTCAATAAATTGCACTGTAACTTTTTGCAGTAATTCTGTGTTGTAGTACTCTTGGGGTTTCAGTGTTTTTGGGTTGTTTTGAGCATGGGAGGCCTGTTTAACTAGGCTACAATGATTTGTTTTTTATTTCCTCTTGTATTTGGTTGATATAATGTTTGATATAATGGATCCATGGGCTACATTCATTTTTTAATGCATAAAATTCTGAATAATGCGTCTTTAATGCATGTATTGTTGATTTTTCCATTTGGGAATATTACAGATGCGTTTTTCATGCATGTATTGCTGATTTTCCCATTTGGGAATATTACATAAATAAATTCCAATTAATGCCTATTTTCCTTTTCGAAAGCCTTTTCAAATTCCTTTTCCAGTTTCCCCTTAGCCATAATAACTAAATGAACACCCACACTAGGATGTTTTTCCCAACATTCAGCTTGGAATACGTGTCCCATGACCTTGGTCTTATTTTTCCTTTATTAACATTATTACATGAAATTTTAACCCGGGGTTGTTACAGACCACCCCCCCCCCTTCAGGGGAACACCTTCCTCAGTGTTCAATGTCACCTGCAACAAGTAAAACCGCTAAAAAACAAAACATACTGCCCATGGAGCTTTATAGCTTAGCTTGACGCAATATTTATAATGAAAAACCTGTTGAAAAGAGACACCAACATGAAATACATAACAACATGATAACCATTCCACTTATTGGATATTTATAACACAACTTGATACAGTATTTACATACATAGATATGCATATATAGACATAGCCAAAACTTAACACCAAGACATATACCTAAAACATTCTCTCAACCAATAAATAGAGAAGGATACATAGGTCACACATGATCGTCCATATCCCATGTAGTTTCATCGGGCCCAAAGTGCTTCCACTGCACTTAAACCTGCTTGGTTTGTCAGTTCCGGAGGATGATAATATTTCTTTGCTAAATGGACTAAGGTTTCAACTAGAATTCTCCTTCTGGATCCACCTACAACATAGACCAATCAATCACATGATCAAAATCATTTACATATTTTTTAAGAAATGAAACCTGGAAAACATCATGGAATTTCACTGTCGGAGACAATGCAAGTCTGTATGCCTATGGTCCAATCCTCTCAAGGATCGAAAGGCATGTAATACCAAGGTTCCAACTTTGCACATGACCCAATCCTCAAGGAACTCTTCTTGGGATTGATGTGCAAGTACACATGCTCCAAAACCTAAAACCCTTAAATTCCCTATGCTAGTCTTTATAACTTTTTTGTCTATCTTGTGTTTCCTTTAGATTCTATTTGATAATGTGTATTTAATTTTCCATCTCTACCAACATGTCAGGTCTTATCAACGCCCTGTTCATTGGGGAGTATTACAACTCCGCCCATAGAGTGCCTCAAACAAACTCATCCTCAATGACTTCTAATACCCATTTTCGTAAGCAAACTCAATGAGTGGAAAATAATATTCCAACTTTCACTTTTTATGCATCACATACATTCTCAACATGTCCTCCAAAATGATGTTGACCCTCTCTATCTATCCAACTGTTTGTGAATGATAAGCTATGCTGAAGGAAAATTTGTACCCAAACCTGCAAATAACTCTTTCTGAAACCTAGAAGTCAACTTAGCATCTCTGTCTGACATAATAATCTTCGGTACACAATGAAACCTCACTATATCTTTGACGAAGACTCGTGCTATGTCACTAGATGAATATGTGGATTTAACCAAAATTAAGTGCGCTACCTTTTTCAACCTGTCCACCAAAACCATGATGGAATCATGTTGTCTAGATGTCCTTAATAATCCTATAATGAAATCCATGGAAATGACCTCCTGTTTTCGCTCTGGAATCAGAATTGGCTGTAGTAAACTAATTGGATACTTACACTCTGCCTTTACTTGTTTACAATCCAAACACCTAGTCACAACTCTGCCACTCCCTTCTTCAGATTCAACCAATAGTAGAACTTTTTCACTGATGTCAATGTCTTTTGGTATCCTTAGTGACCTGAATATGGATTAGCATGTAATTCCCTCAAGATAATATTATTGAGCTCAATGTTTTCTAGCGCATATGTCTTGTCCCTAAATATGACCAAACCATACGCTATGAGACGATAGTCCACATCCTAATCACCTGTAACCTATTGTAACCTATTACTAATCTCCTTGTACCTATCATCATGTTGTCCTGCCTGCAAGATACAATATTCTAAATCCATCCCATAAGAACTCATAGCTATTATATTATTTACATGTTTCCTTATGATAAGAGCATCTACAACCCTATTCTCTTTACCCTTGATGTACCTGATCTCAAAGTCAAACTCACTTATCGTCGCTAAACATATAGCTTACCTAGAATTCAGATTTGGTTGATCAAATAAGTATCTCAATCTACTGTGATTCAATACAAACCTCTTGCCAAGAAGATAATGTCTCCACATCTTCAATGCATGGATTATCGCTGCCAACTCAAGATCATGTGTCACATAATTATTCTCATGCTCATTTAGTTTCCTCGATTCATAACATACCACTTTTTCCTCCTGCATAAGTACTCCACCAATCCCTCTCTTATAAGAATCTATACACACCAAAAAATATTTATTTAGATCTACAATATTGAGAACTGGAGCATTTGTCAACATCTTCTTCAAATGCTCAAAACTTGCTACACAATCCTCTGTCCATTGAAATTTATTTCCTTTCCTCTACAATGATGTAATAGGATAGGAAATCCATGATAAGTTCATGATGAACCTCCTGTAACTTGCCAACCCCATAAATGGCCTTACCTCATCCATATTCCTAGGATTTTCCCACACCATGATAGCCCTTATCTCTTATGGGTCTATTGTTATGCCTTCCTTGGAGATAACATGCCCCAAGTAATGTACCTCTGTCTAAAATAAACTTCACTTACTAAGCTTGGCATACAACTGATGCTCTCTTAGCAGTCTCAACACTTTTTCTAAGTGTTTAACATGATATTCCTCATTCTTAGAATATATCAATATATAATTAACGAATACAATAACAAACTTATCCAGATAAGGATGCAATGCACTATTCATTAAGCACACAAAAGTAGCTAGGGCATTAGTCAAACCAAAAGGAACTTAAAAAAACTCACAATTCCCATACTTAGTCCGGAAAATAGTATTGTAGATATCGTCTTCTTCGATGTGTACTTGATGGTTCCATATCTCAAATCAATATTCAAGAACATCGTTTCCCCCTTTATTTGATCAAATAAGTCATCAATCCTTTGCAGAAAATACCTATTCTTGATGGTTACCTTGTTCAACTACCTATAGTCAATACACAACCTAAGAGTACCATTCTTATTCTTCAAAAACAATAATGGTGCACCCCAAGGCAACACACTTGGCCTAATGCACCCCTTGTCAAGAATCTCCTTCAACTGCAACTTCAGTTCCAATAAATCTGGATTGCTCATTCTGTACGGTTTCTTTGATGTTGGTGCTGTCCCTGGTACCAACTCAATAGAAAAGTGCACTTATATATGAGGTGGAAATCCTGAGATCGATGCTGGAAATACATCCCAAAACTTCTACAAAACCAAGTACTTATTCAAGACTTATGAATCCTCAACATCCTTACCTGTATCATAAGAGATATGCAATGCAAATAACAAAGACCCTTTCCCGCCACTGCACTTTGACTACATATTCATGACCATTCTAACTAACGTTTCCTTATTCTTACCCTGTAAGATTATTTGTTCCTCATTGTCATCCAAGAAATCAATAGCCTTGTCATAAAAATCCACCTTAGTCTCGTGAAGATACAAACAAACCATACCCATAAACATATTGTATGAACCGAACAGAAGTACATTCAAATGCGCTAAGGTAGGCATACTTTTTAACTCAAATGCACAACCTCTTACCCAATGATAAACTATTTTATTTGTACATGTATCCAATTTCACTAGCCAAGATTCTACATGCACTTATTTTCTCAAATCACATGTATCCACCAAGTTGGGATTAACATAACTATAATTAGATCCAATATCAATCAAAATAGAAACAAATTGATCACAAAATATTACCTTCCATATTGATAATAGATGCTTGGTGATATGACTGCCTATTATCCAATGCTGCATAGATACAAGGAATTATTTGTTCAACATCCCCAACTTTCTACGCCTCCTGTGCACCGTAGATATTAGGCCTACCTCCATGATATGATGGTGTAGAAATTATACAAAAATCATGTATATCATGGATTCAATCCTATATAAAAATGTACTAAAGTTAAATACTGAATGCTTCTACAAATATTTTGTGGAATTAAAAACACAATCGCCAATCACATGAAGCAAAGAAGAACCTATCAAGCCACAACACAGATAATTTCCTGGGGAAAGATTGCTTCTAAAAACCCCAATATCTTCTATTGTATATTCAGCATGGAATCATAAAAAAATCACATACAACTCTTCTCACAAGAGCTCTCTTGTACTGAGCTAATTGTTTCACATTGTCATACATAAACTGACCAATACTTAGCCAATTTACTACCTCTAGATGGCCTGTCTTGTTTGCTCAATCCCTGATGAATGCAATCCCTAAAGAATAGGAATTTTGGCCTTACTTGACTATGCAAGTATCATGGGCACTCCAATGGGTGTTTGGTTGCATGGGTACAACCCAATAATCCTACAACTGATAGTCAACTTCCCTTTCACCTAGATCTCAACTAGGTCTCCTCTTGATCTGACATGCATGCAGCTAATAATAGTAAATCCTCGGTTGCATGTGAGATCACTGATTGTGAATTAATTACTATTTAACTCACTTTATCTATAACTAGTGTATCTAATAGTTACAACTAGCACAACTGAGTTTAACTCACTTAAATGAGTTAAACTGATTACAACCTACATTAACTAATGCACTATTGCACTTCGAACTCTGTTACAACTAGAATTACTCTACATGCCTCGCCAACTACCTCTAACTCAAAATTCATTAGCTAACTGAGTTTATCACACTCAGCTAACTATTACAAGTTATTTGAAGACTAGATTACATTTTACTTTCCATCTTAATTAAGGGATAACTAAAATAGACATGCACCAAATTTAGCATTGTGGACCCCACCCTAGTGTAGCTGATGAATGCACTAGGCGTGGGTGTTGAAATTTTCTTGTTGAATTTCAACACTTCCTCTCAATAAGAAAGGGATTATCCTTCACCCTGATCCTGCCTCTATGGTATTCGAATTTTCTCTTGGTGAGCACCTTCGTCAGAATATCTGCATCCTGATCTTCCGTGGGAATGTACTGAAGCAACATTATTCTTCTCTGCACACAATCTCTGAGATGATGGTACTGGATATCTATGTGCTTGCACCTATCATGAAACACGAGATTAATTAAGATTTTAATGCAAATATTATTATCACAATGTATCATTGTCAGATCCATCTGAGAACCAAAAAAACCAACCAAGATATTTTGCATGCAGATAGCCTGACATGTAGCTTGACTTGCTGCTATGTACTATGCTTCCACTGAATTGAGTGCCATAGATCATTGCCTCCTGTTGTACCAAGAAATTTTTGTCGATCCTATGTGAAGATCCCTCCTGATGTGCTCTTTCTATCTGATGGACTGCCTACCCAATCTGCATCCATGAAGCCTTGAAGCTTCACTCCCTCTATCTGTTTGTACCATAGACCATACTTTGATGTGCCCCTCAGGTATCTCAAGACATGCTTCCCTTCCTTCCAAAAGAGCTTGGTAGGCTTAACCATATCTTGACTTAGCTAGTTAACCGCGTAACAAATGTCTGGTCTGGTGTTCACTAGATACATCAGTGAACCAACTAACTGCCAGTAGATAGTAGCATCCACTACCTCTCTAGAAGTAACAACCTCTTTCCTCCTATTAGGTCCCTATATTACTAGTATAGTCCCTTATTGTTATTATTGTACCCCTGTAACCCCTATATTGTTATTATTGTGCCCTTAAATTATTATTGTTAGGTCTACTAGGATTACATTGTGGCCCCATGGACTCATATATATAGAAAGGAGGTTTTGTAATTTGTATCATCCAAGAATTGTTCATTCATGTAATGTATTGGAGGTTTCCCCCTCAAAGTGGCTTATTTATAAGGCATTGATATCTCTTTTCTTCTATTTTTGGAGTTGGTTTCACTACATTTGGTATCAGAGCTTTGGATTCTAGGGTTTCGTTGCTCCAAATAGTTCATCGTGTAATTTTCGCTATAAATTTTTTTCTATGAAGGTTCAGATGCTGAAACTGTTGGAGTACGAAGAAAAAATCATAAGGACCATCATCGTAAAATTTCAGAGCTTGGTTCACAATATTTTCGGAGATATAATCTGTAGAAGTTAGGGCTTTTTGCAGGCTCCTGAATTTCACGTAAAAAGGTCATCGCGGAATTTTCGCTATAAATTTTTTTCTACGAAGGTTCAAAAGCTGAAATTTTTAGAGTGCGAATTCAACATCCTGAGAAACATCATCACAAAATTTCAGAGCTTGGTTTGCAATATGTTCAAAGACATGATCTGTGGAAGTTAGGTCTTTTCAGGCTCCCGAATTTCATCTCAAAGAGGTGATCGTGGGAAAAACTTCATAACTCTCTCTCTGAGCATCAGATTGGAATTATGTAAAAAGTGACTATAAGTACACAGACTGTAGTTTCCTTTCTATATTTTTCAGAGCCAAAGGAGAAAACAGTAACATGTGGAAAGTCATACAAATTCGCTCTACTGAACTAGTTTATAATTAGGTCATTGTGGGAGATTGGACATAACTTTTGCTTAAAGAATCCAAATCAATTCAGATCTATGGCATTTGAAAAATACTTTAGAGGAATACCATAGGGCCGAATTTCAGATATTGAGGATATGCAAGTATATATATAATTCAATTTAAATATTGTGCTCTTCAAAATCAAGTAAAAGGTGTGTATTTTTTTTTCCAAATTGCATAAGTCTTGTTTGAAGAATCAAGTTGAATTGATTCCAAGGGCATATTGTAGAATATATATCAGTATTGGATTCTAAAATGGCCCCTAAAAATAATTCAACACCCATTAAGCCTTTAGAAGGATCTACTATGACTCATGAAGACGAAGAATGACAACATGACATATCAAAATTACAAGAGCAAGTGCAACAAATTTTTCTCTCGCAAAGAGCAAAAAAAAATGACATGGAAGTTTTGAAGAAAGGCATGGAAACTAAGATGGATGATTTGAAAAAGGCATGGAATCTAAGATGGATGGTTTGAAGAATGGCGTGGAAGCTAAGATGGATAGCATGGAATCTAAGATGGATGACATGGGAGCTGGGATGGAATCTAAGATGGATGACATGGAAGCTAAGATGGAAAACATGAAGAATGATATAAAACTAGACATGGAAGGTTTGACAAAGTTGATACAAGAAATTTTTCCTGATGGTGAAAATATAGTAGAGGAAACTCATGATGAGAACAAAATAAATGTTAATCATGATTTCATAAACTCTAATGTTGGAGGGAAGAACCACCATATTCCAAAAATGAATATGAGGAAGTTTGATGGAAAGGATCATGTAACATGGATACTACAGATGGAGCAATATTTTGATCTCAATAATGTGCAAAACACACAAAAGGTACGCATTGCAACTTTACATTTAGAACAAATACATTTGTATGGTATCGATGGCTTTTATCCCGTAAAATAATTATCACTTGGTCAATTTTTACGGAGGAAATGATAGCACATCATGAGGATAAAAAGAGCGACACTTTCTTTAGCCAATTGATAAATCTCAAACAAAAGTATTCAGTGGGGGAGCACATTGAGGACTTCCAAAAATTGAATATCAGGGTAACTGATATTCTAGAGGAACACAAGATTGATCTCTTCATAGGTACTTTAAAGGATAACATCCAACATGAAGTTCACATTTTGGAACCTGATTCATTGGAGAAGGCATTAAGGTTGGCAAGAAAAATTGAATGTAAAATTATGGCGACAAGGAAGCCTACCACTCACTTCTATAAAGATGGAAGTGTTGCTACTCCTAGATTTCCACAACCTACAAGGTTGAAACCACAACAATTGGAAGAAAAAAGAGCAAAAGGGCTTTGCTATAGTCGTGATAGAAAATACACTAAAGTTCATAAGTGTGCTGAGAAGAAATTATTTTACATATATTGTGAAGAGGAAGAAAAAATGAACAAGAATCTTCAAAAGAAGAGGATATACACCAAGAAATAGCCCTAGAAGAGGAAGAAATGAGTCTGATCATATCTAGTAATGCATTGGCAGGAATTACCACTCCTCAAACTCTCAAGATAGAAGGACATATCAAGAAGAAAAAGGTAATAGTGTTGATTGATTCAGGTAGTACCCATAATTTTATTCATGTTAAGGTAGCCAATGAATTGAATTGTTTCCTATACCCAGCACTAGAATGTCAAGTGATGGTTACAAATGGAGGAACTATAAATTTCTCTGGAAAATTCCATAATATCAATCTAACCATGGAGGAAATTTATTGAATAGTCCAATGTTTTCCATTCATATGGGAGGTGCTGATGTTGTACTAGGAGTACAATGGTTACAATCTTTGGGGACGATAGCTTTTAATTTTCAAAAAAATTTCTTGAATTTTTTTTCAGAAGGAAAGGAAGTCTAATTACAAGGTATTGAAAAGAAGCCCGGAAAGATAATAAGCTCTAATTTCATGACAAAGCTTCTAAAGAAAGAAAAACGAGGAGTAATTGCACAATTATGCTCACTAGAAGTTCCAACATCAAAATCATCTATTTCTGTAGATCTCCAAAAAGTCTTGGACAATCATTCCAATGTGTTTGAAACTCCCAAAGGACTCCCACCTATTCTTGATCATGATCATGCTATTAATTTGATTTTAGGAAGTGTTCCTCCAAACATCATGCCTTATAGATATCCTTATGTCCAAAAGAGCGAAATTGAACATATAATTGCAGAAATGTTAGAGGCAGGTATAATTCAACATAGTCAAAGTTCTTTCTCTGCTCCTATAGTATTTGTACACAAGAAGGATGGATCATAGAGCATGTGTCCGGATTATAGGGAGCTTAATAAGCTCACCATTAAAGATAAATTTCCCATTCCTGTGATTGATGAACTATTGGGTGAATTACATGGAGCAATTTATTTTACCAATTTGGATCTTCATTCAGGATATCATCAAATTAGAATGAAGACTGAATATATTCTGAAAACAACATTTCGAACTCATGAGGGTCATTATGAATTTTTGGTCATGCCTTTTGGCTTTACCAATGCACCTTCTACATTTCAAGGGTTGATTAATTCCATTTTCAAACCCTTCCTTAGAAAATTTGTGCTAGTATTTTTTGATGATATACTAATCTACAACAGATCTTGGAAGGATCATGTTCAACATGTTGACAGGGTGCTCAAACTATTGCAGGAGAAAAAATTATATGCAAAAACATCCAAATGTTTATTTGGAGTACAAGAAATGGAATATATGGGTCATATTGTATCTCACGAGGGTGTTAAGGTAGACCCTAACAAAATTAAAGCCATTAAGGAATGGAAAGTCCCCACAACCATAAAGCAATTGCGAGGATTTCTCTAGTTAACAGGGTATTATTGCAAGTTTGTTAAGAATTATGGGAGAATAGCAGCACCTCTAACAAAATTATTGAAGAAAGATGCATTTTCATGGACTCTAGAAGCAACTAAGGCCTTTGAACATCTTAAAGAGGCAATGTGCCTAGCACCAGTCTTAACTACACCAGACTTCACAAAAACCTTTATTATGGAATGTGATGCCTCAGGAAATGTTATTGGTGTTTTTTTAATGCAAGAAGGAAGACCCATTTCTTTTTAAAGTCGTCCAATCAAAGGAAAGTATTTACATAAACCTATTTATGAGAAGGAAATGTTAGCAATACTACATGCACTCTCAAGAAGGAATGAAGAGGTGGAAGCATTGATTTGCGCCATTTCTCTTATCTAACTAGATTGGATAACCGAAGCAAGAGATGCATGGAAGAAGGACGAAGAAGTGTGGACACTCATTCAAAATTTGCAGCAATATCCTAGTACATATGATACATTTAGTTGGAAAAATTATTCCTTATGGTACAAAGATCGCTTATATCTTTGTAATAATTCCCAACTAAAACAAAATATTATTTTGGAATTGCACACTTCTCCTTTAGGAGGACACTCAGGATTTTTAAAAACTTACCACAGGGTGAAGAAAGAATTTTTTTGGGATGGACTTAAATCTAATATTCAAAATTTTGTGGCGAAATGTTTGGTTTGCCAACAGAATAAAGTTGAGACAATTAAGACCCCAAGTCTTCTACAACCTTTATCCATTCCAAGTCAATGTTGGGAGGAGATCTCAATGGATTTTATCACAGGTTTACCTAAGTCCGAAGGAAAGATTGTCATCATGGTGGTAGTTGATATACTTACCAAGTATGCACACTTTTGTGCATTATCTCATCCATTTAAAGCAAGTATAGTTGCTACTACATTTATGGACACAATTCAAAAGTTACATGGAAACCCAAGGGTTATTGTGAGCGACAGAGATCCCATTTTTACTGGAAATTTTTGGACGGAGTTATTTTCTTGTTTGGGTACTCAATTAGCTCATATCTCATCTTATCATCCTCAATCTGATGGTCAAATTGAGATAGTAAATAAATGTTTGGAAGGATATCTTTTTTGTTTTGTATCTGATAAACAAACTCAATGGGTCAAGTGGTTACCTCTCGCTGAATGGTGGTATAATACTTCCTTCCATACTGCAGCAAAAATGACCCCATTTATGGCACTTTATGGATATCATCCACCATCCATCACATCATCTTTAAGAGAAAATTAGAAGGTTTAAGCAGTGGAAGATCACATCGAGAATCAACAAGAAGTTCTCCAACTCTTAAAGGATAACCTGAATTTGGCACAAAATCGAATGAAACAACAGGTAGATCAACATCACAACGAGAGAAATTTTTATGTAGGAGACTGGGTATTTTTACGACTACAACCATACAAACAAATGTCCCTCAAGCAGGCTAAGAAAGATAATAAATTATCACAAAAGTACTATGGTCCTTACAAGGTGTTGCAAAAGATTGGTACTATGGCATATAAATTGGAGCTTCTTGCTTCTTCATGAGTGCATCCAGTTTTCCATGTTTCATGCTTAAAGAAGGTTATAGGTGAAAATATTCCAGTTCAAACAATATTTCCAGAACTTGATGAGGAAGGAAAAATCATATTGGAACCTGAAGCGGTCACGGAAACAAGAACTCGACAACTACGAAATCGATCAATTTCAGAGTATCTCATCAAGTGGAAGAATTTACCCACTGAAGATTCTACATGGGAGGATGAGAATTTTATACAGAAGCACCCAGAGCTACTCAAGCGTTGAGGACAACACTTTTTTGAAGGAGAGGGGCATGTTAGGTCCCTATATTACTATTATAGTCCCTTATTTTTGTTAGTGTAACCCCCTTATTGTTATTATTGTACCCCTTTAACCCCCATATTGTTATTATTGTTCCCTTAAATTATTATTGTTAGGTTGGCTAGGTCTACATTGTGGCCCCATGGACTCCTATATATAGAAAGGAGGTTTTGTAATTTGTATCATCCAATAATTTTTCATTCATGTAATGTATTGGAGGTTTCCCCCTCGAAGTGGCTTATTTCTAAGGCGTTGATATCTCTTTTCTTCTATTTTTGGAGTTGGTTTCACAACACCTCCAATTTCCTGGAAGAGGAGTATCCATGGGTTTGTAGCTCTCCAAGTGAAACTTACCCAGTATCTCCTTTGCGTACTTTCCTTGAGACAAAAATTTCACCATCCTGTTTCCATATTTCCAATCCAAGGAAATAATGAAGGAGTCCCATGTCCTCCATTTTGAAATCCCTTGTAAGATCCTCCTTGCATGAGTGTATCAGTTGCTCATCACCAGTCGAAATTAGATCATCAACATAAAGAAAAATAATCAATAGCTTGCCCTCAACCAAAATATAGTACATGTTTACATCTGCTTCACTTTTGGTGAAGCCCAGTCTAGTGAAATAGTTGTCTATTCGAGTGTACCAAGCACGAGGTGCTTGCTTCGGCCCATATAGTGTTGTCTTGAGTCAACACACATGAGACTCAATGTTGAAGATCTTGAAACCTTCAGGCTGCTCTATGTACACTTATTCCTGAATGATCCCATTAAGAAAAAGAGTTTTCACATCCATATGATGAATGCGCCAACCCATCTGCACAAAGAGTGCAAGGATGGATCTTATGGAAGAGTACCTTGCAATAGGTGAAAATTTTTCATCATAATTGATCCCCTCGATCTGTGAGAATCCCTAGGACACAAATTTGGCCTTGTCTTTATCCACACTCCCATCAATAGCTTACTTTACCTTTTATATCCATCTAGATCCAACCATTGATTTGTCAACCAGTCTTGGGACAATCTTCCATGCATTTTTCTTGAAAATCGAGTCATACTCCTCCACCATTGCATCAACCCAGGTTGGTTGCTGCACTATATCCTGCAAGGAAGATGGTTCAGTAACAATACATTTTATCATAATAACCATGTATCAAGTAAACTTGTTTGGATATTGTCTCTGTCTGGATATAGGGTCCCCTACATTCTCTACATCATCAAGTCTCAATCTATCAACTTCTGTGGTGCGCCTTCTACCATTTCTGATGGATGGCTCTGCATGAGTTTTTCCCTCTACTCCATGATCCTCTGTATTTGGCTACTCCACATCTTGATGCTCATCCTTGGGAACAAATAGTTCCTCCTCTACATGCAAGTCCAAATCCCTCTCAAGGGAAAACAGCATGGATTTATCCTCATCAAATTTTATATCCCATCGCAAAATAGTCATTCTGTTGTTTGGAAAATACACTTGATAGTTGTGGGGTTTTTTAGTGTACCCCAAAAAACTCTCGATCTTAGCTGTCGGTTCCAGCTTCTTCTTGGCAACTTTGGTCACATGCACATAAACATATGAACCAAAAATATTAAAGTGTGAAACATTAGGTTTCTTACCAGTGAAAGCCTCTTTAGGTCTACTCATGCCAAGTATCCTATGAGGACAATGATTCTGCACAAATATCGCAGTGTTGCATGCTTTTTCCCACAGATTCATCAGTAGGCCTTGATCATGAAACAATGCTCTTGCTACACCCACAATCGTTTTGTTCTTTCTTTTCGCGGTCCCATTCTTTTGTGGGTTATGAGGTGCTATCAATTCTCTTCGAATTATTTCTTTTCTGCAGAATTTCTTAAATTCGTTAGATATGTATTCTCCACCATTATCACTCCTAAGAGCCTTCACTTGCTTCCCCAACTCTTTCTCCACCGGTGCTTTAAACTCAAGAAAATTTGAGAATGTTTGGTCTTTATTTTGCATGAATAAGATCAAACACTTACGAGAAAATTAATCAACAAATATCATATAGTACTTATGTTTTGATGTTGAATCAATAGAGAATGGTCCACACACGTCTATGTGAATTCTCTCAAGGATCCCCAAAGCTCGATTCTGCTTCTCATGAAATGTGGCCTTTACATATTTTCCCATTTTACATCCCTTTCATGTGTCTAACTACACAGGTGTAGTAGAAATCTACTTCATGACTTTCAAGGCTCCATGGGGAAGATGGCCCAATCTCCTGTGCTTGTTGGCAATATGATGCAGAGTGTTGTCCTTGATGGCAACCTACTTGATGAAGTTGTCCTTGATGGAAACTGACTTGTCCTATTTGTTAATGATGTAAATCTGATGTATCTACAGAGCAGTTCAGATGTAATAGAGAAAAGCAAAGTTGCAGAGAACAAAGGTAAAGACAGGAGCAACACCTAAACTATCAATTGGAAAAATAGACAGAGAACAGATTTTTGATGGGCCGCAGCCAAATATTGCAGAGGAGAATTAATTTTTGTTATGGGCGAAGTCTTTTTGCAGAAGAAAATTGAATAAAACAACCAAAGACTTTAAATTTCTGAAAAGGGAGGACAAGTGGTCCCCACCACTTTAGCGCAAATCGCAAGATCGCAAGTTTTGAAGTTTAAATGTCTTGTTGATGTGGATATTTGCGATATGTGATCATCACGCCATCACACGATCACACCATCGCATATTAAAAAGTGTTCCGCCATATGTTTGATCGCCAATTTGTGATGCGATCCCATCGCAAATCGCAAATGTTAACTTTGCGCACTTTTGTTTGATCGCGCCATTGCATATCGCACATCGCAAATGGCCGACTGCGATGTGGGCTTGGGGTCAAGGATTGAAGTTCGGGTTAAAATTTCATTGAAATTTGATTAAAAGTAATGTTACGGGGGCAGTGTAAAGTTTTAAAATAACCAAAAGGTTATATGAATATATATTACTGCCGAGTCAGCGGCACTAAGCGAAGGAAAGGAATCACGTGCGGAATAAACAATGAAAGAAGTTTCTGGTTTTCATCACACCGCTCTCGACGGGCAAGCGATATTTTAATTTTGGGATCGACTCCATAGAATATTCAACGCGTGGCATAGGTGGGACCCCTAAAACCACCAATTAAAGTGCACCATCGCATGTTAATGTTCGACCAAAGAAGCCGAGCAATATTGTTGTGTGCCGTCGATCTGAAGGGAAGCCATCGGACAGTGATCGCATGATGAAGAGGCATGAATGATAATGAAGAGGTGCGAATATTAACCAAAGTATGGCAGGCCATCGCACATTAACGGTCGGCATCGGAGGTTGAGCGATATGCATATACGCCGTTGATCTGGAAGCTTTCTAATCTAACGGTGATTGGATGTTGGACTTGCGCGAAGTTTACTTATGGTACCATGAGTGTATTGGATTGGATATTGACTATATTTGTGCATCCGGGGTCAAAGGTTTATCATAAGATTATTTGTTTGAAAAGCGTTGATGCGAAGGGTTAACCTTAATCCTAAAGTTAAGCCCAAAAGTATTAAATTAATTATTTAATTACCAAGATCAATAGAACAGTGTGAGTTACTCAAGATATGGAGACCCTGCTGGATTATCTATTTTAACCCCATCCAGGAATACCATTAGCAGTTTGTGGTTTTGACTCATGGTTTTAATAAAGGCAAAAACTATATAAGGAGAAAAGGAATAGAGTACGTTGTATGCATGCGAAAGGGTTGTTAATGAATAAATATCTTTTGGAGATATCTGCATGATTGAACTCTGATAGATCTGAGTCTGTGATGCACCTGTGGATGTGATGGAGGGTCAAGATTTCTAGATCTGAAAATAATGAATCTCTACAATGATCAGCAAAAGAAATGATGAATATTAGTCTGAAATCTGATAAAAAGTGGCCTACAAGGTATGTTGTATGGAAGCTATTGGATCCTGTATGAAAATTGATGAAACGTGGTCTGAAATGGTGCTGAGGGTCGAAGCCTTCAGTGAGGGGGTTGTAGCCCCCTTCCAGTGGTAGCTGGTAAACGAGAGCAGGGGGTAGTAGCTCCCTTCCAGGAGAGGCTGATAAACGAGAGTAGGGGGTTGTAGCTCCCTTCCAGGAGAGGCTGGTAAACAAGAGAAGGTTGTAGCCTTCTGCAGGTGGGTGCCTGCGTGCTGGTATGAGTCTACGCTAGTACAAAATTGTAAGATGTTTTCTTTGTAATAAATATTGAAGACAGAGACGACATCAACAGTGGTTTTCTCCCGTATTGGATTTCCACCTTAAATCCTGGTGTTCATGTGTGTTGCTTATGTGTGATGATTTATTCTGTTCTTACTGCACATTTTTACTACTTACTAAACATCTAATGAATGAATGATGCAATTACTAGGTAAAGAATTATCTGCATGATGAGATATTTGGTAATACGCAAGTTTTATAAAGAATATCCATGTGTATACGCGAGTTGGGTTCAATAAAGTAGCATATGGATTTTAAATGTAGAAAAAGTGAAAAAGTTTTCAGTCAGCCTAAAATACTGATTCACCCCCCCCTCTCAGTATTTTTCCCAACAATTGGTATCAGAGCAGGTCCTTCTACAGAAGCTTGATCGATTGAAGGAGATCCATCGCAATGGGAAGTCGTGAAGGAGTATTTTCTCTAAAGCCATCTCTATTCAATGGAAGTAATCTATTATTCTGGAAGATATGAACAAAAGCATATTTGAAAAGTCTTGGTGCAGAAGTATGGGCAATCATGGAAGAAGGCTATCAGTATTCGGCAATTATTCCTTCTGATATAGCAGACAGGAAGAAATATGAAATTATTGCCAAAGTAGTCAATGTTTTATTAGGAAGCATTTATGAATCATAATTTGTTAAAGTGATGCAGCTAAACTCAGCAAAAGAAGTATGGGACAAAATCATTCTAAGCTATGAAGGATATACAAAGGTAAAAAGTGCAAAACTCCAAACTCTCAGAATTGAATATGAAAATTTAAGGATGCATAGTGATGAGAGTATTGCCAGTTTCTTTTTATGTCTAGATGATATTGTAAATCGTATGAGAAATTTGGGTGAAACCATAACTGATACTACTCTGGTAGAAAAAGTATTAATATCTTTGACTTCAAAATTTGAGTCAAAAGTATCAGCTATTGAAGAAAGGCAAGATCTACAAACTCTTACTATTGTTCAACTACATGGTATCCTGACTGCATTTGAAATGAGAAAAGAAGGTCCCTCTCAAAACAAAGAAGTTGCCTTTAAGGCATGTGCAAAAGGAAAAGAAAAGGAAGTTGTCAAGGAATCAAGTTATATATCAGAAGAAGAAGAAGCAAATTTTGTGAGAAGACTCCAACCAGGTACTAGAAGATTTAGAGGTAAGCTTCCCTTCAAGTGTTTTACTTGTAGAAGAGTTGGTCATTATGCTGCTAAATGTCCTTATGAAGAGAATCATGATAAAGGGAAAAAATTTGAAAAGGGAAAGAGTTATTATACAAATGAAGATAATGATGAAATGTCAAATGAGGATGAAGAAGATTCTGACCAAGATCTGCAAGTGCTCATGGCAAGGAAGCAAAAGAAGAAGGCTACTCAAAGAAAGGAGATACCTCAGAAAACATGTGCAGCAGAAAATGAAGAAGATGAAACAGGTATTGATTGTTGTTATTGTGATTCACTTTCTTGTGCATGCAATGGTGAAGATAGTGAAAGTAACAGTATAAGTCTAGAAGAAAATCTCAAAATCAATGATGAAGATCCATTTAAAAGGAAGGAATCTATCTACCAAGATATTATCTCTAGAATGAATGGAAAGATAGAAACAATGAAGGGACAGATAGAAATATATCAAAGACTGCAGGATGAAGTAACCAATCGAAGTGAAAGACTTGAAGCAGAAATCATCTCTCTCAAAGAAGATTTGGAAAAATCAAATAAGAAGAATGAAGAACTTCTACAAACATTTGAAGAACAAGAAAATGGGTTGAAAGAAGAGATTCTAAAATTGAATGATCAAGTAGAAGAAGGAAAAAGGGTCGAAGAAAGTATGAAGAAGAAATGCCAAAGATTGGAGGTTGAGGTAAACATTTTAAAAGGTAAATTAGAAGAAAAAGATAAACTCTTGAGGTTTCAAGATAGTACTAAGATTCTGGACAATATTCTTAGTAGTAAAAGGTCTCCTTCTGTTAAATTTGGTCTTGGTTTTCATGAAACTGTTAAAGGAGAATCTAGTTCACAAGAAAGTGCTAAAGATTCAAAGGATATCAATGCAAAACCTGAGGTGTTGAAAGAAACAAAAGGTCAACCGACAATCATGAATTCTCAAAAGAAATCATTCTCTCCTTTGATCAATAATGTTGAATGCTTTAAATGTCATAATTATGGGCATGTTGCAGCCAATTGCAGAACCAGATTGTTTCATTCACAAACAAATAGATTCTACACAGAAAGGTACTCAGGTTTCTTTAAGGGATATTGTTTTTCATGCAGTAAATTTGGTCATAAAGCAGCTGATTGCAATAGAAGAAAGAATAGAAAAACACATTATGATCCCTATGCTTACTTTTCTGGTCACACAATATGTTATGGTTGTAACAAGTATGGACATGTAGAAAAAGAATTCTGGATGAATAGATCTGAGAAATTGGATAATTTCCAGCACACAATAAGAAATTTCAAGCAAAGCTGGAAAAAGGAGGAGGAACGGTAAAAAACGTAAGGGATAGTAATCCTACTGCAGTCATCCGCTTCTAAAGCTTACTTCTCATAATGACTGTAGAAATGATGTGAGATACATTATAGGAATCAGTAATGTATCATCACAGGGGGAGCAATGTATGGAAATTCCCATGGTTGGTTTGCTAATTCTGGATATGTTTATTTCTAATAGTGCATCTGATGTGAAGAAAAGACAGGTACAGGTGGTACAAATTCAGGGGGAGATGAAGTTGTGAAAATTTTCTATATTTCACTTTCCATACGCGGGTTTCATGAAATAAAGCCACGTATACATGTAAGTTCCAATGGAGACAGAAGCGTATGCTATTTAGTTAAGAAAAACAGTAAGATAGCTGAAGTGTTCAGGATGCACAAGCTAAGGGGGGAGCATTAGCCTTGCTGAGAATAATGCATTCTTGGCATTATGATGGTTCTGAAATATGATCTCTCTCTCTTGAGGTCTATTTGGTATTTAAGGTCATATTTGTAATTTTATGAAAAGGTCATGGTGAGACCTATGATATAAAATTGTAACATTCAGTCATGTAAGGACATTGATCAAATTTGTAAACCCACTTGGTTGGGTACTTGAGTCCAAATGTGTAAACTCACTTGGTTGGGTACTTGAGTCACATATGTAAATCCACTTGGTTGGATCATTGATGTAAGTATAAGTCCTTGGTGATAGGAAAGGTCTTAGAGTCATGTACTTCATTATGATTCAGCATGAACTCAGGGGGAGCATGGTACGTTCAGTGCACATCAGATCTACAGAGCTCTTCTTTCTACATGAGAAGAAAAACCTTGTTTTGGTTTTGATCCGCCCTTTGCCCTTGATGTCAAAGGGGGAGAGTATCATGGTGTTTGAATAATGGTTATAATCAATTTATCTATCTGTTGTGATGATCAAACACCATCATGGTTGCCATCAAGTCCAAAGGGGGAGATTGTTGGCAATATGATGCAGAGTGTTGTCCTTGATGGCAACCTACTTGATGAAGTTTTCCTTGATGGAAAATGACTTGTCCTATTTGTTAATGATGTAAATCTGATGTATCTATAGAGCATTTCAGATGTAATAGAGAAAAGCAAAGTTGCAGAGAACAAAGGTAAAGACAGGAGCAACACCTAAACTATCAATTGGCAAAATAGATAGAGAATAGATTGTTGATGGGCCGCAGCCAAATATTGCAGAGGAGAATTAATTTTTGTTGTGGGAAAAGTATTTTTGCAGAATAAAATTGAATAAAACAATCAAAGACTTTAAATTTCTGAAAAGGGAGGACAAGTGGTCCCCACCACTTTAGCGCAAATCGTAATATCACAAGTTTTGAATTTTAAATGTCTTGTTGATGTGGATATTTGTGATATGCGATCATCGCGCCATCGCACGATCACACCATCGCATATTACAAAGTGTTCCGCCATATGTTTGATCGCCAATTTGCGATGCGATCCCATCGCAAATCACAAATGTTAACTTTGTGTACTTTTGTTTGATCGCGCCATTGCATATCGCACATCGCAAATGGCCGACTACGATGTGGGCCCGGGGTCAAGGATTGAAGTTTGGGTTAATATTTCATTGAAATTTGATTAAAATTAATGTTACGGGGGTAGTGTAAAGTTTTAAAATAATTGAAAGGTTATATGAATATATATTACTGCTGAGTCAGCGACACTAAGCAAAGGAAAGGAATCACGTGCAGAATAAACAGTGAAAGCGGTTTCCGGTTTTCATCGCACCGCTCTCGATGGGCAAGCGGTATTTTAATTTTGGGAGCGATTCCATAGACTATTCGACGCGTGGCATAGCTGGGACCCCTAAAACCACCAATTAAAGTGTGCCATCGCACGTTAATGTTTGACCAAAGAAGCTGAGCGATATTGTTGTGTGCTGTCGATCTGAAGGGAAGCCATTGGACGATGATCGCTTGATGAAGAGGCACGAATGATAATGAAGAGGCATGAAGATTAACCAAAGTACGGCGGGCCATCGCACGTTAACGGTCGGCATCGGAGGTTGAGCGATATGCATATACGCCGTTGATCTGGAAGCTTGCTAATCTAACGGTGATCGGACGCTGGACTTGCGCGAAGTTTACTTATGGTACTGTGCACGTATTGGATTGGCTATTGACTATATTTGTGCGTCCAGGGTCAAACGTTTATCATAAGATTATTTGTTTGAAAAGCGTTGATGCGAAGGGTTAACCTTAATCCAAAAGTTAAGCTCAAAAGTATTAAATTAATTATTTAATTACCAAGATCAATAGAACAGTGTGAGTTACTAGAGATATGGAGACCCTGCTGGATTATCTATTTTAACCCCGTCTAGGAATACCATTAGCGGTTTGTGGTTTTGACTCATGGTTTTAATAAAGGCAAAAACTATATAAGGAGAAGAGGAATAGAGTACGTTGTGTGCATGCGAAAGGGTTGTTAATGAATAAATCTCTTTTAGAGATATCTGCATGATTGAACTCTGATAGATCTGAGTCTGTGATGTACCTGTGGATGTGATGAAGGGTCAAGATCTCTAGATCTGAAAATAATGAATCTCTACGATGATCAGCAAAAGAAATGATGAAGATCAGTCTGAAATCTGATAAAAAGTGGCCTACAAGGTATTTTTTATGGAAGCTGTTGGATCCCGTATGAAAATTGATGAAACATGGTCTGCAATGGTGCTGAGGGTCGAAGCCTTCAATGAGGGGGTTGTAGCTCCCTTCTAGTGGTAGCTGGTAAACGAGAGCAGGGGGTAGTAGCTCCCTTCTAGGAGAGGCTAGTAAATGAGAGCAGGGGGTTGTAGCTCCCTTCCAGGAGAGGCTGGTAACAAGAGAAGGTTGTAGCCTTCTGCAGGTGGGTGCTTGCGTGCTGGTATGAGTCTGCGCCAGTACAAAATTGTAAGATGTTTTCTTTTTAATAAATATTGAAGACAGAGATGACAGCAGAGGTGGTTTTCTCCCGTATTGGGTTTCCACCTTAAATCCTGGTGTTCATGTGTGTTTCTTATGTGTGATGATTTATTATATTCTTACTGCACATGTTTATTACTTACTAAACATCTAATGAATGAATGATGCAATGATCTAAGTAAAGAATTATCTGCATGATGAGATCTTTGGTAATACGCAAGTTTTATAAATAATATCCGCGTGTATACGCGATTTGGGTTCAGTAAAGTAGCATATGGATTTTAAATGTAGAAAAAGTGAAAACGTTTTCAATCAGCCTAAAATACTGATTCACCCCCCCCCCCCCCCCTCTCAATATTTTTCCCAACAGTTCTATAATTCACCCTCATCGCGTCTCACCACTTTTACCTCCTTGCCTATCAATTTTTTGCAGCCATCTACATCCAGCTTGTAGAGATTCTTAACTCGAATCCCTATATTATTGGCTTGTCTTGTTGTTTTGTGTCACAGGAAAGCTTTTCCTTCACTAAAAACAACATCATAGCCTCTATCCTCCAACATTTCAACTGAGACTATATTTTTCTTCAAACTTGGTACGTCCATTACATCTTTTAATTGAAAGGGCTTACCTAACTGCCTCTGGAAGGTAATGGTACCAATCTCGATAGCACTATATCGCCTGTCATCAACCATTTAAATATGCATCTGGAGATCCTTCTCCTCCAAGTTACTGAAAAGTTCCTTGTCTCTCGTCATGTGAAAGGATGAAATCCAAATACCACACAGATCCCAATGCACTTGACACCATGCATGCGATCACTGAGAATTCAATCTCAAATTCTGAGGCCAAAGCCTAACCAACTGCATATCCTCCAACCTTCTTATTCTTCTTCTTTTGTTGATAGTTAGTAGCATATTTTCCATGCTTGTGATAGTGAAAACACTTCACCCTAGACATGTCTCGCTTCTTGCCATCTTTAGACTTGGATTTGGAATGGAAATTATTCCCCTTCCCCTTCTTCACCTTGGCAACCAAAGCACAATCTTCTTCATCTTCATTCTTAGATGAAGATCCATCTCTGGTGTTCCATATGAACTCCTCCTACACCAAATCTGACCACAGTCATTCCCAATCTGGCAGATTTTCCCTTCCATTGACAGAGTCTTGATAACTATGCAAACTCTTGGGAATTCATAGGAGATCCAAGCTCACCAAATCATCATCAGCGAAAATTATACCAACACTCCCCATTTCATCCTGACATTGGACAAAATTTGTTAGATATTTTTGTATGGAGTCGCCTTTCTCCATCTTGATCTTCCCGAGTTTATCCTTGAGCGCCAATTTCCTATGGTCATTGCTGCTCTGAAATAGATCCATCAAAGCCTTCCACATTGCATATGGAGTTTATTTCCCCTGAAGGCTTGAGACAATGTGGTCTGATACTCCCTCCAATAGGATCCTCCTTGCCTTTTCCACTTTATTTTTCCATGCATCAATATTTGCAACATCTGTCATAGTGGGTTTAGGAACATCATTTTCAATGAATTCCTTCAAGCCATTATCTTCGAGTACTGCCTCCATCCTATCCTTCCAAGAAATATAGTTTGAGCTGCCCTCGAGTGCATACTCCAACCTCAAGCCATTGAAATCCATTTCGATCCTGAATCAGTTTTAGCACCAAGAAAGTCTTTCTGCAAATTCAAATTATATCCAGTCACAAACTCAACTCCTCCTTCATAATTGTGATTTCTTGTGCTCTAATACCATGTATAAATTATAAAACAATCATGTGTATCATGGATTCAATCCGATATAACAATGTGCTAAAGTTAAATTTTGAATCGCTTCTACAAATATTTTGCGGAATTAAAAACACAATCGCCAATCACATGAAGCAAAGAAGAATCAATCAAGCCACAACACAGATAATTTCCAGGGGAAAGCTTGCTGCTAAAAACCCCACTATCTTCTATTGTATATTCAGCATGGAATCATGAAGAAATTACATAAAAATATTCTCACAAGAGCCCTCTTGTACTTAGCTAATTGTCTCACACTGTCATACATAAAACTGACCAATACTTAGCCAATTTACTGCTTCCAGACAACCTCCCTTGTTTGTGCAATCCCTGATGAATGCAATCCCTAAAGAATAGGAATTTTGGCCTTCCTTGAATGCACAAGTATCATGGGGACTCCAATGGGTGTTTGGTTGCATGGGTGCAACCCAATAATAATACAACTAATAGTCAACTTCCCTTTCACCTAGATCTCAATTGGGTCTCCACTGGATCTGACGTGCATGCAGCTAATAATAGTAAATCCTCAATTACATTTGAAATCACTGATTTTGAATTAATTAATATTTAATTGACTTGATCTCTCACTAGTGTATCTAATAGTTACAGCTAGCACAATTGATTTTAACTCACTTAACTAAGTTAAACATATTACAACCTGCATTAACTAATGCACCACTTCACTTCAAACTCTGCTACAACTAGAATTACTCTACATGCCTCACCAACTACCTCTAACTTGAAATTCATGATCTAACTGAGTTTATCACACTCAATTAACTATTACAAGTTATTTTGAGACTATATTACATTTTATTGTCCATTTTAATTAAGGGATAACTAAAATAGACATGCACCAAATTTAGCCCTACGGGCCCCACCCTAGCGTAGGTACTGAATGCACTAGGTGTGGGTACTAAAATTTTCTTTTTGAATTTCAATAGATGGAAAATCCTTCTTAATATGCTCCTTGCAACATATCCAACACTACAAATATCCCTTACCCTCACCTTTGTTCTTCTTCCCTCCATGCTGTGACCCATGTCCTTGTCCAACTATATTGAATTTCTTGTAAGGAACAACATTATCTTTCTCACCTTAATCCTAAGGTTTTGTTCCCTTTCCAACCTTGTTTAGACTCTGTATTACGCTTCAATTTATCATAACCATGTTTCAAATTTCTCATGGCTTCCTCTAACGATCGAGGCTCATTAAACTCAATTCTGTCTTTGAACGCTACCGACAACCCACTGATGAATCTCTAAGTCTTCACTTTCTCCTCTTTAAGATAAGGCACATAACTCAAAAAATCAAATAATTCGCTAGTATACTCCTCATCGGTCATAGACCCCATCTTCAACTCATAGAAATCTTTTCCTTATCATCATAGCATCTCTTTGATAGATACTTCTTCTTGAAAATTATTTCAAACTCCCTCCAAGTCAACTTCTCTTCCTGAATCCCTCTAATATTCTTCACATATTCCCACCAAATATCTACTTTACCTTTAATACTAAAGGTAGCTATTCTGGACTTCATGTTCTTTGAGCAGTCATGCAATCTGAAGAAATTATTCATCCCAAGCAACTAAGATTTAGCATCCTATGACTTCTTCATTTCTCCATCGAATGTAGGTGGCCTAGCTTTCTTGAACTCATATGAAAAATAACCCCTGCCACTCCTCCTGTAAGGATTGTAGTAATGATATCATGATACCTATCTGAACGAGACCTATAATAATGCCCATGTCCACTACCTCTCCTATCAGGTGTGTCCAATAATCTGCCATCCCTGACCGTGTTATCTATGTCTGACTCATGCCCACCACGAGACCTGCTACCATAGGCTCCATTACTCATGTCCTCCTATCCATGACGCATCCTAAGCAGTACCTATCTATGCAAGTATAACAAGATCTGAAGGGTGGCTGCATTAATCTATGCTTTTTTCTCCTATGCCCTTGCAAGTCTCTCTTATAATTAAATGATTTTGTCATTATCTTCTTTACAACTTCTTATCTCTTCCTTAAAATTTCTCAGTGTATCTGCTATGTCAGGAGAGTACTCATCACCATGATACTAATATTATATGTAGGGACAGTCTCATGAAATGTATTTTACCATATTTATAGTCATATTTCTCTTCTATACCATGTCAGCTAAACCAAAATATAAACATAACCAACATACCTCAGTATAGTTCAAGGGAGGATATCTTATCTGTGAGATCAACCAAATTAGAATTATACATGTATATTCATAATAATAATAATAATAATATATCAATATCATCTCAATAATCATCCAATTACCATGCATGAAAATACCAGCCGCATACCATGACCTTAAAAATACATACACAACACCATATAGACACCGACATGCATAACAAGTACACATACAATCAACACACACTCATAACAATAACATGGAAACAAAATTGCAGCAATGACCATCATCATGTACAAATGAAAAGAACATGTACAACAAACATGCATGCATGAAAATCACATTCCTCCCAACTAGTCCAAGGGGTGAACCATGCTCTGGTACCACTCTATAACACCCTACTCCCACGTTTACCCAAGCTAACTGGTCCATCGGGGTAAACATGTGACAAAGAGTTACTATGATATGATTCAAATCCCTATGTATAGTTAAGGAAGTGGAATCGACAAACCAAAAACAAACTGGCCTTCCTAAGGAGCTATAGGACCCTCAGGGGCTAACCAACCACTTCAGGTGCCCAACCCTTGAGTTAACCTACTTTCTGATTGATCTATACCCCTAGTCACTCCCATGACAAGCCCTCCATGTCAATTTAACCCTCCAGTTGATCCCAGAACAAGGAAACCCATGCGACTATAGTATTTTCTAGGAATTTTTGTGCCAGTGACCCTGAATTACGAGATACTTTTTTAGGGCCAAGATGCAGGCCTCTATCTAGAACTTGATGAAATTATCAAAAATTATAAATAACAATAATACAAGGCCTCTAATGCAAAAATTTAACAAGGACTTGACCTGACTCATCCTAAACATGACAAGAATTTTTTCAAACGCATCATGAACATGTAATGTACAAGTCAGAAAAATACATATGAACATAGGAACTTCGTATGTATCTGATATTCTTCAAGAAATTTTGATATCCTCTTATAATGGCTATAAAAACATTTATTAGGTCTTACATTCATTAACCATTCATTCACTAATCAAAAAATGATAAAATACATAACTCAAGTATGTCATAAACCGTGCTTATAACTAGCATTTAGCCAAATAAATATCAATGAAAGGAAATCCATTAAAGCCACATGCTAACCAATACATTTACTCATAAAATACAAGAGGTAAATAAATCTTATTAACATATGAAAAATCCAACCAAGTCAGGGACTTCCACATACCACCCAACCATTGATTATGTTGAACCAAATCTTTCTTTCATCCAATCACCAACATGCCATATTCCAATCACGAATGCGGGACTCACAAAAAAAACCAACCAGGGCTTCCTTAGGCTTTACCCCGTATCTTGCCATTAATGGTAAAGGGATTCCTAGGCCAAAAACCATCATCTATACATCTTGTCTTAACTGTGTATCCCACCATTACTGTTCAAGAGATTCCTAGGCCAAAAAACAAACACACACTACAATATTTACTGCAATCCCACCATATACTGGTTAAGGGATCAGTAGGCCCTAAAAAAGCATGGACACCTATGGTTTTCCACACCTAAAACATGAGGAATTTTCTTGTCTCCACCCTCAGAATTTACTGTGTATCCCGCCATTACCGGTCAAGGGATTCCTAAGTCATTGGGAATTTTTCTCATACCACCCCATTTAGTTTCGAAACCATCCGACAATCCAGCTCAACCAAGTAAAAGGACCCAATCACACCATGGGTATCCATAAATATCAAGGCGAGGTTGAAAAACACTATCTCACCTCGCAAAACCCATGCCAATGACAAGAAGAGAACCAAATACACACATGCATATACCATGCATGCAAAAAATAACAAGGAAATGATACATGCAAGTTGATACCTGCAAGTAATCCCATTGTAGCCACTTGACCCAACTTTTCCTTTCTTGGTATTTGCTTCCCTTTGTCTTCTTTTTCCTTCCTTTAATGGAAAATTTTAGGGGCTAATATTCATAGGTGGGCTAATATTCCATAATTTTTCCAAAAAAAGGATTCGCCAATTTCCATTTTTCTAAAAATGAATTCGCAAAATTTTTATAGTATTAAATTATTTTACCTTAAAAATCGCCAATATTATATATTATCTAATATAAAATAATTAGAAATATAATTTTTTTTACAAAACTATCATGAAACATTTTAAAATTTGGATATTAGGGGCTAGTAAGATTTGCCAAGGTTTCTAAAATTTAAGATAAACTTCCATCCTTAAAATTTTCCCTGCTTCCTTTTATTTCCTTACTCTAATCCTAGAGTGCTCCAAAAATTCTCTAAGTGTGAAAGAGTATGAGAGAGAGAGGGAATAAAGGGAGAGATCCAAACTGAACTAATAAAATGATGCAGAGCTTGATCAATTTTTATTCACTATTATTTTCTTCAACTCTCGGTTCAAAAAATAGTCACTCTACCCGATGACTCCTGTATATATAAGAATCTTTGTTTCAGTACTGTCACGCTGGAAGATAAAACCCAAAACAAATGCACTGTTCTATTTTCATATCTTTGTCTATTTGTTCTTGCGTAGATCTTTGTGGCCTATGATAAGGCAAATACTTTATCACAACAAACTAACATTTAAACCCTTGTTCCTTACCTTAACCATTGATTTGGAACCCTTTGGATACCTTGCATTCGTCGATTTGCTAGTTATTGAGACGAGGGTGAATACCAGGTGAACAGACAGTGCTATAAAAAAAATGCAGTGCTATGACCAAAATCTCGATTTTTCTCAAATTTATTTTGGCTCTTTGTCTAGTCTTAAGTTTCTAAGGTACGATTTGTGGGTTCATTAACAATTTCTTAAGGATCTAATTGTCCAATGCATTTACACCATATCCTTGGGTTGGAGCTAAGGAATATAAACATGCACAACATTGAAAAAAAAAACAAACATAGAGTCAGTTGCATCAATTTATCATTATAGTGCACACTTTCTTCATCAGTTCAAGAAGAACAACAAAACAAATCCAATATAGACAACGATGACATCTGCACACAACCTTTTCTTTGATAAAAGAAAAAACCAAATAAAACAAAGTATTTTTTTTTGGCTCTTTACAACTTGATGACAATTTGTCCTTTTTCGCTCTGCCTTCTCTAACTCTTTGTCCCTCTTTTCTTGAGATTACAATCAGAAACCCATATCACTAACTAATAGTCTCCTTCCACAAATGAAGGAGTTTACTATTTAAAAAGAACGATTCATATCCTAACTTAATGATCTAATATACTTGGCTTGATATCCTCGTAGGGAGAACCAATTTGCCATTTTTATTCCTATTTAGTTTATAAATCAAAACAAACTAATTTCTCACAATTAAAGCTTAATAAAATATTAATAATCAATTTTTGTTTCACCTCTTGTTAGCCACAACATGTGAACACACAATCACATTGCTGGCTAAATTCGGATGCTCCTGCATCAAACTTCCAAGGAAGAAAAATATTTTTCCATCATTTCTTCTAGATCCACTTGATATCTGTGTAACTCTGTTGTTGTCATCCAACTAGAATCTTCATCTGGCTAACCCTTCCATTTAACTAAATACTGATAATATGTTTGGCTCCTTGTCTTATTTGATACTCTTTTATCCAGAATGGCTTCCACTTCCTTCTTTGCTATCTTTGGCATCTATTCCTCCCAGTTTGGAGTCTCAACCTTCTCTTCTGCCAGTTAATCTTGTAGCTCTGCCTCTGGTACAAATATACAACATTGAAGATAGGTGATATACCAATCCCTTCTGGTAGCTCAATCTCATAGGCATTGTTTGAAAACTTTCTCATAATTCTGCACGGTCCTATCTTTTTCATCTTTAAGTTGTTATAAATCCAAACAAGAAATCTTTCCTTTATTAGATAAACCATGACGAGATCACACACTTGAAGTTATTTTTCTTTCCTCTTCATATCATCTCTCTGTTTTTATTTTTTTTTGTTTTCCTGTAATCTCTCTTTGACATCTTCCTTTATTTTTTGCATCTTCTCTGCAAACTCTTCAACCTTTGCATTCCTTATCTCTTGTTTGCCCAAATTTCTGAGCTCATATACACCTCTCGGATGCATCCCAAAAAAATCTGAAATGGAATCATCCCAGAACTTCGATTAGGAGTATCCTTGTAAGAAAACTCAGATTGAGCAAGTGCTAAATCCCATTGCTTTGGATTTTTATAAACCAAACTTCTTAATATGCTTCCCAAGCTTCTATTTACTAATTTGATTTGTCCATCCATTTGAGGATGATAGGATGAATTAAAACTAAGGTTTGCACCTAGTTTCTTCCATAGAGTCCTCTAGAAGTGTCCCACAAACTTTGTATCCCTGTCTGACATAATACTTACAGGTAACCCATGTAATATCATAAATTCTGGGAAAAACAAATTTTCAATGTGAGTTGCATCACTAGTTTTCTTACAGCCAATGAAATGAGCCATTTTTGAAAATATATCTACAAAAACATAGATAGAATCATGTCCTCTTTGATTTTTTGGTAAACTCAAAACAAAATCCATGTTGATCTCATCCCAAGGTCGGTTTGGTATTGGCAATGGCTGGTATAATCCAATGTTTTGGCTTCTTCACTTGACATGTTGACAAACCGTGCATTTCTCAACAAAATTTTTGATGTCAATTTGCATCTTTGGCCAATAATAAAAGGCACTTACTTGAGAAAATGTTTTATCCTGCCCAAAGTCTCCAAATAAGCCTCCACTGTGTTTTTCTCTAATTAAATTTTTCCTCATAGAAAATTTAGGAATACACAAATTATTATTTTTGAACAAAAAACCTCCTTGAATAAGGTAACCCAACCATTGGATTCTATTATGAGTTGCAGGATTTTGAACAACTTCATATATTTATTTAAATTCTTCATCTTACTTATACATGTCAATCATTTCTTCAAACCCCAAAATGCCAATTTTCAATTCTTGTACAATCATATTTACTCTGCTCAAAGCATCAACAAATTTATTGGACTTACCGCTTGTGTGCTTGATTACAAAGGTAAAACTCTGCAAAAACTCCACCCAATTAGCATGCTTTTGGCTCAACTATGGTTGATTATTTATAAACTGTAATGCATGATTATCATAATACCACACAAATTCCTTGGGTAACAATTAATGCCTCCATTTCTTCAAATACTGCATAATAGCATAGAATTATTTGTCATAGGATGAGTACTTCTGCTTGGTATCATTCAATTTTTCACTAAAATAAGCTATCGGTCTCTGCTCTTGACTCAAGACAACTCCAATTGCTACTATGCTAGCATCAGTCTCAACTTGGAAAACTTTCTCAATATTAGGCAAATCCAAAACAAGTTTTTTGGTGATCTTTTTTTCAACAGCTTGAAGTTTCGATATGTTGCATCTATCCACTTGAATGGTTGGTTGCTCTCCTTTATTGTTTCAACTATCGGTGCACAGATCTGACTAAAACTTCTTATAAACTTCCTATAAAAACTTGCAAGACCATGAAAAATTCTTACCTCAAATATGCTTCTTGGAGTTGGCCAATTCAGAATTACTTGGATCTTTTCTGCGTCCATCTTCAAACCTTCTTCTGAGACTACAAATCCCAGGTAAACGAGCTCCTTCTACATGAAACTACACATCTTCAAATTTATCATAGATTAATACTTTTGCAAAGTATTTAAAACCAGCTTAATGTGCTCCAAATGATATTCCTTATTTCGACTGAAAATTAAAATATCATCAAGATAGACTATCATGAATTTTCCATCATATTATTTTAAGACCTCGTTCATTAGTCTCATAAATGTAATCGGTGCATTAGTGAGACCAAAAGGCATCACTAACCATTCATACAACCCACTATTGGTCTTAAATGTAGTCTTCCACTTATCTCCCTCTCCAATCCTTATTTGATAATATCCACTCTTTAGATCTATTTTGGAAAAATACTTTGACCCACTCAAACAATCCATCAAATCATCCATATGTGGAAATATGTATCTCTACTTTGCACTGCTATGTTACTAAAATATGATCCCATTTTTGCAGGTATGATAATTTCTAAGGATTAGGGTGTTCGGTCTTAATCAACCCCAATTTCTCAACCATCTCTGTGGAAATAAGATTACCAATGTTTCCGCTTTCAATCACAACCTTGCAACACTTTTATTTAGACTTGCATACAGTCCTAAATAATCTCTTCCTTTGAGCTGGCTCATTTTCTTCCTTCTCTACCTTAATAAATACTCTTTTGAGCAATAAAGACTCTCCTACCTCAGGTGGTTCTTCTTTTCCCGTGACCTGAGGATTTTATTCCTTTGCCTCTGATACATTCACATTCTGTTGATTTGTTTCTTTATTATGAGTACAGTACCATGATCCATGTTCCCATTCGCCACATGTGTAACACTAGATTTCTCTTCCTCGACCTCTACCTATGGGTGCAAATCTCCCTCTACCAAATTCTCGCATCTGCGGCGATCTACTACTCGAACCTCTTGCTTCATTCTGAGAGAGATGTAATCTTGATTTGGAAGCTCCTCTTCCTCTTGATGGACTTTTACCTCTATGTCTTTAACTTTGCCTCCTCAACATTTTTCCTCTGCCTTCAAGGCTGCTTGATAGGAACTTTCAATTGTCTTCAGACTCAGTGGACTGATTTCATCTTGTATGTCATATCTCAAGCCATTGATATATATTCCTACCTTTTCTACGCTATCCTCTTCATGTTCTTCTTTAATACTCAGCTTATAAAACTCCTCCGTGTACTCTTTGACAATAATTCCTTTCCGCCTCAAATTTTGTAACTGTCTAAAAAGATTCAAATAGTAATCTTTCGACATGAATTTACTTTTCAATTTACTCACAATTTTTTCCCACTTCTTAATCTTAGGCTTTCCATTTCTCTCTTTGGATGTTTGTAGTTCATCACACTAGATAGCTTCATGGTCCTTCAATCTGGTAGCTGCAAATTTGAATTTATTTTTATCTTCAACTTCTTCAAATTCAAAATATTGATCTAACGAACTGATCCAGTCCATCAGCTCTTCCACATTTAGGTTCTCTTCATACAAAGGTATTTCCACTTTTGGTCTTCCACTTCCTTTGGCAAAAAAATTTAGAACTTTGGCGACTTCGCTTTCTTCCTCTTCTTCTTCCTCAGAAGATTCCTCTGCAACACTAGCATCCCCTTCATCAAGTGCTCTCCTTTGAGCAATTTCCATTGTCTCCATCCTTGTACGAAGGTGTTGAATCTCTTCTAGAAAACTGCATTGGCTACAGGTCTTCCCCAACCTATGCTAGCTCCTCTCCTAGGTGGCATACTTGTTGTAGCAGAACTTAATCCATTGTCTTCTTTAATACCAAATGATGCAAATCTTGATCAGTTTTTATTCACTATTTATGTCTTCAACTCTCTGTTCACAAAATAATCACTCTACCCGATGAATCATGTTTACATAGACATATTGTCTATATAAGAATATTTATTTATGTACTTTCACGCTAGAAGATAAAACCAAAAACAAATGCACCATTCTATTTTCATATATTTGTATATTTGTTCTTGCATAGATATTTATGGCCAATGATAAGGAAAATCCTTTATCACAGTAAACTAACATTTAAACCCTTTTTCCTTACCTTAGCCATTGATTTGGAACCCTTTGGATACCTTTCATTCGTTGATTTGTTGATTGTTGAGACAAGGGTGAATACCAGGTGAATGTGCAGCGCTATGAAAAAACCACAGTACTGTGACCAAAATTTCGATTTTTCTCAAATTTATTCTGGTTCTTTGTCGATTCTTAAGTTTCTGAGGTACTATCCATGGGTTCATTAACAATTTCTTAAGGATATAACTCTCCAACGCATTTACACCATCTCCTTGGGTTGGAGCTAAGGCATATAAACATGCACAACATTGAAAAAAAAAACAAACACAGAGTCCATTGCATCAATTTATCATTCCAATGCACACTTTATTCATCAGTTCAGGAAGAACAACAAAAAAAATCCAATATAGACAATGATGACATCTACACACAACCTTTTCTTTGATAAAAAAAAAATACCAAATAAAACAAAGTATTTTTTCTGGCTCTTTATAGCTTGATGACAATTTTTCCTTTTTCTCTCTGCCTTCTCTTAATCTATGTCCCTCTTTTCTTGAGATTACAATCAAAAACCCATATCACTAACTAAGAGCCTCCTTCCACAAATGAAAGAGTTTACTATTTAAAAAAAATTGTGTCCTAACTTAATGATCTGATCTACTTGGCTTGATCTCCTCGTAGGGAGAACCAATTTTCCATTTTTATTCCTATTTAGTTTAGAAATAAAAAAAAACTAACTTCTCACAGTTAAATCTTAATAAAATATTAACAATCATTTTTTTTCACCTCTTGTTAGCCACAACATGTGAACACACAATCACATTGGTGGCTAAATCTAGATGCTCCTGCATCACAAAAGATGTGAACTGATCATCATAAGTCTTTTTATCCTTGAGGCCTCAATTTTCTTTAATTTTCCATTATTTTCCTTCATTTTACTCTTCACATGCAACCTGTGGCCTTTCACCTTCCTTTTCTCCTAATTTCCATTATTTTCATAAATAAATTCCAATTAATGTCTCTTTTCATTTTCCAAAGCTTTTTCCAATGCCTTTGTCAATTTCCCCTTGGCCATAATAACCAAATGAACATCCACACTAGGATTTTTTTGGCTTGCCCAACATTCATATTGGAATACATGTTCCATGACCCTGGTCTTATTTTTCCTTTATTAACTTTATTACATGAAATTTTAACCCGGAGTTGTTATAACAATATCCATTCTTGTTGAAAATATAAAATTAACACACATAAGTACCCTCATTGATTATAAGTTATTATTTAATTATGAATTATTATTTATATCATTTTATATTTATGCCCATAAAATCCTTCTTATTGGAAATATAAAATTAACGCATACATTTGTTTTTTTGTCACTTCACAATATTTACTAGCAACATACAAGATATAGTTAAAAATGTTGTATATCTACTATCATGACCCATTGCTTAAGACTGAAAATATGTTGTTCCTTTTTATTCATTGAAGTTGTATTGGTCTATATTCTCATTTTTCTTAAACAATCATTATCTTACAATCAATTTTTGGTGTCTTTTTTTTTTACTTCATTGTTAAGACCAACAAATCAATCTATGGGTAATGTTTTTATCTAAATCATATTTGTATCTTTAAGTCTTAATAAAATCTAAATAAAACTCATAACAAAGCAAGATGTTTGTGGGTGCAGACATTTTCATACACCTCTCAATTATAAAATGCCCTATATCTAATTTCATGATGTTATGAAAAAATATTGGCTCACCAATAAAATATCTAAAATACTTGGAAATCAATAAAAAAAAATCCATTGAGAATAAAAATAATATATTGAATAATGTATGAAGAATTGATATGATATTACAAATGAGGATAATGTATATATACCTAGGTTTGATGCCCTATCATGAAGAGTCACATATTTTGGTGGGACAAGTCCTTTCATATGTCCCTTCATTAATTATTTAATTATGAATTACTATTTATATTATTTTATATGCTTGTTTATAGTATTTCTTTCCCCTTTAGAAATGTTTTGTCTTCAAATCATAATGATGAAAAAGTTTTACGTCTTTAACCTTTGTTTGTAATGACTTCACTCGATTCTTATTTTTTAACGTTGTCAAGGTTGATGACATTAGATGATACAAATTTCTAAGTGTTCAGTAGGATTTTAAAATTGTAAATTTATCTAACCATCCTAATTCGATCCTCTATGGAACGTTGCGCTTATAGGATTCCCAAGATGAATTGTTGGCATAAGACTTGATGGCGCCAGTATCAATATTTTTCGAAATATGGGTTAATTGTTTCCCTTTTGAATGATGGTGATACACTCACCATCTAATGTACTCACACTTATGATGTGGATGTCGATAAGAAGTTCTTTAACATGATTTTCTATTATTGTGCTTGTAGCGTTTTCTTGGATTACTTTTAGGATATGATTTTTTCATGGACCAACATTTCTTCGTTGGTCATTGGATATTCAATTCAAATTTCCATCATTTTCACTTCAACATATGTAAATGACTTTATTTTAATTTGAATGGCATCTCCTTGAGTCATGATATTAATTGGATATGTTTTTTTTCCCGTCTCCTCAACTTGGATTTTTTTTATGAGGAGCTTAATGCTTCATTATTGATAAGTTTTTCTAACTTACTTTTTTGCAAATTCCTTTTGCGTTTTAACTTCTTGGTATATGTGATCAAGTTTTGACTATGATTCTTTATGCAATATTTTTTTTCCTTTTTATGTATGATACTCTTACCAAATTTCTTTTACATCTTTTGCATTGATTTTTTATTATCTTGGAGGGTTACCTTTGAGATACCTTTTAGCTTTTTTATGAAGGTATTATGGAATTTCATATCATTATAATTTCTTGAAGTGACATCTCTTCCTTCTCTTTTTTTGTACATAGTTGCAACATTGGATATGTATATGTATATGTATATGTATATGTATATGTATATGTATATGTATATGTATATGTATATGTATATGTATATATATATATGTATATGTATATATAATTGATTTTCCAGATATTAATATGGCTTTTCTTATAGTTCAATCCAAAAAAATGTCAATTTATTTTTCTTGAATACTTCCTTTAAATGTAAATAATCCACAACATAAAATCAAATAAATCTTATGAGAGAATATTCCTTCCCTTATTTTATAACAAGTGATTTTAATTTATTGAACAATTAAATACTTTCCAAATCTTTAATCACCCTTTTATCTTATTGCTAAGAAATATATCATTTTTAACCTTTTTCAAAATTAAATTTATATTGAGTTAATTTTTTTTTTCATATATATATATATATATATATATATATATATATAATTTAAGTTTTTTTTACCTACAAAATTTAAAATATATCTCCATTTTAACTACAATACTTTCTCTTATGTTCATTATAATAAATTTTTAAATTTGTATATAATATTTTATTACAACCTTTGTAGAAGGTGTCAAAGATTCATTTTTTTTTTATTATAACACTTTACTTCGTGATGACATATTAAACAAGTGTTGGAGGCATCGATAGTCCCTACCAGTAAAAGTGTAAAAGGATTCAGTTCCAATACCAATTCCATTTGTTAAGCCCTCGACTCATCGAGGTCAATATCTAGTAATAAAAGTAGAGAAAGAAACACCAAAATCAGCATTTTATCTGATTTTTTTATGCCTATGAACCTATTGATCCTCCAGCGCCCGAGGAAAGAGAAACAAAGACATAGCAAGTATCAAACATTGTAGGTTTACAACTCGTGCCTAAGTTACTACCATTATGAACCTACATCTTAGCTATCCATAACCCAAATCTATGCTCTCCTAAGCATCTATTCACTTTTGAAAGCTCCAAAAACCTCATACTTAAACCTAGTAATAAGAACCTTACAACTGCACTAAGAACATGGCTAATGAGTGGCTCCTCCTTGTTATCTATGCCCATGATATGGGTGGTTCTAAGACATGTTCATCAAGTAGATCATCATAAGGGAAGGTACAACGAATAAAACATTATATAATTTACTAGAATATATGGATATACGTGGAAAACACATGATTCCAAAAAAAATAGAGTAAATGGGTCCAATGGGGATATAAGGAACTTGGAAGAACAACAAGATCATTGATTTCTTTGGATTATTTAGGAAATTAAATATCATAAAATTTGAATAATTTTATTATCTATGTATAAGGTGAAGGACTATATGATGCAAAACCTTGTACATCAATTGGATTATGCTATGAAGCAACCACAACATTAAATTTTCACTGATAAAATTCACCAAAATTTTATGCACTCTTGTATACTTGAGTCGATAAATATAAGTACCTTAATACTAATTAAGCCTAATAAAAGAGCATCCATAAAACAAAAAAGAAAATCAATGTATGGAAAATAAAGAAAAACAATTTATATACCCAAACTTTGTGCCATCATTCAATTATTGTATCAACTATGCTTCTGTAATCCATGCTTAAGTCATATATTCTCGTATGCTCTCAAAAACACTAGATATCATGTGTATCATATAACCTCCACAACACAATTTCCACAATAATCATAGGTCCAATAATTATATTGCACAACTTTGCAAGGGAATATTGTGTGTCCTCTACTACATTCACAACCCTATTAAGAGAATTGGAAGAGAAAATACTCAATGAAATCAATAATAACCTTCGTATTTGTTTTATGTGGAGATTTGATGTGTCGTGACATAAAATAGAGATGCTTAGTTAGTTATGCCATTCAAGTGGAAAACAACATTATCAACTTTGAAAAACAAAGCAAAAAATCACTTCATGTTTCCTTCTTAAGTCTTCCTCCTCTTATCCTACTAGCTACAATCATATTAATACAAACTCATTAATCAAATTTTTGAAGATATACACTCCTCATGAGGCATAGGTTGTTGATATTTCTAAAGTGAAAGTTGAGGGTGGTGCTTCAAACAACTAGCTTCTTTGCATGGAACCCTTTTGGTAATATTATCTTAGTATAAATAGCCAAACAAAAATAGGTGTAGGGAGACAAAGACGCCTCAACTGGAATAGGTGTAGTGAGACAACTTAGGTGTATGATTGTAGTTTTCCCCAATATGCGGAACATGGTAAAAATCACAAAATAATACATGAATCTGCCCAAAAGAAATATTTGATACATTGTATGGAATAACATCTGAAAAGTTATATTATCTTTTCGTTATTTTTCCAATGTCTACTTCTTACTTCTGTGAATTCCTTATCCTTATAAATTGGGAAAAGAAAATAAATAATAGATATAGTAATTGAGAAGAATAAATCGATTTGATTATGGGATCAAGCTGGTACAACTCCTGTTAACATGCAAAATTAATATGAACATAATAACCCAACTTAAAAAATAATCCTACGAAACCTATGTAATCAAATAAACCTATGACAAAAAAAAAAAAATCATGGTTAATAATACTCAAGCTCTAAAAATAAGAAAATATCTACCTCAAACTCATTTATAGTGAATCATTTAAATTTACTCTCCTTAGCTATGCATTATAGTACAACTCAAATATTACTTCTAAAGGAGGCTTTTGAGTGATTGCAGCCACAATTCCTATGGATTGGTCTGTGTTGATGTTTGGTGAGGAAGTCTAATGTGAACCTTGAAGAGGCAGGGGTTATTTATATTGAACATGAGGATGATAATGTAATGAAATACTTTTCTTTGGGCTTAGGTCTAGATGTTGCTAATGAGTGTAATGTTTCACCTTTAGAGCATGAGGATGAGAATGTACTGGAATCCTTTTCTTTGGGCTTAGGTCCAGCTGTCGCTAATGAGGAAAATGTTGTGCCTTTAGTTTAGTACCTCCATTTTAAAAAAAAAATATTGAAAAGTACATATATTTAGGAAATCATTGTTTATAATCAACACTTCAGTGGTATGAATTTTAAATAGGTTAGGTGATTCCCAGCTAAACCAAGAGGTAAGACTTGACCTCAAGGTCGTATTTTCTCTCATCAAAAATTTTTCAAGGACCTAAATCAATTTAGATTATGAATGTTTAGTATTTACTGATATTAAATATGAACAACAAAAAGGTGGTTTGTCAATTTAGATGCTACTATATATTATGTAGACATGAATTGTTTAATGATAGAAATTTTAGTTGTTGAATGAGAGGTTGGGCATGATAACTAGAGAAGCGAATTAAACGAGTAATGGATTCATAAATATTTAGAAAAAGAAAACAATAACCTTACAAAAGAGTTTAAAGTGAGATAACCTGCCAAAGAGGATGAATGAGACTTGAAACAACATGATAAAATATTTATTTATTTTGGCTAAGGCGATGAGGGAGGTAGTTGAGGCCATGGTGATACCAAATGACATATAAATACAACTTTAGCATGAGAAGAAATGGTAGTAGGAATACCTCGTACATGTGGGAAAATGATATATGATGATGTTCACCACACTTATTCTTTTAATTTGATATTTGTAACAATTACGAACAATAGAATTATAGTTTCATAGAACATCAAGATATTGAGAGATAGAATTACCCTATAAATTATTAAGTAAGTTGCTTTCCTTGTTTTTTTCACCAGTGGTGGGTACTTAGCACAATCTCTGATGATTAGTACAAAAATCAAATCTCGTGAGCATACAGTGATTAGAAAGAGTAAAATAACACACACATTAGTGGGAAAAAATAATAAAACCTAATAATATGAATGGGGTATTCTATTTCCAAGTTATGGTCCACAATAATCATTTCCCTTCCTCCCTTTCCTTGTGCCCGCTACTCTTCATATGCTTTGGTTTGATGCCACTTATACAATACCTGTAGAGACCATGAGTTATTATTTACTACGCTTGATGCCACTTATCACAATGACTCATCCTAAACAAAAATTTTTGGGGAAAATTAAATCAAATATTAAATGCCAAACTATTAAGTAAGTCGTACATGTAATCTGTAACTCAGTGGAATTTGTGGCTTCAGTATGTATAGAAAAAAAAAAAATTCTTTATCAAAGATTAAAATACACACTCATAAATAAGTGCTACATGTAATTTTTAACTGGAAGTTGTGGCTTCACGCATGTATAGAAAATTAGCTTTTCTTCTTCATAAATAAAACAAATTTTGTAAAAACATTCAGGTTACTATTGGGCTAGCTTAAGGACAAATGTAAAAATAAAATTTTCTAGGATGAAAATTTTTGGCATCTACAATATTACTTGCATCTAAATCATGGAGAATTCACTACCCTGTTTTACTTCAACAAATAATGGAAACATAAAGAATATGATCGATTATTCACAGGTTTTTGTTATGATGAAAACACCAATAGGAAAATGATGAATGAAGTAAAACTACTCCCAACTAAAAAATGTTGGTCAAGTTTGTCGTTGATGTCAATATGAAATTAGTGGAGATGGAAAATATTCTTGTGATACATGAACCTCATGCAAACCATAGGTGCTAACGTTTCCCTTACATTATGAAGATCTCAAGCCATTAAATGAAGAAGTCTAATATGACCATGATTCCCTAATAATATGATGTCCTTTCTCTTGATGAATCTCTAGCCTTCATCTATATGATGGCAAGCCCTCCTTGTTTGATGCTCATAGTGACCTAGATTTTAATGAAATAGGTATGTCTATCCTAATGGAGAGAGCATGTGAATAAGGCATAAAATTTGTCCTAGACATTTAACAATATGATGACATGAATGATGACACACTTGATATGAATGATGGTTGGAGACCTCTCTTGAAGCCCTAATGAAAACAACCTAATCCTCATTCTAGTTCCATTGACCTTATATATGAAGAATCCTAAATCCCCAAGGTTTGCACTAAAAATTCCAAATAGTCATAAAGAAAATGATTGAAGACATCATTTCACAATGGCTCCTTGATTCTATTGTAGAGGACTATTTCCTCTTTCCAATGAGCCCTCACTCAACCCCAAACACCCAATAGTCTAAGAGAAATCAAATTTTTAAGTTGACATATCATATTATTTTATCCCTAGCCGACCCATACTCAATCACCCATGTCGGCCTCCCTCCATAAGACATGTCTCTTAATTTAAATGTCAAATTCATATAAATACAAGGTTGGAAAATTCGTTTTGAATCATCAATTTGGTGTAGAATATATAAGTTCCACAGAGATAGGAACAAGGAGAGGAAGACCAAAATATATTTTGGTTGGGAAACTCTTTAGGGTATCCTAAGTGCAACTCGTCTAAGGTGAAGAAGCTCTGAAATGTGGCCGTAGCCTCTAGGTTTCTACCTGAAGTTGAAGAGTTGTTTTGATGGTTCTTTCATGACTAGGCTAGGCCGAGTTGAGGAATAATGTTGGTGGACTAATTCCGAGCATGATTTTTCATGTTTTGGAGTGGTTGCTCTCTTATGAACATGTCATAGCCTCTGAGAATTTCTGGGAAGAAGGCTGAGCTCCTAAAACTTGGATTTGGAGGGTCGTTAGGCTTAAAAAAGAGTTAGAAAATGGGTTGAGTTATCACATAAGGCAACAAGGGTAAGAGGCTTGTAAAGTTATCATTGAAGGCTCATATCACACTAAATAATAGTTCTCACTAGCTCAGACCCTGTGGGAGGTGCTCAAATCATAATCTAGGACCTGTTTCACACTTGGAGGAGAAACAAAACTACAGTTCAGACTATCTAAGTATAAGTGAAGGGAAATATTGTGTGTTTAACCTCTATGGAGAATAATTTTGATTTGGGATAGAATTGAATGTGCTCTAAGTCTCAAATTTTGTGGAGAGGCTTATACAAATGTATTTCAGATAACGGAGAAATCATTTGGTGAAATTCCACTCTAATTGTATTCCATAGAAATAATTAATTCTTTTTAAAGGGGCCCTAAGTAATTAGGCTAGTGCCAGATCCCAGAGATATTTTTCGAAGGCCAGAAGGCCTCAGTTTCCAGCCAAAAAAGAGACTAGCATAGAGGAAAGGGTAGCCATCATTATGATGGAGAGACGGTGCAGAGTGACACGTTCACTGCAGAAAGGCAGTGCAAGGTAGTCTAGTCTTGGTGGAGATTAATGTTGGGTTCCCGTGGATGAGTGAGATTTGTCTCACAAAGATATCTTCCGTAATTTTCTATATATGATTTGACAGATGTGTCAACCATAGATTTGTACTCATAAATATTTACTGCATAATATTTAAACCCTCAGATCTACTGCACTAGTTTTCTCGCATTGGGTTTTTCCGAGGACATTAGTCCAAAAATGTTTGTTTCAAATGGTTGTGTGATCTATGCTTGTTCAGATTTGTTTCCGCACTTGTATTTCTTTCACAATTTATTTGTGTAGGTTGCAATGTGATGTATTCAGTGTTTTTCATAGTAAAATACACATATATTGTTAAGTTATAAAATTAACAATATTCCAAAGTTAAAATAATTTTCATAGGGTATTAGAGTTAACATAATTTTCACATGGTAACAGAGCCTGTTAAAAGAATGCAAGAGAAGCAAAGAACATATCTAGAAAATTTAGTGTTCATGAAGCTAGAATCAAAGGGTTGTGTAAGCAGCATATCGATCTCCCAGTTGCCATTGTGCAGTCCAAGCCAGGGCTAGACTAGCAGAAAGATATCTTTATGAGTGAGTCGACATAGAGGTAGGACTTTTCCATATTACTGTTTGTCTGAGGCAAGAGGCAGCAACATAGAAAATCTATGCATATCAACAAATGGAGTAATGCAGTTGACTGTGCAATAGTGATTGTTGGTGCAGAGTGTTAGGAAGTGTAGCTGAAACACAATTTTTGAGGATTTTTAACCTCAGTGGGTTTCTTTCCCAAGAAAATCAGATTCCACGTGTATTAGCAGTAGATTTTGTGGCTTGCTCCACAAGGAGTGCGTAAATCCAATTGCGCAGAGGGTGAAAGGCAGTAGATCAACATCAGTTGGGTGAGATGGCCATGAGTGGATTGCGTGACCAGGACCTTTTGGAGGGTGCCTCCAACTATGTAATATGGAAGGCAAGGATCTCCTTGCTTCTAGATGAGCATGACCTCAAGCACTTTATCGACAGTGCTTAAGCTGAATAGGTGGATGTCACGCCACTAAAGGCCTTCAAGAAGAATATAAACAAAGACAAGTTGTTGATACTCGATGGAGTGAGGGATCATATTTTTTCACACATCTCATCGAAAGGGACACCGAAGGAGATGTGGGATGCATTGGCCTTGTTGTATGAGGGGTCTTCCGAGCAGCAGAAGATGTGTCTAGAGGATAAAATGCAGACCACTAGGATGCAGAAGGGAGAGTGTATTGATCCATTCCTATCTAGACTTCAAGAAACCCGAGATCAACTAGTTGTTGTAGGAGAAACTCGTAAGGCCACATATATGGTCCACTCAACTCAGTGTTCGAGGAATAACAAGTATTTGTCCAGGGAATCCTGGGAAGAGAGAACTTGTCAGACTGGGAGTCAATGTGGGCAACTCTTCAGAAAGAAGATATGAGGACTGAATTACTCAAGTATCAACTTGAGGCAGTAGTAGCAGTAGTTCGAAGATCAATAAGGAGGAGGAAGGGAATGCGGCCCTTGCATCAAAGGGGAAGCCAGAGCAACGTAAGAGGAAGAATAACCTGACAAATATAAAATGCTTCCGATGTGGTGAGATGGGACATTAGGCCACACAATTTCCTCTTATAAAGAAGGACACAGATGAGAAGCGTGATCCTCAGGTCCGATTAACAAAGATATAGGAGGAGGAATTTTCTATGATTTCCCATACACCTCCAGGAGGGAGGTGGGTTGATTTGGAGCTATAGACCCAAAGATATACAAGATTGGGCAGGATCCTTGAGGATTCCACCTCTTGGATCATCACCTTGCTACAAGATCCTAAATCAGAAGTAGCAGGATGGATGGGTGAAAGTTTGTGCAGAGGACTGCAGAAGTGACAACATAGTTTTTAGTAATGCTAGAGTCTAAGTAGTGCAGAGGGACATGGTGTAGAGAATCAAAAGTGCAACAAATTCAGAGGGAAAAAACAGAGGCTAGCTGTAGTCAGATCTTCATCACCAAGATGAATTATACTTGTCCAATTTTGGATGTTTTTCAATTACATAAAGAAACTGTGTTGCAGAAAGCAATTGAGTTGGAAGTGGCAGAGTCAACAAAAACACAGATCCAGAAATTAGAGGGAGTTGTAGTACAAATGCATTGTTGATAGTGATGGTGTCAGTAGCAGTACAGATGCAATTTTTGAACATAGTTTATAGGAAACAATGTCATACATTAGCAACACAAAGGGAGATTCTTCAGGGTTAGAGTAGTGTGCAACATGGCACATTGTTAGAGCACATTCATCGCTAAGATGGAGTGTTGATTTGGGGTAGCATTAGATGTGCTCTAAGTCTAAAATTTTGTAGAGAGGCTTAGACACATGTATTCCAGATAACCCAAAAATTGTCTGGTGAAATTCCACACGGATTTTATTTTATAGAAATAATTAATTAGTTTTAAAGGGGCCCTAAGTCTAAACTTAGGAAAATAAAATAATTAAAGTGAATTTATACAATATGAGTGAGAATGATCTAGAAAAAACAGATCAAGTCAAAATTTAATCTTAGTCTTTGATTAGAGATATAATCTGGGCCATTGAAGTCTCAATGAGAATACTATAAGAATGGCTTGAAGGGTCATTTGGAAAATACATTTGGCAAATATCAGAGATATATTTCTTTAGTGAGCAGTGCTCAGAGAGAAAATTTGATCGTGAGATATTTTTCAGAGAGGGGCAGTAATTTCGGTTGGAAGGATTCCTAATTCGGAGTGTGAATAGTAGCAGAGACAAAGAGAGACACAATATCAGCGTAGATCCAGTGACACATTTCATACGCAGTTGCTACACAGACGCTGAAGGGAAGTTGTTTTCCTGTTGAGGAGACAACGTTGGGCTAGAGGAAGATCCCAGAGAGTTTTTCCGGAGGCCAGAAGGACTCAGTTACTTGCCAGCAAGGAGACAAACATTGTGATGTAGAGACTGCACAGAGTGATGCAATCACTATGCAGAGGTGGCGCAGTGTAGTCCAGTCTTGGTGCAGACCAATGACGGGTTCCTATGGAGGAGTGAGGTTTGTCTCACAAAGATCTACTCTATCAGTTTCTATGTATGATTTGACAGATGTGTCAATCATAAATTTGTACTCAGAAATATTTACTGCATAACATATAAGTCCTCAAATCTGCTACATCATTTTTCCCACATTTGGTTTTTCTAGAGACATTATTCCAAAAATAATTGTGTCAAATGGTTATGTGATTTATGCTTGTTCAAATTGTTTCTATACTTGTATTTCTTCCGCAGTTTATTTGTGTAGGTTGCAGTGTGATGTATTCAGTTTTTTCCATAGTAAATTGCAAATATATTGTTAAGTTAGAAATTAACAATTAGGTGAATATCTTCTAGTTGTTGCAATAGGATTCTAGAGTTAATGGAATTTTCACAAAGAATAGTTGAACTAACCTATGGAGGAGGCCTAGTTTCAAAGGCTCGGTCTTGTGGCTATGTATAAACCTATGGTAGACCTGTGAAGGCCCAAATTTACATCCTCGAATCAATATTTTATTTGCCACATTGTTGGCTCGAATATCTTATAATTGATAAATGATAAAAGGTGTGGAGGACTGATATATATTCGGACATCCTTGACATGTTCCTATCTCTTAGGCTTTTCAATATGTGGAAACTTGAAAGCCTTCAGTAGTTTGGATCCCCATTAAAACAATGGGTTTGACATATATCAATGATAGAGTTCAGCCTTCTAAACAAGTGACCACATTCTTGGATGGCAGTCCTATGAAGAAGAATGAATGAGCATTAATGGAAAGTGAATAATAAAGGATATTGAAGGATTTGTAGGAGAGCAGTAAAATATTTTGACATTGAATTACTGAACAATGAACTTGGAGGAATGTTCAAGTGAAGAATACTTAGATAGTGGGCATATCGGAGCATATCGTTGACCATATCTTGAGGCATTTGGAAGAACCATTGTGAAGACACCTTGAGGGATTTTGGTTTAAGTGTCTTGGAATCCATTATTAGGAAAACCCTTGGAATATATTTTGTGCAGAATTAAACCTTTCTAGAGCATACTTTTTGAGCAGATTTGAAGCCTTGAAGAAGAGCTTGTAGTATTCCTTGTACTTAAATCTGTTTGGAAGACCTTGTGCAAAACTTGTGCAATTGATTGAAGACACCTTAAGACATCATCAAACATTGATTGAAGTCATGAAGACACCATTTGAGATCATGATGCATTGAAAATCATCATGAGGTGAACTTGGATATCTAGCTTGGGTAATGTGAAGGGCAGTGGTGGCAGCTTCTAATAAGACAAGGTTGTCATTGATGAAGTAATTTGGAGAAGGAATTGATAAAGATAGAGAGGGATCGTTGAATATATTGGGAGTCATGAACAAACATTAAAATTAACTTGATGAATTGAAGCTGAGGGTTGGAGCCCTAGAGTTTGGTTTTTTGGAAGATAGGGTTAGAGACCTAGAGGATAGAAGTCCTCAAGAAACTAGGTTAGATCCTATACAAAATATAGGGTTGGAACCCTAGAATTTGGTGCCTCAAAGTTGACAAGGTTGGAGCCTTGGGAAGTCCAAGTCGATGCTTGGCGAAATACAAGTTGGAGCCTGGGAAATTGAAGATTGGTGTATTCATCTAGGGTTGGAGCCCTACACATTATTGTATTGAATTTGTTGATAAGAAGATATTAATAAAAATATGTATTCTTATTGTTCATTTTGTGTTCTAATTATAAGTTATCTAACTGGTAAAAATAAAAATTGAAAAGAAATATTGATTCACCCCCCTCTGAGTATTTTTGAACAGTTGGTTTCAGAGTGAGTGCCTTTGCCCATAATCCTAACATATTGAATGTTGATCCTTAGAACACAAATGGAAAAGCCAAGGAAGAAAGCTTCTAATCTTTCTAGATAGGTCTCCTCCTCAACAGTGAAAACTAAAGACAATAAAATTGGGAAAATTCTATTGTTTAATGGAAACTTTGATATATGGAAGATGAGAATGTGGAATTTCTTAAAGGCTTAAGGCGTTAAAGTCCGAGAATCAGCGGTTACTAAAAACTCGATGGTAGCAGAATCCAAGGAATATAATGCAAGGGTAATGAAAACAACCTTGAGTGGGCTACCCGATCCTATAATTTCCAAAGTGGGGAAATATTCATTGGCAAAAGGTATGTGGGACAAACTTCAAGATCTTCACTCAAGAGGAGCATTGACCATGATTGTAAGTCAAGAAGATGATGGAAAGAAATAAGGAAATCTAGAACCCATTAAGGAATCCTAAAATAAAAGTGAAGACATCAAGGCCAAGGAAGACCTAAAAGATGAAGAAAATAAATATGACTTTGAAGAATATCTCATGGTGAAGCTTGTAGCAGCCCTAGAAGAAATAATCAGTTTGAAAAAGGAGAATGAGGAGCTCAAGAAGCAATCAAAATATGGTTACCATGACCTTGACATTACAAGGAAGGATGTTAACCTATTCAAGCTTCACGTTCAAGCAAAAGACGAGGAGCTTGCCAAGGTTAAGGAAGAATTTCATCAAAAGAAGACAAATCATCATGAATAAGTCATATCCATGAAAAAAATAGGATAATGCAAAGAAAAGGGAAGAAATTTTGTCAATACATCTTGAATAAAGACATGAAGACTTGAACAAACTTAAAGGACAAATTGGTCAATACAAGGAATAAATCTCCTCCCTTAAATCTCAAACAGGAGAAGCAAAGAAACAAGCACAAGAAGCTAAAAAGGTGATGGAAGCTTTGACCCTCCTTGAAGGACAAGTCGATGAAATCAATAAAAGATAAAAAAAGGCTATGGCATGTCAACTAAAAGAAAAGGATGAAGAGATATTCATACTAAAATCAAATTTCATCTCTCTAAAAATCAAAACACATGAAGAAACGAGGATGATGGAAGAAATGAAGAACCAACTAGTTATGAAAGATGAAGACTATGAAAAGTTGAAGGGAGAAATTGTCTCTATTAAAAAGGAAGTTGACTTGTTGAATAAGAACTTGAAGAGTTCTCAAACCCTAGATGGCATCCTAAGTCATAAAATACCCCCCCCCCCCCTTGATAAATCATGCCTCGGTTATTTGAGTGAACCCTCAAGCAAGAATGATGAAAACCCTAATGCTTCAAACAACAAGGATGTAGAAAATCTTGGAAGAAATATTGATGCCCACAATTCCAGCAAAGGCAAGGAGAAGATTCAAGATGACACTAAAACAAACCCTACTTCAAGAAGATATGTTGATGGTGTCAAGAATGCTAGAGGAAATATATTTGAGCAAAGGATCCCAAGACAAAATGATTTTAGAATTACATCAAAGCAATCTCCATCCTCCAGGTACAGAAGTATATTTTCTTGTTATTGTTATTCTTGTACAAATTTTGGGCATATTGCAAACGATTGTAGGGCATATCACAAGGATAAATATAATGGCCTCCATCAGTCTCTTAGAAGAAACTTTGCAATAAGAAATAATGAATCCTCATTCATGAACAAGATGGAGTGATTCAAATGTCTTAACATTGGACATATGGCTCATAATTGTAACTTGGCTTGGGTCCCTAAATAAACTAAAACCATGACTACCAAGCCAGAAAATAAAGTTACACAAGTATGGAGAAGGAATAAAATTGGATCCGAAAGTCTCTTGAATACTCAAGCCACAACACATGTTGTTGATTTGATGAATGCATATTTGGCAGACATGATATTTCAAGTTTTAATGATGAAAATATTCCAAAAAGGATACCATGCATATTGTTAGGAGGAGATTTTGATTTTGTACTATTCTTACAGAAGCTATCCGTAAAGAGTCTTATGAAAACTTTGATGAGTCACATATGGACAATATAGAAAGATAATCTCCATTTAAGAACATGATTGATCAAAAATCTTTTTCTTAGATATGTATTAAAGAATTACATGTAAAACTACATCTTAACCATGAAACTTTAAAGGCATAAACATAAGAAGATAGAAGCACATAAAATCATGCATGAAGGCACATAATTGATATCAGAGGTTGTCCAGGAGGGACTACACCTCCAGGACCTACTCCATCAATGGGGAGGCCCTCTTTCATTAAGTGGAAAATAAAAATGAAAGTACAAGCAATATGAAAAATTACACCCTTATACCTCCATATTTGAAATTTCCCAAAAATTGGAGACCTCTGATGAAGAAATGGATAGCACCGTTGGATTTGTGGCACCGAGAGGTGTAGAATCCATATAAAATTTGCCTGATACTGACAAAGTGAAAATCTGGTCCCTCTGGAAATGGTTCAGATCATGGTTCCGCCCCCCCTCCTGCAAAGCACTCATGGTTACACTCTATCTCATACTCCATGCCTCTCCTGTCTTGCCTAGGCACACTTATGAAATGCAAGTTTTTATATTAAAAAGGTGGACGGACTCCCCAAGGAGCCTGTTGTCTAAGTTGGTTGAGATCCTGAATGTGGGGGAGGAGGTCGAGTGGTCAAACCCCACCTTCTCCATAATAAGTCGGATACCAATTTTTGAATTAACTGTGGCGCTTTTTCTAAAACCTTGCAACATCAATTTTAGTACCAAGTGGTTACATTGGGTGGGTTGGGCCTGTATTGGGTAGCCCACCCCACATTTCCACCAGCTCCATATGTTATATATGGTGGTGGGTTGGGGCCGCGAGGTCACGATCATTGGCCCCACCCATTTAATATGTGACAGTTGCCGTAGAGTGTGGGGGCGATGAGGTCATGGTCATCAAATTCCCTTATTTAGTTATATTTTTGTTATGTCTGTTGGATGGGGAGGGTGGGGGTCATGGCCCACCCTCCATATATATATATATATATATTATTTTTTAAAACCAACTGACATTTTTTAAAATTCCAGAAATTGATCGAAGGAGTCAATTTAACCTTCCCACAATTTCACCCAAAATCTGGCTAGAGTTGGCCGGAATCCAGTGGTCGAGTTTTTGCAAATTTTTCACCTCCTTAAGCTGCCACATCACCAAGTAAACCCTCAAACTTTTGATGCTCCTAACTCCTCCATATAGACTCAGAATTGAGTGTCGTCTATGCTGTTGGAATTAGAAAGACGAGATATTCAACTTGACACTAAGTTTTCCACATTTCTGACACTTTGATTTTTGAGCCTTTGTACTTAAACCACTTGTTCTTGGACCTGTATGATCCACTTGGATCATTCCTCTCCACTGAAGAGATTTTGGATGCCCAAAAGCCTTATCAATAAATAGGAAATTGAGGGAATTAATCCCTCACCTTCTCATTTTCAAGCCATTTAGCTTTACTTGGGTGCATCCCTTTGAATCCAACATGGAGATATTCCACATCTCCTTGTCGTGACGTCCTGGTTCTTCGATCGAGAATGATGTCTTTTGGCATTTCATCGAGATACTCTGGTGAAAATTCATCCACTATAGGCACTGATCCTACCTCCTCGGTGTCCATAATCAATGGTGGTTCATAAAGCTTTAGATTTTTGACATTCATATTCGAGTACATCTATATGTATATAGGAAAATTGAATCAAAAAACATTATTCCCAATCTTCTCCATTATGGTAAATGGACCATACCGTATTGGTCACAATTTCTTTCCTTCTCCCTTCATTCGATCCTTGTTGATATGGAACTGCACCTTGTCACCAACTTGAAATTGATGGTCGACTCAGTGCTTATCATGTCAGGCCTTATATCGAGCCCAACTCTTTTCCAACTGCTCTTGCACTTCTTGGTTAATTGTCTGTATCTAGTGGATGAACCGCTATGCTTTGTCCTTATCATCATGTCCACTGGAATCTTCATCCCTTCCATACATCATGTCAAAAGGGTCCTTTGGTAGGTAACTAAAACATGTCTCAAATAGAGAACGCTACATAGAGGAATGCACTGCTCAGTTGTAGGCGTGCTGCACATATGGAAGATGCTCATACCATAACTTGGGATATTTGCTACAATAGCTTCGAAACAAGTGTACCACGGTACGATTTACGACCTCTATCTATTCATTGGTTTGTGGATGGAATTCTGTACTTCTCTTCAACTTAGTGTCCATCATTAGCCGCAAGTTGGTCCAAAACTCCCCAAGGAAGCGAGAGTCTCGATCTGACATAATAGATGTGGGCAACCCAAAGTGGACACAAACAAACTGAAAGAAAAGATAAGAAATCTTCTCAGCAGTGACCTGCTTTTTACAAGGCATTAATATGCACATTTTACTAAAGAAGACTACGAAAACATACAAATAGTCATCTCCATTTCTAGACATAGGCAAACCTCCTACAAATTCCATTGACACACTTTCCCATGGACGACCCAAAATAGGGAGTGGTGTGTAGAGCCCAAGTTTTCTATTAGAGGGATTTGAAAAAGAACATATCACACATCCATTTACAAATCAGGTTACAATGTTTTTCATATGAGGCCAAAAGAAAAACCTTTGCAAATGACATATGGTTTTTTTGACACCAAAGTGACCTGACACAAGATAGGTTGTTATGAAACCAGCTCCAGAAATAGAAGAAAAGAAAGATCAATGCCTTAGAAATCATCCACTTCGAGGGGGAAATCTCCAATACATTACATAAATGAAAAATTCTTAGATGATTAAAATGACCAAAACCTCCTTTCTATATATAGGAGTCCATGGGGCCACAATGTAATCCTAGCCGACCTAACAATAATAATGTAAGGGCACAATAATAACAATATAGGATTCTGAATTTGTGATATGATAAAGTTTACCTTAACAACAGCAGGGACTATACTAGTAATATAGGGACCTAACATGCTCCTCTCCTTCAAAAAAGTGTTTTCCTCAATGCTTGAGTAGCTCCGGGTGCTTCTGTATAAAATTATCATCCTCCCATGTAGAATCTTCCGTGGGTAAGTTCTTCCACTTGATGAGATACTTTGAAATTGATTGATTTTGTAGCCGTTGAGTTCTTATTTCCATGACTGTTTCAGGTTCCAATATGGTTTTTCCTTCCTCATCAAGTTCTGGAAATATTGTTTGAACTAGAATTTTGTCCCCTATAACCCTCTTTAAGCATGAAACATGGAAAACTGGATGCACTCGCAAAGAAGCAGGAAGCTCCAATTTTTATGCCATAGTACCAATATTTTGCAACACCTTGTAAGGACCATAGTACTTTGGCGATAATTTATTATCCTTCTTAGCTTGCTTGTGGGGAATTTGTTTGTATGGTTGTAACCATAAAAATACCCAGTCTCCTACATCAAAACTTATCTTGCTGCGATGTTGATATGCCTATTGTTTCATTCAATTTTGTGCCAAATTTAGGTTATCCTTTAAGAGTTGGAGAACTTATTGTTGATGATCGATGTGATCTTCCACTGCTTGAACCTTAGAATTTTCCCTTAAAGAATATGTGATGGATGGTGGATGATATCCATAAAGTGCCATAAATGGGGTCATTTTTGCTGCAATATGGAAGGAAGTGTTATACCACCATTCAGCGAGAGGTAACCACTTGACCCATTATGCTTGCTTATCAGATACAAAACAACGAAGATATCCTTCCAAACATTTATTCACTATCTCAATTTGACTATCGGATTGAGGATGATAAGATGAGATATGATCTAGATAAGTACCCAAACAAGATAATAATTTCGTCCAAAAATTTTCTGTAAAAATGGGATCACTGTCACTTACAATAATATTCAGGTTTCCATGTAGCTTTTGAATTGTTTCCATAAATGTAGTAGCAATTGTACTTTATTAAATGGATGAGATAATGCACAAAAGTGTGCATACTTGGCAAGTCTATCAACTACCACCATGATGACACTCTTTACTTCAAACTTAGGTAAACCTGTGATAAAATCCATTTAAATCTCCTCCCAATGTTGACTTGGAATGGATAAATATTGTAGAAGACCTAGGGTCTTAATTATCTCAACTTTATTTTTTTGGAAAACCAAACATTCCACCACAAACGTTTCAATATCAGATTTAAGGCCATCCCAAAAAAAATCTTTCTTCACCCTATGGTAAGTTTTTAAAAATCCCGAGTGTCCTCCTAAAGGAGAAGTGTGCAATGTTGAAGGTTGCAACAAGAAACAGTGAAATTGGCACTCGGAAGCAACATCCTTTGTCCTACTGAAAATTAAGAACCTACACTAGGAGGGGCCCTCACAGGCTATTTTTAGGTGTATGTCTATTTTTAGAATGTTGAGAAAAGTCTATTTATAGTAGGAATCTATTTATATATGGTTGAGAAAATTATATGTATGGATGGGCATCTATTTTTGGAATGCATGTGCGAATTTGGTTCGTGTATTTCATGTCTAAAAATAGAATGCATCTCGATTATTATTATCTCTTAATAATAATTATACAATAACTAATAATCTATTCTCTTGAAGCACTTGATTTCAGTTAACTGATGTGGAAAACCAGTTCACTGAAGGAATTTCGAGTTCTAAGGTTGGTTCGTGGGATATGCTAGTGGACTTCATTGTAACTGAGTGATGCAAAGTTGTAACAGAGTTGGATGTGTAGTTATGTGAGTTGTAAAGTAGTTTAACTTAGTTAAGTGAGTCAAACTTAGTTGTGCTAGTTGTAACTAAAGATACGCTAGTGAGAGATTAGTGAATTAAATATTAAATTAATTCACATGGAGTGATCTCACATGCAACTGAAGATTTACTACTGTTAACTACATGCATGTCAGATCCAGTGGAGACCCAGTTGAGAGATAGGTGAAAGGGACAGTTTGACTATCAGTTGTGACATTAGTGGGTAAACTCATGCAACCCCACACACATTGGATATGCCTATGAGTATTGCGCAAGAAAGGAAGGCTAGAAAAATCATCTAGAGGTTCTTGACCATTAGGGATTGCGGAGTGGATGCAGGTTGTCAAGAGGCAGTAAATTGGTGCATGTTTGTGCCAATTTTTGTATGAAAGTATGAGACAATTGTATATTGTAATGAGAGCTCTTGGATTAGGATTTTGTATGATATTGTTTCTATTATCACTCAGGTTTTCCTTGAAGTTGTGGAAAAAGAAATTATACCCGAGGTAACCACAAACCAACCTTTAGATGCAGAATCTAGCCAATCTGCATCCAGAGAGGGCTCTCTCTTTATAATTTATCTTTGTTCTTAGAAAGTTTTAGGCTAGTTATAAATCCAAGAGTTTGTTTGAATGGTGGAATCCGCTAACTAAGGGCAAGGTTGAAAATTTTCAGTCCATTGGGCTATGGAGTCAAAGGATGGCTTTACTGGATTTATATTCTACACACAAGATGGCTTTGCAGGGCAAGATAGCCAAACGGAGAACAATCCTTAAAATTTAAAGTGGATGGAATGGGTTTGAAGGGATGAAAGGCAGTTAAGAATCTTTCACCATGTTCAAAAGAAAGAAAGAAATGAAATGATTAAAAATAAAGAGCAGTGAAGAACTCTTTACTATAGTAACCAAAATGTTTAAATTAGCGAAGCAAGAGCAATTAAGAATTCGTTGCTTATAACTAATTTAGAGGAAAACATTTAGAATAATCACAACTGAACTCAGAGTACAATTAAGTAAATTCTGAGTTATTCTTTTATGTCAATTATTCAGAAATGGAAATAATGATATTATAGACAGATATAAAATTTAAAACATAGGATAGAAAGACTTATTGAACTGCAGTCCGACACATGAATCCTGCAAAAAGTCCTGAGCTTCAAATTGTCATCCAGCAAGCCACAAATAAATTTCTCCAAAACACTTTTATTCCAAAAACATCAATGTCACAGCAAAGTAGTAGAATCCACCCTCAACACTCTCTTTGAGGGTTTATTTATACAAAAAATGATTGAAAATATCTCACACTAACCTAGCCAATAATCTAGGGTGACTAATGAGTAATTTACAATAAAAAAGGAGACAAATGGTCTCGTAGACAGAATAACAAGTAACTGCTAATGTGCTGTTTCCTTCCTTTGTGGATGTGCTGGGGGCAGGTGCTATAATAGGGCTTGATGTTGTCCCTTTGAGTAATTCTTTTTCTTGTCTGATAATCTTCGTTTCTCCTTATACTCTTTCAACTGCCCAACTGATACTCTTTAACCTGTGCTTATTATTTATCCTTTACATGATGGTAAAAAGATCAAATTCTCAACCTGAAGGTAAATTTCATAAAATGTCCAATAAGTCTTCCCACCATTTATCTTCTGCTATTACGGTTCTTTTAAGTTTTCTCAATGTCTCATCGGCCTTTGTGTATCTGTAAAAATTGGGCTGACTAGGGAACAAATACTTTATTTCATGCTCCAGATGAAACAAATTCTTCAATCTATCATAGAGATTCCTCCCTGTTGGCAATGTTGCTTGTGATGCATTGATAGAAAGAACAGTTGTGTTATGAGCATGTATATCTATTTTAGTAACATAGGTTTCCAGGTCCATTATCTTGTCACCTGCTAGCATAGGACTGGGTAACCCATTGTCTAATAAAACCTGAAATTTCCCTTTAAAAGCATTGATTCCTTCTAGCATATCTGAGCACTTCCTTTCCAAATTCTGCATGAGAGTTCTTTTGGTAAAAACTCTTTTTATTTCTAAGATAGTGCCTGTCCTGTCATCAATTCCTAACTCTGAAAGTTGTTGCTTAGTCTGGGTGTTCAGAAACTGTATAAGTTGATTGGCTTGCTCAGGTCTGCCCTTTAATTCATCTCTTGTTTTGGCTATTTCTTCCTGAGCTACTTTGATCAAGTCATTTTGTTCAAAGATTGTTTGAAAAAAATTCCAAATAATTTTTATTGAGTCAATTATATTATCCCAAAGAATTTCGTTTATTTCTCTCAAAGGCTTTTCTAACGAAAGATCTTTTTCTAAAGCCTTAACCAATTTTTCCAATCTTTTAATTTCCCTAGTATTATCTACAACAATCCTTTTAGACATATCATATTTCTGCTCCAAATTTTCTAACTGCAATTTTGTGGTTTTAAGTTCTGTGACTCTGAGTTTTAAACTTTCCATTTGTTTTACCAATTCATCAGAACTTAAACCAGAAGTGTCTCCCTGTGCTGACTCTGTTTTTTGATCTGTTGTTATGGTACCTGTAATGATCCCTGTTGTAGATGCTTGCATGATATCCTGCTTTTCTTTTAATGCCTGTTCCAATTCTTTCTCTGTTTCACTCAGTTGCTCAGTCATTTTTAAGAGCAACTCCATCATCTCTTCCTGTGAATTTTCTTTCAAAACTTCTTGGGTCTGGGGATGCCTTGAGGCTAGCAATTTCAGCTGCTTTCTCAATGCAGCTATATCATCATCTTTCTTTTTAATTAGTGCCTCAGTGCTTTTAATATCTTTGGGATTGTGACCCAAACTGATGATTATATCTTCCAGAGACTTGATTCTGTTATCTTTTGCCTGAGAAGAAGCCTTCTCAATTTGCAATTGGGTGTTTGTATTATTTAAAGAATCTCGCAGCCTAAGGGCTGCCATGGCCTTATCAGTAAGGGTGGAGTATATCATTTCCCCAGTTTGTCTATGCAACTCTATCTGGTCCAGGGGATGAATGTCTTTTGCCAGGACCTCAAAATTGGTCCTAATATAATCAGATGTTGTCATGGGCTTTGGTACTTTGGATTTAAAATGGCTCATCATCATTTTGCCTTGTTGAATGTCAAATGCTGACATCAATATTTCCTGATTATGTGGGGCCATTTTTAGATACTGATCATATACCTTCATTCTCAATGGATCATTCTTTGCTTTTATATTAATGAAAGTTTTCTTGATATCACCTGCATCTGTTTTAGGTGGTTTAAAAGAAGATACTTCAGTACTCAACTGTTTTTTCAATTCTTTTCCTTTGTGGCCTGCATGTGTTTCACTAACTGTGCTAGTTAGTTGACTATCTTCTCTTTCATCATCAAACATCTCATCAATGATTTCCACATCTGGAAGTGGATTGGGTTTCTGCTTTTTGGTTTGATGTAGCTCTGAGGACTCTTTGGGAGGAGTAGGATCTGGAGCCTGTCTTTTCTTACCTATTTCCATATTAGATGGAGTTTGTAATTCTGAAACTTCAGGATGATTTACTTGAGTAGGAGAAACCTGTGTCTGATCTGGTGCCCTGGAGGTTTGAGGTTTCTCTGCCATGACAAAAGTTTCAATGACTTGTATTTTAGGTTCTTTCCCTTTACCTTTAGACTCTACTGCAATTGATAGAATATCTTCCTATAACTCCTGCTGGAGATTTCCTGCTGAAGAGGTGCCAATGTGAGGTACCTGCACTTGACCAAAAGATTCTAGGTCAAACTCTTTCTCAAGATTTCTCATAATTTTGTTTCTATTGTCTTATTCATTATCTTTCTCAACTAGTGTTCCTTCCACCCATTCATCTTGGTTAGCATATTGTTCTATATCAGGAATCCTGTGGTGAATATATGGGGAAGATTTGTTCTTCATTCTTTTATCACAGATAAAACCAAATGGATCATAAGGAACCCAAGGAAAACTCCTTTGGAACTTGAAATGGTTTTGTAGTATATCTTCTGCTTCTCGCTCGGCCTCCCTAGAGTTGCAGATGAAAGGTCCTAATTGACTTTTAATCCTGAGTTGGGCTTTCTTTTTTACACTACAAAAATGAATCATATCAGAATTATTCATTTTCCTGAAGTATTCTAAGGCAAAAAGCCTCATAGGCACATATTTTGGCAACCTGAATGGATATGATTCACATCCATATATTCTGATGACTGAATGATTTTGATATAAATACCAATCCCCAACTTTATATGTCCTTGAAAGCTGCAAAGTCTTCATAATCTCATTACTGAGCCTTGGAGGGGGAATTCCTGTCAACAAGGTAGTTGCAGGATATACAAAAAGATCGATGAACTCAGCATAAGAATAGGGAGAATCATAAGAAGAATGAGTTATGGCAGACCAAAAAATAACTGATCTAGGGTTTCCCTTGGCATCAAGCTTTTTAACAAGAAAAGGGAACTTCTATGATTGATAATAGATGAGGAGATGGTAAATAACTGAGGAATATTTGAACACTTTCTCATTATCTAGCCTCATGAACTGGTCATGGATTTTATTGGAAATGAAGGATGCAAAATCATATTTTACTGCATGAGGTTGCCCAGGAGTAAAGATAGACAGCAATACCAAGGTTATTTCATCAACATATTCACTTGTATTGAAACCCATAATAAAGGATATCATATTGAGGATGAGTCTGCCCAACTTATTAAAATAAGAAAAACCATATGGAGGGGACCCCTTAGGTTGATGTTCAGGCAACATAAAAGTCTGGCAAATACATTTTAGTTTTTCTGGGGACAGTTGGGCAGACTTTTCAAGGAGTTCTTCCATGGACAAAGGAGCAAGATCTTGATCAGGTTCAAAATGGAGCATTGCATTGATGGCCTGAGGGGTGATGGGGAAAAGGATACTCTGATCAGGAGACAACACTGCCCTTTGAGTCGAATCATAGTTGGAATGACAGTAATGGATGATTTCTGGGAAAATATGGATTGAGGGAATAAGATATCTTGGGAAATTGGATTCCCACAACCCAATGGCATCCAGACCCTTCGAATAATCGTCTCTGCAGTGACAAAAATTTCGAAGGGGACTTTCATCGAAAACCAAGTCTTTAATTTGAAAGTATTTATCAACTAAGGGCAAGTATTCTAACTCTCTGTGAGGGGCATTCAATGGAGTTACATTCAGGGCTACCGGAGCTTCCATTTTGGTTCTTGTGTATTCAAAATGGAAGTTTTTGGGTTTTCTTCACAGACCGGGCGCAATTTTAATTTTAATGAGGGAAAATGGCACAGTTGAAGGTTTGGGGGAACAATTCACAGTTTTAAAAATCAGGGAATGATCTTAGCGATAAGATTTTAACACTGATCCAGTGGAAAAACAAGGAACACAGAGTTTCTTTTAAAGTTCGGAGTGCAACAGAATAAATACCTGTTTTCGAAGGCAAACTGGGATTTAACAAGTATCAAGTGGTGGCAAGAAGATGCTTGAACACTGGTCCGGCGGAATTCTCGAGCGAAATTGGATAGAACAGTAATTTTCAGTGAAATTTTGAATTTCGTAGTGGAAGGCGCAGTCGCTTTTAGCAATGAAAATGACAGGAAAAACACGAAATTTGTTTTATTTACAAAGTCAAAGGGATTTTTATTTTATCGAGGAATGACGTCATAGAGGTACGGGATGACTTGTGGCAGGGGTCAGACAGTAAACGGTAATTTCCGCACTGCTTATGGGAAATGGCGGTTTTAAACGGGGAGGCAGCGATTCCATTTAGAAGTCAACACGTGGCCGGTGGACTATTCCAAAACCACCGTGCCCCCGCGCGTTATCTTCCAGATGCAATATGGCCAGCGGAACGATCGTGGACCGTCGATTTTTGGAGGGGCGATCCAACGGTTGAAGGGATGTGTGGTTGGCGGGGTTTTAATGTGCGGGCCCGGCGGATATTTAAAATAATTAACATTTCATTATTTATCCCGGGCGGCTTTTGATTGGAGGAAAGGTTGGTTATTAATTAATCCGAGTGATTAATTAATCCCATGGTTATAAAGGGTCGGGGTCGTAAAAGAACTTTGGTTTTTTAACTCGAATTAGGGTTGGGGAATGGAATATATAGCGGGATTTTTAACTCGAGTTAGGGCGTCGGGTATAGTGGAAAATGAGATTATTTCCGAAGTTTAGTTTTAATTAAACTTTGGATTTATTTTATTTAAACATATAAAATATATGTTTCAAATTTTTTCATATATGTTTTTATTATATGATAAATCAACCAATGTGATTAACTTATCATAGGGGCGGGAATATTACATAATGATATATTTTAACCAAAGGGCACATAATGTGGGTTTTTTATGAATAATTGGGAAATAAATAATTTGGTTAAAATTTTATAATAAGATGGGTTTTTGGGATATTTATGTAAAAGGAGTTAAGTACTATAGGATAAGGTCTTTTTACTAGGGATTTAATAAATAAATCAGGAGTTAATATGACAAAGGACAAGGTAAACTCAAAACACTTAACTATAACTAAGAAAGTGAAGATTTCTGAAGTAAATTACATCATCTAAATTTCAACACTTAGATTTAGAATAGTAAGTAATTTTGAGGGGATTTTATGAAATATGGCATGATTTTCCTAAGTAAAATGAGATTTTACTTAGGAAAAGATTTAAAGTGAACAAGTATAATGATGAATAATCTCAAGTACTAAGGTCTTTTCAATTATTAGGCCTAGGGTCCAATCCCTCCAAAAGTCAAGGAAATGCCTTGAGCCCCTCTAATCTTCAAATAATTTAGCACTTTGGGGAAATTAGTAAAAATCTTAGGGAGAAAGTGATGTGGGAAGTTAATGATTTTGGCTTTGCTTTCTGTGAATTTTCCAGTGCATTTTCTACTTCAGTACTTGTGGTGAAGGTAAAGGATTAAACATATTCAGCACCATCATTCATCACATGAAACTTTGCAACACCATCTACCTACCCTATCTACTTTACACTACCATTTTCTCTTCTTTATTAGGGTGCACTTAGACTGGAAAACCCTTATCAATCTTCTTTCCTTTTACAAGACAAATCTATCTAATTCTACCCTTATTACATCCAAGGGCTCAGATTAAACTGTTGAGCACCTTTTATTAACTCTACCTATCTACTTATCTACCAAGATTAAACTGTTTGGTCAGATATTTATTCTCTATTCTACTACATGAAATTGAAACATGAATGAGTCAAGTTTAAACAGTTTGACTCTTCATAGATTGTGGCAAAAGTTTGACAAGCTGCACACAATTGCTTTATTACAAAAATGAAATAGTAGTGGCATTTGGATTTGCATACTTTCCTTGGTATATTTTTTGCTTGGGGTTCATTTCTTTCATTTTCTTGACCAATTTATTTTTCTTACCCTTTGATTTTTCTTTTAGGGTATACCCTCTTAACATTTTTTAAATTTTTTGATTTTTTGGTTTTTCAAGAATATGGAACACCTTTGCTCAAGAAAAAGGTTTGAACATATTCCATAGTTCAATCAAGACAATCATGAAAAATGACACCTATTGGTATAGGAGTCTAACAGTTTCAAGATCCATGATATATACATAATATATGATAGTGAGGTTTTTAGCTTCATGCTTTCCTGATAAAAACATCTATTTTATGTGTGATTGATCTTTCTTCATGTGTTTGCAATTGGTGATTAAATTTCCGCAAATATTTAAGTAGAAGGATTTTGTATTTAACAGTGGCATATAATTGTTAGATCAGGAGAATCTAGGCAATACATAATTGTATTAAAATTTTCTACATGGTATCAGAGCAAATAAGATTGAAAAATTGAAGTAGTAGATGAGTTTGTTGGTGGAAACAATTCGAATTTGCTGCAAGAATTTCTTGGTGCGAAAGTTAAGTAAACATCGAAATGGATTTCAATGGCTTGTGGCTAGAGTATGCACTCAAGGGCATCTTGAAATACATTGCATGGAAGGACAGGATGGAGGTGGTGCTTGAAGATGATGGCTTGAAGTAATTCATCGACAGTGATGTTCCTAAGCCCACTTCGACAGATGTTGCATTACTTGATGCATGGAAAAAGAAAGTAGCAAGGGCGAGGAGGATTCTATTGGAAGGTGTGCGAGACCATATTGTCTCAAGCCTTCATGGGAAAGCCACTCCATATGCTATATTGAAGGCTTTGACGGATCTTTTCCAAAGCAGTAGCGACCATAGGAAATTGGCGCTGAAAGATAAACTCAGGAAGATCAATATGGAAAAGAACGACACTATTCTGGTATACTTAACAAAGTTTGTCCAATGTTGGGATGAGCTTGGGAGTGTAGGAATAAGTGTCGCTGATTATGATTTGGTGATTTTTTCTCTCTAGGGGCTTCCTAAGAGTTGGCACAGTTATGAAGACTCTATCAACGGATGGGAAAAATTGTCGGATTGGGAATGACTGTGGTCAGATCGAATGTAGGATGAGTTTAAGAAAAACACCAGAGATGGCTCTTCATCAAAGAATGATGATGAAGAGGATCGTGCTTTGGCTGCTAAGGCAAAGAAGGGGAAGGGGAAGAAATTCCATTCTTAATCTGAGGTCAGTGAAGATGGCAAGGAGCACAACATATCCAAAGTGAAGTGTTTTCACTGTCACGAGTATGGATATATTGCCACAAATTTTACTCCAGATAAGAAGAAGAACAAGATGGATGTTGGAGCTGCAGCTAGTGAGGCTCTTACCTCAAAATTTGAGCATAAATTCTCATTGATTGCATGCATGGTATCTGTTGGGGTTCCTATGTTTTGGCCAGATTGGAAAAACCAAAAGATAAGACAACATCAAAATTCTTTGGGATTCAAGGATCTAGCCCTCCTGAATCCAGAGAGGGATCTCTCTATGAATGAGCTTAAAGATGTGATCTTTAAAACCTGAAATGTGATATTAGCCTAGTTATGGAGGGCTTGGGTTTTGTTTTTTTTGTTTTGGTTGGGAAAAGACATGATGAAGGTGAAGGCAGTTTCAAAAGGAAGGGTGAAGGTGTCTGAAAGTGAAGGAATGATTTGGCTGACAGAAAGGCAAAGACAGTTTTAACCCATTGGGCTATGGAGTCATAGGAGGATTTTAATTGGACAGCAAGGTTCAAGCAGGATCCATGGGGCAAGTTGCTTATGTCAAAGGATCTCTTAAAGTGATTTTATGGAATGAAATAGAGAGGAAGTGTAGAACCAAACAAATGAAGAAAACAGTGAAACAACCTTAGATCAAGTAAGTGCTTTCAAACTATATTGCTTCGGCATGTACTTAAGGGGAAACATGAAAGTATTCTGAGATCAGGGAAGTGCTTTTAAACTAGCTTGCTTTGAAGTAATTTTAGTCAGAAAACATTTTAAAAAACAGTTCGAACAGCTTAAGATCGGGTAAGTGCTTCTAAAATACCCTGATTTCAGCATATTCTAAAGGAAAGCACAAATAACAGTCACAAAGAGCGATTTAGATCAGGCAAGTGCTTTTAAACTGACCTGCTTTAATGCACTCTTCAATGAAAACACATAAAATACTCATTTTAAAGAGAAATCTAGATCAGGCAAGTAATTTTAAACCGACCTGCATTAATATACTCTTCAAAGAGGACGTTCGAATGAAGAAAACATAGAAAAATAAAGCTTTAAGTGAGAGTAAGGTACTGTTGAGAGTAATTCATAGCTCTATGTTTTCTGCTCTTTATCAGAGAAAGTAGACAGAGTGAAAACATTAAGCAAAATAACAATTGACAGTGAGGAACACATCACCATTGACATAAATCAGGATACCATAAATCATCATCTTGTATTGATGTTCAAACCAGTTACAATCAGTAAGCCCAGTGGGTCTCTACAACTTCTAACTTCTCATATCGGCTTATGTATCTTTAAGTTCGAAAACAGGGCATCAATAGCTTCAGAATAACTATTACATACATTCAGATGTCCAGAGACCAACATTTGCTTATTTTCTACAGAAGTATTTATAGAAGAAAAAGGAGGCGGAATTTGATGAAAATATCTGCTGGGTCAATTAATACAGATTGATGACTTCTTGGCCTTTGAGGGCCTCTGTGTCATGTTAAAGTAACTCTGTTTTCTGCTTCCCGAGGCCTAATGATCAAAAAGATTTACTTCTAGGCTGTTCTTAATCTTTAAAATAGTTTTGCCGACAATTAGAGATAATATCTTTGATTTGTATTAATTGTTCAGTCGTCCTCGGGTAAACACCTCTTGTTTCAGAAAATCACTAAGCCTTATATGATTACTGCAAGGCTGTAGGTGCCTTTAGGAGCTGGAGAGGGTTCGATTAGCCTCTGCTTCAAGCGGTGGAGGCTTTCTCGGATCGACAGATGTCTTCGTTTCTTCCCAAAACACTTTTAAGTTACTTGAGATCTGTGTTTTAGGTTTGATCCGGCTTATCTTGTGTCTTCTGGTCTTTATGATGCTTTTATCTGTGGATTTCGGCTTTGATTTACTGAATACGTGCCCTAATCCTTCAAATTGTGCTGGGAAGTCTTCAAACACTGATATTCTTTGTTTCTTCAATGTATTGTTGTGTCTTGTTAATATGCAGGCCGTGCGGGGCTCATATGGCATCAATGCCTCATGAAACAATGATGAAAAATCAAATCCGAACCTTGCAAATGGTCTCCATTGATGAATCAATGGCACGGGAAACGTCTTTCCCAGCCTTTGGCCTTTCTTTCGATACTATGGAAAACCAGCAATCCCTGAAAAATACACAAAATATTAAGAAATCCTGGGTTGTTGGGTTCACTGCTTCAGAGGCGTGGGATGAGAGCAGCGCCGTTGGATGGCATCATCCAACGGTGGATATTAGCTGAGAGGAGGTTTAAAAGCAGTGGAAGGAAGAATTGAACAGAACCGTTGATCGCGCGATGATCGACAGTGGAGATTGGTTTTGAAAACCCTTTGGCGAAAGGTGGAGGGCGATGGTATGAAGCGAAATTAGATCCGGGTCGTCCGATCTGGACATGTGGACGGTCCAGATTCAATCGGAGGATCACAATCGGTAGGACAAACAAAAGTATGCGATTGAAACTTTGCAATGCGATTGAGCGATGACCGTTGATTTGAGGATCAGATCAACGACGAGGAATGAATCGGAGGGATGGGCGATCGGGGGGACAAACAAAGGTATGCGATTGAAACTTTGTGATTGAAACTTTGCGATTTTGCGCGGGCCGTTGATCAGCTTTAGATCAACAGTAAATATCTTTTCAACTTTGTATCGGCGGAAACCTTTACACTTTATGAAAAACCCACAAATTTAAATAAAACCAAGGTTTTAGTGGATCGGGGTGGAATATATATATAAAGTCGCTGGCGCCCAATTGCGGGGCCACTGGATGTATGGAATACAATGGGCCCGGGGCTTTATATAACAAGGGCTAATCGCAATCGGAGCTTTCGGGCCTGGTCTTTCAATCAACCCATTCGGATTTCTCCGATGCAAATGCACATCGGTCTTTTTGAACTAATCATTTTTATATTATAAAAAGCATTATATGGGCGCGTTAGACCAAACTTTGGGTAAAAGGGTTTTTGGATTTATGAAAGAAATAACGGACCGGAGATGGATTTTCAAAAAGGTTTAGTGGCCGATTGTGGGCCCAAAGGGTTATATAAGGTAACAACATGATTGGGGGCTACGACACATAGGGCCAACCGCATCGGAAATTTTGTCAACACAATGAAAATAGACTTGCGCGCTTTGGATTTTCTCCGATGCGATAAGCGCCGGAAGGCTTAGTGCTTGGTCTTAGCACCATGGGCATACAGTGGGGAAGTGGTTGAGACTTGGCCCAAAGGGGCTTAAACCCTTAATACAAAATGGGTTTTTTCATGATTTTCTTTGGTTTTAAAAGGAATTCGAGGGTTTCGCTATAGTTTAAAAAGGAGTTTTAAACTATGCTAGGTGGATTATATGAAGGGAAAATGAGGAAAAATGGAAATCAAAGGAAAATGATGGGGAAAAAGAGTAAAAATGAAGGTTAGCTTGTGAGTGAAGGAAGGGGAGGAAAGGGGATTTTGCAACAGTTCTCTCATGGAATTTTTAGCATAATTTCTGAGTTCTGAAGAAAAACAGCAGTGAAGAATTTTTTGACATGGGCTTGAGATCTTCCAGAGGCTTCACGAGACAACATTTGGCAATGAAAGTGTTTCTTGAAGGCTCCAACAAATTTTTTGGCCACCTTTTGATAGAACAAATTTTATAGGTGGCCAATAGTGCCTCCACTTGGGGATGGTGCCTTCTTGAAGGCATCAAGAACTTCAGACCTGTATTTCTCTGGGAGGCTGACCTGTACCTTATCCATTGGGCTGATTTATTTGCTAGGACAATCTTCTTTTTTCTGAAAACATATTAGCAGCCAGGAAAAACAATGGATCTTCATCAATCAGCTTTCTACCTACCCAATCCTACCGATCTAACATTTTTTCTTCATTTAGAGTGAATTTAGATTGGCAAACTTTTTTACAACATTTTATTCTTTTGAAAACGGGAAATCTAATCTAATTCTACTCCTTATTTCTCGATGGACTCAGATTAAACAGTTGAGCCCATATAATTCTCTACCTAATCTACTATATGTTGGGATTAAACTGTCCAACAGATTTTATTCTCTAAATTCTACAATAGAAATTTAAAAACAGTCAAGTCAAGATTAAGTTGTTTGAATTGATGTGATCTATGGCATAAAAACAAGCTGCACATAGATATTTATTTTGTAGAAAATTTAAAACAAAAATGGAAGGCTTAAGATCTAAAATTTCAAAGCACTTCCTTCATATTTTTATAGCTCTGTTTTTTCCTCTTTTTGGAGTTGTCTTTCCTATGTCAACTGGTTCAGATTTTGAGCTGATTAGAACCAGATTTACCTTTGTTGTTTGCCTCAGAATTAAACATAGATTGGAGTCAATTCTTGCTTGGGAACTTAGGTTCAGGTTTTGAGCATGTTTGAACCTTAAATTTCTATCCTAATCTATCTACTGATAAGCCAATATTAAACAGTTTGGCAAATCGAATTCACTATCCTATCAGCAGTAAATTTAAAACTAATTAGTCAAGATTAGGTTGTTTGACTAACTAGGAGTGTGTTTTTTAGGAGTGGCATTTAAGCTTGCACACTTTCAAATTTGTTTTTCTTTTTTGGTATGGGGTTGTACCTTTATTGTTTTTTACAATATGCCCTCTTTTCTTTTTCTTATTTTTTATTGTTTTTCTTTTTTTTTCTTTTGTGAGACTGAACAAAGCAAATGGTATTTACAATGGGAATGAAAGCTTTAAAATCGAACTCAGTAGTAGTAATGCTTAAGGACCCTGCCATTGACAGGACCCCCAAACAGATCTGTGCTATCTAACTCTTGCAGAAAAAAGGCATTTGGACCAATGGTGGACTGAATGATGTAAGGACCTTACCACAAACTGTCAAATTTGCCATGTTTACCCTTATCCTCTCTTCTGGAGTCCCATTTGAGTACCTTATCTCCAATTTTTAAATCACAAGCCTTTGTTCTCTTGTCAAACAACTTCTTTATGTTCTCTTGCACCTTTTGAGCTCTGTTGTAAACCTCTTCCCTTGTCTGCTAGAGATGTATTGTCTGACTGATCCTCCTTATCATGCTGTCCTCTTCTAACTGTATTTCTTGGAATAATTTTATCACTGGTACACCTAGGCTGGTAGGAAATACTGCATCTGTTCCATAAACAAGTTGGTAAGGTGACGTTCCAATGGAATTTTTTGTGGCCAATCTGTCTGCCCACAGAGCATGCACGAACTTGTTATGCCAGGATTTTTTATTTTCCTCAAGAAGCTTCTTGATGAGGGTCACCAAAATTTTATTTGATGATTCTGCTAACCCATTACCTTGAGGGTAATAAGAAGTATAATGATCGAGTGTAATCTGATACCTGTGACAAAAGTCAATCATCTTTTTGGAACCAAAAGCAGCAGCATTATCAGTAATAATCTTTCTAGGGCAACCGAATCTAGAGAGGATATGGTCTTCAAGAAATTTTATAATGACAGAATCTGTGGCATTCCTAGAAGGGATGGCCTCTATCCACTTTATGAAGTAGTCAGTGGCTGTGAGAATTTATTTTTGTTGGGAAGGTGAAGCAGGATGGATTTCTCCTATGAAATCTAGGCCCCACTGTTGAAAAGGAGCTTCAACAGTGATAGGTTTTAATGGTAAAGGAAGGAGTTTTCTTTTGCCCTCAAATATTTGGCATTTGTGACAGGCCACTATCATTTTATGGACATCTTGGAAGAGGGTGGGTCAGTAATAGCCAGCTCTAAGGATTTTATTGGCTATGGTTTTCCAGTAGAGATGACCTCCACACTCTCCCTCATTGAATTCATGCTTGATCCTCTCCGCATCAACTTCAGGCAAACATTTAAGTAATAAACCATTAGCATTTTTCCAATACAAACATTCATTTAAAATGCAATAGTTCCTAGCTTTCAACTTTAAAAACCTTGCCTTTGTTTTTGATAAATCAGGAGGAGCATTAAGATTTGTAAGTACATACAAGATATCAGCATACCAAGGTGAGTTTTGGAACTGATCTTCCACAGTAGGAGCAAGTAATTCTTCCTGTTCATCCAAGGCATCTATCATGTTAATGTCAAGGGCTTGTAGATTAGATTCAGCCATTAATTGAGCTAAGCCCTGACCTTTAATGAGTTTTGTGGGTTTGATTTCCAAATCATACTCTAATATTACCACAATCCATTTGCCCCTCTTTCCATCTGGGTATTGTGACAAAATGTCCTTTACCACTATGTTAGGCACATAAGCAATGATGTGGGAATGCAGAATATACACCCTGAAGTCTTTTAAGGCCTTTACCAAAGCATAGGCTTGTTTTTCCATTATGTTATATTTCAAGGGTGCATCCCTTAAAGCCTTGCTGAAAAAAGCAATAGGTTGTTCCTGTCCCTCTGGGTTTTTCTGCAACAGGACTGCAGCCACTGTATGTTCTGAGGAAAAGGAAAAAATAAGGAAATCTTTTGAAAAGTCTGGGCTAATCAGGACTGGGGCCCTGGTGAGTGCATGTTTTACCAATTCAAAGGATTTTTTGGCTTCTACAGTCCATTTCACTCCTACTTCCTTTTTGAGCATATTAGTCATGTTTCTAAGGAGCTCTGCTAAGTTGGGAATAAACATCCTTAAGAAGTTAATTTTTCCAATAAAGGACTGTAATTCCTTTATGTTCCTTGGGTGGCTAATCTGTAGTATTCCCTCAAATCTTTTTGGATCTATTTTAATCCCCTTTTCTGATATAATATGGCCAAGGAGTTTACCCTCTCGTAGGCCAAATACTGTCTTTTTGGGATTTAAAGATAGCCCAAATATCCTGCATTTTTCAAAGACCTTCCTTAGATGTTTAAGGTGCTCTTCATCAGATTTGGAATAAATTGTTATGTCATCAAGGTAAATTACAATGAAGTGCCCTATTTCCTCTAAAAATGCAATGTCCATGGCCCTTTGAAAAGTGGCCCCAGCATTCATTAGTCCAAAAGGCATTTTCACATACATGAAAGTGCCCCAAGGAGTGGTGAAAGCTGTCTTGAGTTGGTCTTCTGGGAGTACTAAAACTTGGTTATATCCTGGAGAACCATCTAACAGAGAAATCCTCTTTGACCCAACTACCCTCTGTAGGATGTGTTCCATTTTAGGTAAAGGGTAATTGTCCTTTAGGGAGGCTCTGTTGAGGTTCCTAAAATCGATGCATAGTCTGATTTCTCCTATCTTTTTCCTCACAGCTACAAGGTTAGAAACCCAATCTGAAAACCTCACAGGCACAATGATTCCTGCCTCATACATTTTCTTGATTTCCTTTTCTACTAGAGGCAGTTGTATTGGATTAATTCGATGCAGTTTTTGCTTAAAGGGTTTTTGGTTTTCTTTCAAAGGGATCTTGTGCTGGATGATTTCTGTATCGTAGGCTTTTAAATCTTCATAGCTCAAGGCAAACACATCGACAAACTCTTTAAACAAGTCAATGTATTTCTTTTTCATGTCTGGTGGAAAGGACCTAGCGAATTTAATAATTTTAGGCTGATCCTTGGTGCCTATGTTGCATTCCTCGACCTCAGACTTTGTGTATCCTACAGTGGGTTTCTTTGCTACGCTGTTAAAATCAAACAGGTCTTCTAAAGGTGCTAATCCCCTAGGTATGTTCTTATCCTTTGACGACAATACCTCCATGTCTTCGTTTTCTGTGTCCTCGTACTCTTTAGTATGAGTTTCAAGTTTAGTTAACATGTTGATTTTTACGGGACCAGATGGTTTTTATTCTTCAGGGGGATTTTTGTTTAGGAAATTTTCATCGGATTTAGAATCTGAATCAGATAATTCAAACTCGTTTCTGCCAAGCAGGAAATCCTCTATCTATTTGTCGCCCTCAAAGACCTGCCAATATTTCTCATGATCTGGCACTGTAGGTCTGTATTTTGTTTGAATAATGATCAGTTTGTCACTAGGTGATTCCTGGCATGAACTAGCAGCACAGGCTAATCCGTTTGCAATTATGTTTTGACTCCTTGGGACAAACACGAGTTCATATTTTGTAAATTTTTTTAGGAAATCTATGGCATTATTTTGGTATACCCTTAGTCTAGGATGCTTAATGACATACTCTCCATTTAACTGTTTGATGAATAATTCTAAATCTACCTGAACAATTATCTTCTTGGCTCCTAGTTCTTTCAATAGATGCAATCCTAGGATGAGAGCCTCATACTCGGCAATGTTATTAGTGCATTTGAAATCTAGCCTGAAAGCATGGCTCTCAGAGTAACCGTTTTTAGTGTCGACTAACCATACCCCAGCTCCCGCACTCTTTTTAGTGCAAGACCAGTCAAATTTCATGCACCATAAGGAATTGTTCATAGGGTTAACATCGTTCTCACCCCTATTTCCTTGTTCATCCTTGTGTTCTATTTTTGGATCAACAACTTGTAGTAATGGGTCTCGTTCCTTAAGAATTTTAGGGAGTTCGGCGTGACGGGTAGTTTGTTGTTTGCCATCTTGGGTTTTTTCACTCTGGTTTGTTGTTTCAACGCACTGTTCAAAGGTTTCTCTCTCATTTTCAATCATATCAAGAACTGCATTTATTTCTAGATTTGGGGTCTCTAACTGTTTGGCCGAGTCGATGTCTTCTAGCTCTGACTCCTTTGTGGATTCACTATTGTAAAGGATAAACGAATCCAGGTCTGTATGGATAGAGTAAATGGGGGAATTTTTAGGCTTTTCTGAGCTATTGACCATGAACTTCAAGTGTGCCTCTCTGTATAGTCTTCTAAGCTAGCTAAAGACAGGGATAGTGGCATATGTCCCATCCATCTGCATTGTACCTTGCAGCTTGGCACCCCATGATCTTGATAACAACATGCCATACTTAGGAGGCACATCAGCCACAAAAACATCCATAACCATTTACTTGGCTGGGATTTGAGTCAAACTCACACAAAGGTCTTTGATTAGGCCAAGGCATTTCACTCTGCTAGAGTCAAAAGAATATAAATCATTGTAAGGTCTGGTTATTTCTAGCCCTAGCCTTTCCATTATCACCTTTTGCATAAGGTTTTGTGAGGCTCCAGAGTCATGCATAGCATTATGCAAGATTTTTTCATGGATATTAAGGTTGACGTAGAATGGAGGTACTATCCCTTCTTGAAATTTCCCTTCAATTTTAGGACCAAAAATGAGCTCGAGCTAGTCATCATTAAAATTTACTGTGTCATTATTATCCTCAATATTTAAAGCCTTCAAAATTTGGGCTCTATATACATGTTGGGCAGCTAACTCATTCGAGCAAGTTTTAGTCTTTGAGTACTACACTCTAGTAAAAGATTTGGTTTTTTGAAGAACTTATATTCCTAGTACTGGGTATGACAACATCAGCTTGCTTATTTGTTCTATTTACGTTTGATAGAATGGTTTTAACAGGAGTACTAGTTGAAGTGTTAGTACTACTAAGGTCTGCATTCTGTTTTTCACTTTTTTGAGTGCATTTCTCTCTACCATTATCAGAACTCACATCTACTATTTTTTCCTTGTGTTTGACAACTTTAGGTTTGGTTGCAGTGCTATTTTGTGAAGATTTGTCAGAGGTTTTGGTGTTGGGAGTGTGTTGACTGGTTTTGCTTCTAAGGTCGTATTATCTTTGAGACTCTATGATGACATTTTCCATGTCTTGATAATAATTTTCATCATCATCTCATTTGTCATCAAGAGGTGTATAAAGACCTTGTTTTCTATCATAATGGATTTCAAAGTTGTCATTATCTACTCCCAACATATTTATGTCCTCGTCCTCTGCTTGCTCATCTATTTATTCATCCTCACTCACATATTTTTGATGAAAGGGAGGAGTGATCTGTTGATCATATTCCCTCGTTGTTTGGAGGTTGGTTCCTTCTAAAATTCTGACTCTGGTTCTGGTTTTTGTTCTGAGGAGCAGTTTGGTTTTGACTGGCCTGTGTTCTCTCAAGGATGCTCATTTTCTTCATCATCTCCAACATCATTCTCTCCATCTTTGAGTTGGAAGTGGAAGGTGTGTTTTCCTCTCTAAAATACACTCTCCTTTCATTTTTCATTCTTGCTCTCTTCTCCATTAAGTTTACTTCCACAGCAAGAGCACCCTTTTGCATCTCTTCAAGAGTTGCAGGATCTCTCTCTCTCAGCTGATAAGCCATATCAGGGTCAAACCCTTCCAGAAACTTGTTTAGTGCTGAGCCTTGAGGAGGCTTTAGTTTTGGAGGGAGTGCATTATACACGCTATTAAATCTAGTACAATAAGCTTGTACACTTTCCCCAGTGTTTCTATTGAGGCCTTTGTAATCAGAGAGGATTTGGAGAGGATTCTTCTTCACTTCCCATTTGTTTAAAAAAGTTTGATGGAAGGCTTCGAGATCATTTATACTATGGGGGGTTAAAGCTTTAAACCATTTTCTTACTTCTCCCCCTAAGCTCTGAGAAAATAATCTCACTTTGACAGAATCATCATCAATCTCATTTCTATCAAAGTAATCATTCATCTTATCCACATGTTGTGATGCAGTTTTAGCATTGCTAGCATCATAAAATGGAATTTTAGACTGATAGTCCCGCGGAAGATTGACTAATGGTACAGGAAGGACTAAGGGAGCATACCATGCAACCATGATATGTGGTGGGGATGGATTTACAAGGGGTGTATTAGCGAAAGGGAAAGTGGGCTGAAGTGGAGTGGTTTGAAAAATGGATGTAGGGTGAGCAGAAGTGGATGGACCAGGAGTAGATTGCTGAGCTGATCTTGGGTGAGAGACACCTAAGTTGTGAAGGAAATGTAAATCAGGAGGTGTTGTTTCTCTGATACCAAGACGTTCACTTGTTTCGAGAGATGAAAGTGAAGACTCAGAATCTAACTGATCTAAATCACCAAATGATCTAGTTCTAAATGGATTTACCAAGTTAGCTTGTGATTGTTGTAGAGCTGCAATATTTTCAGGGACTGAATTAGCTCTCAAGGGTGATCTGAAAATAGTTGATAATTTAATCCTAGGAGACTTCCTAAGAATAATTTCTGGGTTATCAATTGTCTCAGGTGGACCAGGGTCAGGATAGGATCTAGTGTGAATCTTTCTAGGAGCCACTGTGCTGTGTTTTTTTAGACCCAAATAAACAGAAAAAGTTTGACCAGGTATGACAGTCTTTAAAAGGTTAACTAGTCTATTTACACAAAATTTAATCCTACAATTCTCTAACTGAATTTGAATAATACTACAATGATAAGAGTTCTTCCCAGTGGAGTATTAAGGTCTGTTCAGGATTTTGGAGTCGCCAAGTGGAAGTTTTTTGGCTCTTTTTAGAGGTAAAAGGTTTTATGTTCCACTACCATGTTTATTAAATACCAATCCAGGAAATGTTTTGGGTTTTCTAAGTTATTTTTCAGTTGTGTGGTTTCTAAGAATATCCTAAATCTGTTTCACAACTTAGCTACGGTTATGAGACAAAGACAGTGTACTCTTATGACAAAGCCAGCTGATCTTTCAAGGTTAGATAAAGACTTAGGAGAATCCTAGGGTTTGCCTAGTTTGTCACTAATTCAACACAATTTTTACCATGATTACCATTACTTGGTAGTGCTTAGAAAGGATGCTTTTACTCTCAATTTTTTATGAAGTTTTAAGGGAACCTAAGGTGAAAATTCAACTGAGTCCCCAGTGGAGTTGCCATTATGTTGGGGTTCCTATGTTTTGGCTAGATTGGTAAAACCAAAAGATAAGACAACATCAAACCGCTTTGGGATTCAAGGATCTAGCCCTCTTGAATCCAGAGAGGGATCTCTCTATGAATGAGCTTAAAGATGTAATCTTTAAAACCTGAAATGTGATATTAGGTTAGTTATGCAGGGCTTGGGTTTTTTTTTGTTTTTTTTGGTTGGGCAAAGACATGATGAAGGTGAAGGCAGTTTCAAAATGAAGGGTGAAGGTGTTTGCAAGTGAAGGAATGATTCGGCTGACAGAAAGGCAAAGACAGTTTTAACCCATTGGGCTATGGAGTCATAGGAGGATTTTAATTGGACAACAAGGTTCAAGCAAGATCCATGGGGCAAGTTTCTTATGTCAAAGGATCTCTTAAAATGATTTTATGGAATGAAACAGAGAGGAAGTGTAGAACCAAACAAATGAAGAAAACAGTGAAACAACCTTAGATCAAGTAAGTGCTTTCAAACTATCTTTCTTTGGCATGTACTTAAGGGGAAACATGAAAGTATTCTGAGATCAGGGAAGTGCTTTTAAACTAGCCTTCTTTGAAGTACTTTCAATTAGAAAAAAATTTAAAAAACAGTTCGAACAACTTAAGATCGGGTAAGTGCTTCTAAACTATCCGGCTTTCAGCATATTCTAAAGGAAATCACAGATAACAGTCACAAAGAGTGATTTAGATCAGGCAAGTGCTTTTAAACCGACCTGCTTTAATACACTCTTCAAGGAAAACACAAAAAATACTCATTTTAAAGAGCAATCTAGATCAGGCAAGTACTTTTAAACCGAACTGCATTAATATACTCTTCAAAGAGGACGTTTGAATGAAGAAAACATAGAAAAATAAAGCTTTCAGTGAGAGTAAGGTACTGTTGATAGTAATTCCTAGCTCTATGTTTGCTGCTCTTTATCAGAGAAATTGGACAGAGTGAAAACATTAAGCAAAATAACAATTGATAGAGAGGAACACATCACCATTGACATAAATCAGGATCCCATAAATCAGCAGCTTGTATTGATGTTCAAACCAGTTACAATCAACAAGCCCGGTGGGTCTCTACAACTTCGAACTTCTCATATCGGCTTATGTATCTTTAAGTTCGCAAACAGGGCATCAGTAGCTTCAGAATAACTATTACATACATTCAGATGTCTAGAGACAAACATTTGCTTATTTTCTGCAGAAGTATTTATAGAAGAAAAAGGAGGTGGAATTTGATGAAAAGATATGCTGGGTCAATTAATACATATTGATGACTTCTCGGCCTTTGAGGGCCTCTGTGTCATGTTGAAGTAACTCTGTTTTCTGCTTCCCGAGGCCTAATGATAAAAAATATTTACTTCTGGGCTATTCTTAATCTTTAAAATAGTTTTGCCGACAATTAGAGATAAGATCTTTGATTTGTATTAATTGTTTAGCCGTCCTCGTGTAAACACCTCTTGTTTTAGAAAATGACTAAGCCTTCTATGATTACTACAAGGCTGTAGGTGCCTTTAGGAGATGGAGAGGGTTCGATTAGCCTCTGCTTCAAGCGGTGGAGGCTTTCTTGGATCGACATATGTCTTTGTTTCTTCCCAAAACACTTTTAAGTTACTTGAGATCTGTGTTTTAGGCCTGATCCGGATTATCTTGTGTCTTCCGGTATTTATGATGCTTTTATCCGTGGATTTTGGCTTTGATTTACTGAATACGTGCCCTAATCCTTCAAACTGTGCTGGGAAGTCTTCAAACACTGATATTCTTTGTTGCTTCAATGTATTGTTGTGTCTTGTTAATGTGCAGGCCGTGCGGGGCTCATATGGCATCAATGCCTCATGAAACAATGATGAAAAGTCGAATCTGAACCTTGCGAATGGTCTCCATTGATGAATCAATGGCACGGGAAACGTCTTTCCCGACCTTTGGCCTTTCTTTCGATACTATGGAAAACCAGCAATCCCTGCAAAATACATAAAATATTAAGAAATCTTGTGTTGTTGGGTTCACTGCTTCAGAGGCGTGGGATGAGAGAAAAGTTGTTGGATGGCATCATCCAACGATGGAGATTAGCCGAGAGGAGGTTTAAAAGAAATGGAAGGAAGAATTGAACAGAACCGTTGATCGCGCGATGATCAACGGTGGAGATCGGTTTTGAAAACCCTTTGGCGAAAGGTGGAGGGCGATGGTATGAAGCGAAATTAGATCCAGGCCGTCCGATCTGGACACATGGATGGTCTAGATTCAATCAGAGGATCGCAATCGGCGGGACAAATAAAAGTATGTGATTGAAACTTTGCGATGCGATTGAGCGATGACCGTTGATCTGAGGATCAGATCAACGGCGGGGAATGAATCGGAGGGATGGGCGATCGGGGGGACAAAAAAAGGTATGCGATTGAAACTTTTCGATTTTGCACAGGCTGTTGATCATATTTAGATCAATGGTAAATATCTTTTCAACTTTGTACCAGTGGAAACCTTTACACTTTATGAAAAAGCCACAAATTTAAATAAAACCAAGGTTTTAGTGGATCGAGGCGGAATATATAAATATATAAAGTGGCTGGTGCTCGATTGTGGGGCCGCTAGATGTATGAAATACAATGGGCCCGGGGCTTTATATAACAAGGGCCAATTGCAATCGGAGCTTTCGGGCCCAGTCTTTCAATCAACCCATTCGGATTTCTCCGATGCGATTGCGCATCGGTATTTTTGATCTAACCATTTTTATATTATAAAAAGCATTGTATGGGCGCGTTAGACCAAACTTTGGGTAAAAGGATTTTTGGATTTATGAAAGAAATAACGGACTGGAGATGGATTTTCAAAAAGGTTTAGTGCCCGATTGCGGGCCCAAAGGGTTATATAAGGTAACAACATGATCAAGGGTTGTGACACACAGGGCCAATCGCATCGAAACTTTTGTCAACACAATGAAAATAGACTTGCGCGCTTTGGATTTTCTCGGATGCGATAAGTGCTAGAAAGCTTAGCGCTTGGTCTTAGCACCATGGGCATACGGTGGGGAAGTGGTTGAGACTTGGCCCAAAGGGGCTTAAACCCTTAATACAAATGGGTTTTTTCATGATTTTCTTTGGTTTTCAATGGAATTCGAGGGTTTCGCTATAGTTTAAAAAAGAGTTTTAAACTATGCCAGGTGGATTATATGAAGGGAAAATGAGGAAAAATGGAAATAAGAGGAAAATGATGGGGAAAAAGAGTAAAAATAAAGGTTAGCTTGTGAGTGAAGGAAGGGGAGGAAAGGGGATTTTGCAGCAGTTCTCTCATGGAATTTTTAGCAGAATTTCTGAGTTCTGAAGGGAAACAGCAGTGAAGAATTTTTTGACATGGGCATGAGATCTTCCAGAGGCTTCAAGAGACAACATTTGGCAATCAAACTATTTCTTGAAGGCTCCAACAAATTTTTTGGCACCTTTTGATAGAACAAATTTTATAGGTGGCCAACAAGATTCTTGGAGGATTATTTGCTCAATTGATACACTATCAGGCTTGAGGCCAAGCTCTACTTACAATTGCAGTACTAATCCATTGAGGTTTTTGCTACTCTTGCAAGCTGCAGCAAGTGGGATTCTAGATCTACAGAGATCTAGCTTGTTTTGGGAGCCTCTTCTCATGGAGTGTGTATTTTAACGTCCTAGAAGAGTGCCTCTCCTATTTATACTTTAGATCTGTAACTTGGAAGTGGCCATCGATGTCATTTTGAGCTACAGCGTTGTTTCTATTGATGCACTACGTTATGTTGATATGAGGTTCTTTATGGTGTTTTCTTTCTAGTTTTGATCAAATATCTCTGGTGCTGGGCTTTGCCTCTCACTTTGGTGATCCATGGATTAGCTTGTTGATCCATGTTCAATTTAGATTTGATATTTTGTAATGTAATGTTATATTTAGAAATTACTGCAACATTTTATATATTTGCAACTTGTAACTCAGATCTACTCTTATTTATGCATGATTTGGTCAAAACCCCAAGGGGATATTATAGAGAAAACTATCTAGTTTCCATATTTGATATAGATCTAATGTTTTGTCCACAGAGCTATCCTAGAACTGAGTTGTAATGTGCAACTACTATAGCTCTTGAAAATAGCACTGTTGAGCCATTGCTGCTGATATATATATATATATATATATATATATATATATATATATATATATATATATATATATGTTATAGCTCTCTTTTCTGAAGATATTCTGCTCTCTTGTCTGATGTAATCTACTGTATATTGAAAGAGCTTCAATTTACTTCTTATTTGTTGTTTTACATTCATTCATTAATCATATTTGATGGCCTCCTTCTCATATTTTCCAAGACTGTGTTATTCTTGAAGTATTTTGTTGTGCATAGTTGCAGCCCCTCTTATAGGGTGTTTCCCAGCTAGACTATGTTGTGGGAGATCTATTTACCACACCTAGTTTGATTTTTTTTTTCTCCCCTTTGGATTTAGACTCTAGATCTACTGATCTAAGGGATCTAAGGGCCACAGAATCATTTTTGTACATAAATCTCCCAAGGAGTGCACTATTTTCCCAAGCCTGCTATTTAATCCCAATTTGGGAACATTACAGTGGTATCAGAGCTCCTTTCTTGGCACAACCTGTGCTTGCCTGGGAGCGCCAGCCATGTTGCATTCAAAACAATATGATCCTCTTACTGAGAGGGAGAAGAGGTATCAGAATAGAATTCATAAGAAGTATGAATATACTACTGAAGATCAAGACAAGGGTAAAGACCCTCAAACTACCAGTGATAAAGAAGGAGAAGAGTTTGCAAGAACTCTGTTAGTGGCCATGTAAGATCTTTCCAAGGAGATCAAGGAGATGAGGGTCGATAGAATAAGGGAATATCTTGGAATATTCCATCAAGGAAAAAGCTCTGACATGTCTCATCATGGGACTGGTCAACCAGTGAGCCTGCCACAATCTCCACAAGCCTCTCAACGCTCCACTATGCCTACATTATTTGCTGTCGAGAATGAAGGATCACAAGAGAAAGCCTCCCTTGAAGGTTACTTTATGGATTATGACTCTCCGAGCCAGATATTCAAGGATAACTTGAGTTTCCAAGACTTTTTTCACCTCAAGGACCGAAGGAAACCAGGGAAGCAATATAGAGATGGTGGATTCTTTCACGTTAGACACCACACTATGGGAAAATTCGTTTTGGCCAAGTCTGATGGATCATGCTCCAGCTCTACAAAGGCATGGGTAGAAAAGGTGGATATCTATTTTCAGTTGAAAAAAGTCATTGAAGTTGAAGCCGTCAAGATTACAACGCTGCACTTTGAAGGTGAAGCACACAATTGGTGGTTCCATGGGTTGTCTACATTGGGACACATCAATGTGACTACCTATGCTTGGTTCACTACAATAATGGTGGAGAGGTTTGACAGGAAGGATCTTGAAACACCCTTCATAAGCCTTGCAAAGCTAAAGTAGTCAGGAGATGCATAGACTTATACCTCTGAGTTTCTAAGGTTATCAATCATGGTCCCTGATCTATCTGTAGCAAGGAGAGTCTACGTGTTCATCGATCGATTAGAGGGGCTTTTGCATGGGTTGGTTAAATATACCAAGCCCATCACTTTGCATGATGCCATTGAGAGGGCTAGAGATATCCAAGATGACTTGCCAAATGCAAAGGCAACTTTCCAAAGCAAGGCCCCTCACTTTTCTAAGGGGAAGGAAGGAAAAATTTCTCCTCCCAAGGAGAGCTTTTTGAAGAAACCTCTTGATATTGATCTCAGAAGGGAATTGAGGAAGAAGAGAATCTGCTTCACTTTCCAAGAGTCATGGGCACTAGGACATAGATGTGCTACTGGAAAAGCACACTACATAGAATTCTTATCATATTTTGAGGAGGAAGATGAAGGTGATGAACCTAGGAGGGGTCATAGCGCTGATGATGAAGATGAGGGAGATAAAACACCATCCAGAGATGGAAAGGGTGCCTTTTCTCCAACAAGTGGGACTCTTGCCTCTTTGAGGGGAGTGTCTAAGTACCTAACCCTTGGAGTACAAGGTTCAGCCATGAATCAGAGAGCATCTGTCCTGATTGACAGCGGGGCAACCCACAACTTTATTGATGCTCACTTTGTGCAAAGAACAGGAATCACCACTGATAATTTTGAGGGATTTTTTGTTTTGGTCCCAGGAGATAGGACCATGCAATGCATGCAATATGCCCCCTCACTCTCTGTCACTATGGGATCCTATACTTTGGTGGATCACTTATTTGTAGTTGACATTCCAGACACCAACATCTTTTTGGGTGTTCAATGGTTAATTACCTTAGGGAAGGTTCCCACTGATTGGAAAGCTTTGCAGATGGAATGGGTGGAATTGAAGAGTGGGAAACCACAAATGATTCAAGGCATGAACACTTATCCTTCACCTAATGTTTCCACACAAATAATAGAGATGGATTTGCGCAGTGGAAGCAGGTATCTCACAGTTCCTTCTCTCATGTTCATGAGGATGCTGCAAGGGACATTCTTATCTCATGGAAAGCCACCTGGAATGCCATCAGATTCAGATCTTGTGGGGAGAGCCTTAGAAAGTGCTACTTCAAATATAGATCCAAGAAGGATGGGAGCAATGGAAGACCAAGCTATAGCACTATGGTAGGATCAACCTTCCAACCAACCATTTTGGCATGTGTAATGTCAAAAATACAATCAGAAACAAGGCAAGCACTCCCATGGATGTATCAGCAGCGCTGTCATTCTTGAGTAGTGTGGATCTTTATTGGAAATCTCAACTGTTGTTAGAGTATTCCAAATATCTCCACACAGGTATGATACTAGATGGCATGAAGTAATAAGAGGGCTACTTAGTCCAAGGGGGAGTCATCTATTATCATGGTAAGGTCCTCTTGGCTAGAACCTCCAAGCTCAAGCATAAGATCCTACAAGGACCATATGAAGAATTATTCCTCAGCCATATGTATTCAATGAAGATCTATTCCCTGATCATGAAGATTTTTGATTGGGAAGGCATGAGAAAGGACTTGCATCAGCACTTTCAACAGTGAAATAGCCATGGAGGATTTGGGCAGCCAACGGACTCTTTGCAAGAGTCATCTCAGCCGGAACTTACTTTTCTTGAGAGGAAGGGAATGTTCATGTGCAACTCCATGTGTGTGAATGAATATGATGGTAAAGGATTTGATCATGATAAGCAAGTTGTATTTTCTGATCTATTACATTCCTTTGCCATTTTTTTGCAGGAAAAGCCTCCAAAAGGGAGTGAAAGATCATGTGCATCTCATAGATTGTTGGGGCCAATGGAAATTCCGAACTTTTCCACTCCCTTGATGTGCAAAGGGAGATTCCTTTTCATGATGGGTACTTCCCAAAGGCACCAACATTATGTAACACCTTCAGCCATGTTAACGTGACCCATGCAGAAAAAGTGTGGTGGGAATGCCACTTACCACACCTAGATCTGATGAAGACAAGAGGTGCACTGTGCTGGCATCAGATGTGGGATTTTGACCCACCTCCTCAAGTTCAGATTTCAGTTTGCATCTATGTAGCCTTGCTTCCACACATTGATGATATAGTTGTATTGTTTATGGGATTGTATGGATAGAGGATGGGTAGTGTGTATGTACCACATGGTTTGGAACTTCAACTTTTACTTCATGATACATGTTTTAGATGTAGCATTGCTCCAACTATGTTTATTTCTGTTGAGTTTTTCACTCCTGAAGGGATGGACTATGCACATATTATGTTGGCCTTGGAGGAAAAATTCATGATGCTTTGGCTTGTTGAGCACTTGGCTTATGATGAGGAATTTATCCTTGATGATGCCAACAATGAAGAAGAA